>BTHU01000006.1:62675854-62835854 GCA_036184795.1 Tokudaia tokunoshimensis
TTGATGTCAGATGTCTTCTGGGATCAATTCCTCCTTTATTGATTGAGGCAAGGCCTGTGAGTTGAACTCAGTGCTCACCGATTCAACTAGTCTAGCAAGCCAGCTGGCCTCCTTATCTTCCCCTATCTTTGCCTCCATCACGCGGTGCCCGCCCAGCTTTTCACTCAGGTTCTGGGAATCTCATCTCTCCTCCTCTTCACACTAGCCTGGTGGGCACTTTATCAACGGAACCATCTTTCCAGACCCCATGTCTTTCTTTAACTGCCCACCAAGCTTCTCTTATCACAGCAGTCCTACCGGTATTTGTTTTTAGCCTATTTAGAGGGTAGAGTTCAGTCAGTTTAACTGAGAGAGACACAGTTACCTTCACAGATTTGAACCCGTACTAGTTGCAGCTATGACTATTTGCCATGGAGCTCAGTTTATAGAATACAGAGACTAGTTCAGTCACCAAGCAGCATATATCTAGTGAGGTCACAAGAGGATGCCAGCCCTCTGACGTGGGTGTGAAATGGCAGTTGACTGACACAGGAGAGTCTGCTGTGGGTGCTGAGGTTATGAGAAGATTTTGGTTATCCTCTGAAGAAAGCACCATTAACATGACAGCGGACTGCTTGTTAAAGCCTCTTTCTAGTTCTTTATCTCCATGCTCTGGGAGGTCTTTTCTCCCTTTCATAGAAAGCTCTAGGACAAGGAAGAGAATGGCAGTGATTAATAGGCCAGGAGATCTGATGCGCTGTTGGTTCTCACTAAGCTTTCAGTCGCAGTTTGTCTAGGAGATATTTGTTACTGTATTTTAAGCACTAATAGAAATGTTTTTTTTAAAGTCCCTGAAGCCATATAATATCAGAAAACAAACAGGTATTCTTTATCCATTATAAAACAGAATCAATTATCCCTATTATAGGCAACCAGCAAGTAAGACACAAGCTGGCTTGATGACAGTTGTCAGAGCTTTGTTTCTGTGAGACTTTTTGAGACAGGGCCTTGCTATGTAGCCTAGACTGCCCCATCCTCTGAGCACTGGGATTACTGGTCTGCATCAAGACGGCTATCTAATCAGAAAATCTTGGCATCGTTGCTATTGCTGTGTGGACAGGAACCTCTGTCTGTCTGACGGTAGGTAATAGATAAGCGACGTTGCTAGAGAAGGAGGCATGGAGATGTCATTCAGGGCGGGACTGTGCCAGAGCAGTGGGAAGGAGACCCAGTAGAGCCCCATTATCGCTCCAAAATTTTTAGGATCTCAAGATGACTCAACAGGTAAAGGTGCTTGCCAATAAACCCATCAATCCGAGTTGAGTTGTGTCCCTGGGTCCCACAGGTGGAAGGAAACAACCAACTTCGGCAAGTTGTCTCTGACCTCTGCACGCGCACCATATATAATGTAGACACACACACACACACACACACACACACACACACAGACGAAATTTAAAAATTCAATCAATTTTTTTTTTAAAGAAAGTTTCAGAATCTCTATGTTTTGGGCTTGATGTGGTATGAAATAAAGCTGAAAAAGTCCAGTCTGACCACCTCTCAAGGCTGCTATATAAACATGCCCTGTTCTAGGGAAGCCCCATCACCTCTTTCTAGTTCTGTGCTGCGCCTTTAAAAGCACAGAATATTTTGGATCTGGTGTTCTTGTGCCAAATCATTTTTGGCTCTCAGTGCACTTGAAAAACATGTTTTGGAGAGTGTGTGTAACATTTTGGGCGGGGTGGTTTCTAAAAGACTCAATCTTAAACACAAAGAGAAGCTGTAAGACCAGTGATTAGCACTGATGTAACCTCAGGGCTCTGCTGCGCATGCTTTTCTCGGGATGGCTAAAACCGTACTGGGCAGACACATCCAGTTGGTAAGAGAGGGTTATTTTAGTACATGATATACGTTTTGAAGTCTGTATCCAAAGTAAACTCTGTGTAGAAATTATTTGATAATAAGTGTGTGTGTGTGTGTGTGTGTTCATGTGTGTGTGCATTTCGTCATCAGCTTCTAAAATATAATGAAATGGTTCATTCGAATAAAATAACGAAGTATAAATAACAATTAAATCAGTACCTGGGTGCTTACCAACATGTGTAAGAAAACTTTCCTAATCCCTTCATTTTAAAAGTAACCACTACATTTGTGTGTGCATTTACATGTTATTTCACAAACTCATACATGAGCGTTGCAAACTCCATTGGAGAAATAGTTTTGTTTTTACCCATTTTCCACCTTATAAATGCGATGTGCTTCATGCCTTTTTTCTGCGATTTGCATTAGTTCAAGATATTTTTTTGTGAGATTCATTCATATGCATGTAGCTGATTAAATGTCACTTAAAAGAAGTTCTTCCATATATGTAGAAGAAAAGATTCAGGATCCCTGAGGATACCAAAATGCTCAAGTAACTGTGTATAAAGTGATGAGGCATTTGCATATTACCCATGCACATCCTTTTGCATCTTTAAGTCATCTCTGGAATAATTACATACCTAATATCATGCAAACACTACACTATGTAAATAAGAGCTCCCTGTTTTGTCTTAGAAATAATATTAAGTGAAAAAGTCTGGATACGTTTATTACAGATATATTCTCCCTAACCCCAATATTTTCTATTCTAAATTTGTTGATTCTGCTGGAAGTGGAACTTATAGATAAGCAGGGTCAACTTTCTTGATTGTGTAAATATCCCACAAGCTACTCAGCCTATCTGTTTACTTCTCTTTGACTGATAACCAGGCTGTTTCTAGGCCTGTGGGGGAGGAGGTATTTTTGACCAAGTCTCTCGGTTTTCACAAACAAGAATTTTCCTCCAAGAGTATGGAAAAATGGAATTGCTAGCTAGTGTAATATGTGTTTCTGTTACTTTATTAGATAACACCAAATTGTTTTCCCAGATCAGAGAATCAAATGTCCACATCCACTGATGGTGTGCCATAATCTTTTTGTTTTATATCTTCTTGCAACTTTGGGATAGTTAGGCTTTCAAACTTTCGTTACCTCACTGGCCATGAGAAAGTATCTGGTTTTAATATTACCTTTCCTTTGTTAATAAGAGCTTCTGCGCATGCCTAGTAGTCATTTGGCTTTGATTTTTGGCTAGATAATTGTTTTGTTTGCTGAGTCGTTGACATTCTCTTGTCTGTATTTAATTTGTGTATTTGCTTTAGATCCTAAAGCTTTCTTTGGTTAGACTGCTTCAAGCTTTTTCTTCATACTATTATCTTTTCAATTTCTTTTGATATTGCCTGTTAACTTCTTTGCAGTTTTCACTCAGGTAAACAGATTATTCTCTGTTTAGTTGTTAAAGGAAGGAAAATTAGATCTATTACACTACTCAGACATTTCTTCAAGCAGAAGAATCAGAAGTGGTACAAGGCATTTGTGCTAATTATTTTTAAAGTCAAAATAGCAAAGATAAATTCCTCTACAAATCTACAATCTAGTAAGATAATGGAATCTAATCTTAGACAAATGCATTCCTTGATTTATTTAACTATATTCTGGCAGAGTTACAGAGTTACAGAAAGGAACACATCTCTCTATTTGCTATCCATTTTCTAGAAAAAGTAGTATAAGCTTATCTCTCTTTTCTTCTAATCAGATTTGGCTTCCTTGCCACTCACTTAATACCTAATGTTTCATAGGTCACAGTGACCTTGTACTTTCTACATTCAGTGGCTTCTGACTTACAGGTGTCAGATTAAGCAAATAAAGGTCACAATTTTCAGATAAATTTGAATTTCAGATAAACAAATAATAACTATCAATTATAAGTATGTCTCAAATTATACTCCAAATATTTGTCCCTCAATCCCTCTCTAAACACACTCACTTGAGTTGAGCAGTGTCCACGACTCAATTATCCACCCCAGTAAATCCATTGCCATGACTGTAGTGCCGGAGTAAAGCAAATATTAGGAAATTTCACAGTATTTGTGTGATGTATTTATAGCAGAGTAAGCTGTGGTTACATTTCTTTCTAATCAAGTGCTTTTCTACTAGTCTCCAGGCTGAGATTTCTTCTCCTTCTGTTAGATTCTCTCCATGTAGCATGATGGGGAAGGCATTGCTCACTAGTGCCTAGTGGGATTGTCCTAGTGGGAAGAGTTGAGACTCTCAGAGGATGGACCTGGGAGAATCTAAGTCAGGGAAGTAGAAGGCCAGGCTCTGGGGAAAGGGCTTAGAAGTGGACCTGAGGGTGCTTCTTCCTCTGTGACATTGTCTCTTATTTCCTCTCTCATCTCTAAACCTTATGCAACTCATCCTGGCCCGTGGAAAGAAATGCAAATGATTAATAGATATCACAATTGCTCAAATTGTTCAGTTTGACTAGCATAACTTACATTAAAAAAGAGTAATATATGTAATAATAAAAGAATTTGCTAATATGGTCCATCTCCAAAATTAGGCTTCAATAGTCTGTTTTGTGTATTAATGCTTTGAAAGCACTTAAACATTTCAAGAGACAATCACATAGGAAGTCATATTTGAAATTATAAATAAAGACATTTTTTGAAATTAAGGATCTAGGAGCTGGGTGTTTTGATCAATGATAGAGAGTACTTGCTGGCATGCCCAGGGTTTCAGGGTTTGATCCTAACAGAGGGGTGTGTGTGTGTGTGTGTAGAAAATGTAAGGGTCTAAAAATACCTGACCTACTAAGCAAAGGAATGTACTCTTAAATGGTGGGTCTTTCTCTTATCTGAAAAAGTCACAAACGACTCTCTATGGGGAACAAATTTGAGAAAAAAGGAATGTGGCCTTTAAGATATGTATTATCAATGGATCCCCATTTATCCATTTGCAAACTGATGTATAGGGAGGGAGTTGAGGGGCTCTGGTTGGGACAGATCTCCTACATCATCTGTAACAAGACCACATTGACAGAAATCAGACTCCACAGACTGTTCTGCACAGTCTGAACAGATAACAAGGAAACATCTGCTATAGACTAAGCCAGAAAATAGGGCCTTCAAAAGCACAAATGAGAGAGAGAGAGAGAGAGAGAGAGAGAGAGAGAGAGAGAGAGAGAGAGAACTGGGATTGCTAACAGGGTTTTTTCCCTCTTCTTTTTTTATTAGAGATGTGAAGAAGTGAGTGTTCACCCTGTGAGAGTTACTTGGGTAACATCTGCCTCACTCACAAATCCCCTTATTCCTTGACTCTCAACATTCTGTTCTTCTTCTCTTAGACGGATATGGTTTTACTGCAAATGCCTCAGGAGAGTAAAGAGACTGTCCTTAGTGGGTGAGGGTGTGTGGAGCTAGACACTGAATAAAGAATAAGCATAGAATCAAGGGCGTGGCTTACACAGTGCTTCCCTAATGCCATTGTAAAAAAAAAAAAGTCTGGTGTTTATATCACTGCTAGACTATGAAACTGCTACCATAGATTTTTCACAGTTTGGATAAAATGTGCAACAAAAATGTCTCAGCACTCGTGAAAACACATGAAGTCCAGCTTATGCTTACTCCCCGAAATATTGTTTAACAACAGAAATATCTTGAATCCCAGAGTATACTGCTGCTTGAGTGTTCACACAGGGCTGCTGGGTCTTCATTTTGCTTCACATACTTTGTTTGATTCTATTCTGAGGCTCTTAAGCAAGAGATGATGGGACACAGTATTGTATTCATGAAGATTTCAAAGATGTGGGGGCTTCTACCGGTTGACCTATTTTACCAGTCATGCATTATGTAATGCAGAAAGTCTCATGCATACAGCAGAGTCATTAATGTATAATACGTTTTTATGTATGTGCATTTATATGTTTATATGTTTATATGTGTTTTTGATGCAAAGGCATATTTTTCCTAGAGGACAAGGGAAATGATTTGACTTTCATCAAGAGTGCATTTTCATATAAGATTATAGTATGATAACTTTAAGAAACTACTCTCTAGATTGGAAGTTCTTTGCAGAAAGTATATCAGGTTTAAAATCTATAAAGGGCTAAGGATGTAGTGCTCAGTTGGTAGGATAGTAGTTAGCATGCATATAATATTGGGTTTGATCTCCAGTATCAAGTAAAACTGGGTATGGAGGGACACCTGTAGTTCCAGCCTTCAGGAGGAAGAACGGAAGTATCATCTACATAGTAAGTTCAACGTTAGCCTGGGATGTGTGATGTTGAGTGAAATTAAAAAAATAAAAAAAGTAGACCCGGCATGTTTCGTGCTTGTGCCTCTGTCCTGCGACATGGCTGGCCATGCACTGGCAGGCAATGGCCTACCTGTTTTTATCTCATGGAGATTCACTGGCCCAGAGCTCCCAAAACATCTCCACCCAGCTCGCTAGGTTCCCAGTGGCAGGTCACTACCATGCCAGCTCCATGCCTCATATCCCCCACGGCCTTTGTGGTGCACATCTGGCAAACCCACGCTTGGCCACCATACCTTTCTCTCTTGAACTCAGACAAGCCACCAAGTGAAGGAAAACACAATACAAACTTAGTTCAGAAACAATAGTAACTCAATTTCTGGACACAACAACTAAAGCTAATCTTGTAAGCCTTATTAAAATCTGACCCCTCTGGTGGCAGATCCTTGTGGATCTGCCATGATACTAGGAAACTCTAGCAGCTACATCTTACCCCACTGCTGTCCTGGTTTCAAAAGGAAGTCACCTTCTCCTGCTTCCTCTCTTCCTCAGTTCAACTTAGAAGTCCCACCTACTCGCCCAGTGATTGGCTTCTTTATTAATTACGGGATTGGTTCACAAGAATAGCACCAGGCCCATCCACAACAGTGTGAGACCCAGCTTATAAAAAAAAGAACAAGGACAGGAATAATAAAAAAATGAACTTTATAAAATATGTTATGTTCTATTATTAGCACCTTTTCTTGCTAGTCACATAAGAAAGACATTCTAGAAGCTTAATTAGTTCTTTCTGGTCACTAATACATGAGAGTTGGTACAACCAACAAAACACTCAATTTGTAACTTGCAGAAGCTTATATAGTAGATGAACTAACTTAATAAAATGCCAACATTCATAACTGTAAAAACTTATACAGGAGTTCAGGCTAGCCTGGGCTATAATGAAATACAGTTTTAAAAATCAGTCAATCAACCAACCAACCAGTCTACCAACCAACTAACCAACTAGCCAACCATTTTGACACATTTTTATTAAATACTTTTTCTGAGCTTGGCACAGGTTAAATACTGTGTAAATTAGAGGTAAATTTCTTTTACAGCCTATATTACAGAATGGTGGGAGGGCACATGGAAAGAAAAAGCAGAGATCCTAGGTCCTGGTTCCCTGGGAGAAGCAGGAGTGTGTCTGGATGTCTGACAAGAGTCCAGAGTTGTGTGAAGCTGGTGAAACGCTGAAGAAGTGGGGGGGGGGTAGCATACAGGACTGCTTGCTCACCAGTTGATCAATAAACAGAGCATACGAGAAAGCTGGTGGCTGTACAACACCTCTAGCATGTCTTTACCGAGCCTCAAAAGCTTGAGGCAGTGTTAACCCCAGCCTTTCAAATTTTTACCTTTCTATTTGTTCCCCTCCCCACAAAGAGGACCATGCTTACAGCCAAGAAATTAAGAACAATTCAGAAGTTTATTTGAGTTTCCTTCCTGAGATGGCTGTACTAGGCAGAGCTTCTATTCTTGTCTTATTCTCCTTCCAGGAGAACAGGCCATACATTTATAGCAAGCCAGAAGAACTTTGGGTGGGAAATGCAACCCACCCCCCTCCTGTTATCAGAATGTAGCCAGCCTTAAAGACTGGGCTATCTGTTAGTCCTCTGGTATTCTAAACATGTGGGTGTGGGCTCTCCACCTGAGGGTGGCTGGCTTAAATTTGTAACCAAGTCTTTTCCAAGTAGATTGTGGAAAAGGCTGGAGTGATTCCACTTTCTGGTAATTCAACCAGAGTTCAGTGCTTAGGCCAAGATAGTCACTATCCTGTAAACTCATAAAGTCTAGAGATTATGCCTTCTAAGAATGCACCAAGGAACTGAGGTGAGTGCTAAACAGACTCAGAAATGAACTCAATTCCTTAGAGTGCTTTATGGAAATGACCTCTGAAGCTATTATATACTCCTTTCTCGAAATCCTTCAGGGAGATGGTAGTGGCACACACCTTTAAAATCACTGAGTTCGAGACCACACTGGCTATATAGTGAGTTCCTGGACAGCCAGGGCGGTTACCCAGGGAAACCCTTTCTCAAAAAACCAAGACAAAAACCAATCAACTAACCAACCAACCACCAACCAACCAACCCACCAAAATCCTTCAGTAATAGCTCTGGTTGTACTTGTGCTGATCCCTTCTTTCACAGATGATTCCTTCGACATTAGTTGATCATAGTTAGGGAGAATCATAGGTTTAGAAGTTAAAGACCTGGGACAACTTTAGCCTGTGTTAAATTTTAAATAAAAGACAAGAAAATTCCAACAGCCTTTAGATCACACATGTCCAGGATCCATAACTCTAGGAAAAGATCATACATATTTACAATGATTTATCTATGAAGAATGGACCCTTGAAGTATTAAAATGTGGAAATTCTTCTCCTCTTCTTCCTCTTCCTTCTTTTTTTCTTCCTCTTCTTTTTTTTCCCTTTCCTTTTCTTCCTTCTTCTTGAGACAGGGTTTCTCTGTATAGTCCTGGCTATCCTAAAACTCAATCTGTAGACCAAGATGTCTTCAAAATTAGAGATTTGCTATTGCCTCATGGAACTAAAAGTACAGGTCACCACTGGCTTGCTAAATTTTTTTTTTTGTTTTATGTTTTTGTTTTGTTTTATTTTTGGAAATTCTTAAGTATGTGCTGTTATAATTATGTACAAGAATACCAAGCAGTGAGAAAAGATTTCATAGAAGAACTCAATGACTTGAAAAATGGTTCAGGCTATATAGTATGTAGTGAAAAATTCTCTCTAAATGTATATAAATATATAAAAGTTGTAAACAATGATTAATTTTGGTGGAAAAGTATATGTGGGTTCTTACAAAAGATGAACCAGGACTATATTTGTGTGCCAAAAGTCTAGAGGGCTTAGTCTCTACTCTTCTAGAACTTTCCAAATGGTCTTCAGTGAAAATAATTATTTTGCAAAAAAGAAGTATTCAATGAGGACATCAATATCAACCTGAATATATTTCATTGATATATGTTAATTTTGTAATTGTTAAGGAAATATTAAATATAGCTTAATATTAATTTTATAGATCTGTGGTGAGAATTACATTAGATAGAGTGATTTATAGAAAATTCTTACTGTGGTATCTGGCATTTAATTATGTTTTCAACTATTTTTACTATATTGAACCCTATCTAGGCTTATCCCCCAAATTCCTTTTTTTTTTAACCTTAAACAAAACAAACCAATGCAAAAATCTTATTCTGCAAAGGAAGATTTGTCATTCAAAAGAATACTCTGCTGGCTGGGAAGGCAATTTTGAAAAGGATGAACTTGGAATGCCTTGGGCTTGGGAGGAACACGGAAGTATACATGTAAATCTGAGGTGATTATTTTGAAGTACTTGTTTGAACATATATGATTTGGTTTGTTGTTTAAAAACCTGTCATTATTATATATTCATATTAAGAATGCAGATAGATGGCAAAATATCTAACTTAAAGAGAGAAATTAGTCTGTCATGATAAATGGCCTGCCTCTTCAGACAGATAAAGAATGTCTTGTCAGAGTCTCTGCGATGTAAAGCACAAGCCCTGTAGTTTTCTCCTGGTAGTACTCTCAAAAGAGACTTGAGATATGGGGCAGAGGCACATCACATCTTGTTACCCGCATCTCACATCCTGGGCTGTTTATCATTATCAACCAAGGCCCTTATCCCTCAGCGCATGCTGACACACACACACACACATTTCCAAAAACCCCTGTACTTATCCACAGATACACATCCTTATTCCTATTTTCTTCTGTTTGAGTTAAGACCACCTCTTTCCCCACTCCCCTGTAATCTCTAGTTTGACATATCCCATAGGTTATCACTAGTGGGTTGCTTTTTTTGTTTGTTTATCTCACTCCTGCAGTTCATTGAGAGACCCCCCTTCTTGCCTCTCAGAGCCTTCCTTCCTTTGTTTTAGACTTTCCCTATTGATGGGAACATAATGCCTCCTTTAGAAGTTTGTTGTGGGCATTCCATTGTGTAATGGAAGGAGAGCTCCTGGCACACACCAGACTCTTGATAATGGAAGCTATTATTATGATTAATTATATTATTTATTCACTTTTGTATCCTCAGGGCCCGGCACAGTGCCTGGTATATGACGAGTGTGAAATAAATGTCTAGTGAATTAATGAATTAACTCAGACACTTTCAGAATGTGGCTCTGAAGAAAAAGAAGACAGGTTTTTTGTAGACTGGGGATTAAAAAGGCACTACCTCCATGGGCTAGAGAGATGGCTTAGGGGTTAGGAGCACTGACTGCTCTTTCAGAGGTCCTGAGTTCAATTCCCTGCAACCACTTGGTGGCTCACAACCATCTGAAATGAGATATGATGCCTGTTTCTGGTGTGTCTGAAGACAGTTGTGGTGTACTCATATAAAATAAACAAACCTTTTTTAAAAAAAGGCACTTCCTCCAAAACACCTGCTTGAGCCCACCTTGGGTTACTGTCATCTCTTGGGTTAAGCCACTGTTGCACATAGAAACACTGTCATCTCCATGACAGTGCACAAGAGGAGTGTCCCTTGGGCTCTCAACTATTTAATCTGTTTAGCATACCTTTCAGCCTTGGTAACACTGATGATCTGTCCTAATCCAGCAAGCAATTCATGATGAAATTCAGAGGACTGCTGAGCTACTCAGAGTCTGTGTGAGCTACTCCATCTACCTCTTACTGTTCACAGAATCTGCTAGCTGATTTGCATGCCACCTCCTATCTTTCCCCTATTTCCTTTTAGAAAGATGTTTGTGAATTATTTTAAGCCAGTTGAATCACTCTGAGAGTTAATGTGCTATTTTTAAGTCTTTTTTTTTTTTTGAGGAACAGTTGAGAAGGATGGAAGGATCTGAAGCAGTTTCACACAATATCCCACAGAAACTTCAACCTACCAAGTTTGTGGTAAAATTTCCCATCGGAAAACTTGAGAGTAAATGGCTCACTTACTCTCAGATACCACATTCTAAACTGTTCAGCTGGAAGAGTCCTTGCTAAAGCTCTGGTGGATGAGGCGGATTAGGTTCACAGGCAGCTGTCTACTGCATGAGAGATTTCTTCCTTGTCCAACTTGAAATGCAGTCCTTTCTCTTGCAAGCTCTGCCTGTCTGCACAGCTTAGCCCTTCCATATCAAGGCCACTCTTCCTGCCCTTGTCACTCTTCATGGTTCTCCCTAGCATCCTGTCCTCTAAGAATGATGCCATGGACCTAGCATCCCAACTGGATATAGCACAGCTCCCTAGGTGGGGCCCTGAGTGAGACCACTCTTGACTGATAATCTGACTTGTTTTGATGAATTTTTTGTGAGACCTTGGCTTACCAACTGACTTACAGTTCCCTCTCAAATCTCCATACAAGTTCCATAAAGTAAGACTCAGACATGTTTTATCTCATCTTCTCAACTTCTGTAGACCCTCATACTGATGCTATCTCTGTGATGCATCTAATTTTCCCTGATCCTTCCTTATTGCTCATCTTTCTACAGAAATCTGTATCTTCTCGCTCAACCATACTGTCTCATTTCACCACCGTATATGTCTCTGACATGGTGGTGTATGCCTTTGTTTTCAATAACACTTAGTACTTGGTTAGAATGGAAAGACCATGTGTAACTAAGACTCAGTAAATAGTTTTTGTTGTGAATGATGAAATACTTTGGCATAGACTGTACCTCCTATAATCCAGATCCTGTAAGTCATGGAAAAACATTAGTGCAGTGTTAAAAAGTTTATAAAATCTAGACTCATGTCTTATTAATACACTGAAAAGTTGAATATAGTATTTACACACTTTCTCCATACATATCTAATCAGAAACGGGTTAGGAGTGAAAAGTAGCCATAGACTTTCTTTCTCTGGGTTCTGGATAAGAAAAGTATTCTATAATATCAAGTCTGTTTTAATTTTCAGGGAATTTATCATCTCACATATAACATACATAGATATTGTTTCCAGTGAAGGTGTGTGTTATGTTCCTTCTTGGTAATCCTTTTGATATGTAGAATACTAAGAAAAATTTAACACTAGATTTTTGAAATGTTGCTATAACCCTAATGTCACAAGGAAAGAGGTTGATTGTCCTTTTGTTGTGATCATTTTTGGGAATGATTGATAGCACAGTCAATTTATAGGTTTATATTTTGTCAGACTTAAAGTATATGAATGAAGAACCTTAAACTAAAATCTAGAAGGAACCTGAAAGGCTTTTGTGTGTTTGTTTTTGTCTGTTGGGAAGTAGAGTTTTGGAGAGGTTACTTGTGTAAGATTAGCTGACTAAGGCAGTGCAAATCCAGACCATCAACCTCCTAGGGTCAAGCCCTGTTCATGCTCCAGCTATGAGTTCTTGGGCTGGGCTGGGGACATACCTTTCTGAAGTTTTGCTTCTTTTTATAGACGTCTACATGGTGTTTCACTGGTGCCTTTACATTTGCAGACAAGTATATGTGGGAAGAGGCAGCATGTTCTATGTATATAGGACACACACATAAAGCTGTGAGTCACTGGAATGTAAGCTTTTGTTCCAGATCGTTCTGAACTATTGCTGATTTGGCCATTAGGCCTTAGAGATCAAAACAAACAAACAACAAGCAAGCAAGCAAACAAGCAAGCAAACAGACAGACTAAATGGGATGCTAGGAAATATTTGATGAGGGAAGAGGGGGTGCAGATTGGAGAAGACTGAAAGAAGAGCAGATATTCCCCTTCCTGTGCCTCAGTGGGTCATGTGATCCAGCAGATGAGCTCTGAGTTTACTGTCAGAGACCTCTCACCCTCTCCCATCACTCTTTTGCTTGTCTCTCTCTCTCTTTCTAGCAGGTTCTGAGATACCTCCTCTCACTAGGGGAACGGATAACAACAGCTCTTCCTGACAGTGAAATTTGAGAGGGGAAAAGGAAGAAGGCTATGGGTTCTCTTTTCTGGATCTGATTTGCTCCTTATTGCTGGGAAGTGTGGCACTATATTGCTTTCCTGAGCACCAGTGGACTGAGGAAGGATGTGAGAGAAAATGTGCCAGAAGGGAAAACAGAGAAAAGCTAAGAAATATGAGGAGGTGGTTGATAACCTTATAGATCAGCATGCACTCACACACACACACATGCTCACACAGATGTGTGCATGTACACATACAGCCTCTCAGACCCTTTACTTACTTCTCTTCTCCTTTGAGAGAACCCTGGCAGGTCCTGGCCGTGTTCCTCAGGCTATGTTTCACTGAACTTTTCTTTGAACCTCTATAAAATGTTGCAGGGACATGAAGGGATGGTGGCCCTTATTCCATACTCATCAGAATCATCAGAGATTTAATATTTTCCTTTTGCTTAAGTTTTCAGGTCAGTTTCTTGATCTGCAGCATAGGTCTTCCCTTCTCCAGGGGCCTTGAAGATTACATCTCCTTTCAAGACTATAGGACGTCTTAATTTGTAATAAAGTTGCATGAATGAGTTGTGGTAAGGTTTTGGCAGAGTCTAGGAAATAATGGTTTCGTTGTAACGTGAATCACTGCAATGCTGCTTTCTTAACACAATTAACTCAAGACAGCACTTATTGTTGGAATTAAGTGATTTCCTCCACAAAGCTCTCTGCCTTATGTGGGCTCCAGGACAGGGTCAGAGCACCGTGAGCACAGACAGTGGCTTTAACAAATCATCTTCTTTTCTCTGAAGCATAGAGAAAAACAAACTTGTGCTCTCTCCCAGTCTTCCTATGGAGATTATCCCAGGATTTCAGAGCATTAATAGATGGAAAAAGGCATATAGAAGTCAATACACCAGAAAGGAAAATAAGGAAGATTTGAGAAACATTACCTCTCTTGAGTGAGGGCTGAGGGCTGTGGACGCTGATAGTGTGATATGAGCTTTGCCTATACTATTCTCTAAGATCATCTTGCTGTAAATATACGTGCTGTGTTGGGACATGCCATAGAACAGCAGAGCTTGCCAGGGGACACACTGACAGTGCAAGGGTTTAGTGGAATTTGGGTGACACAGCTTTGTGTTGTTGTGACATGAACCAATGTACAGTATTGTCTCAGAATCACATCAAGGAAAAAATGTCATTGTCACACTGTTTGCTTTTCACCATAGGTGGACTTGATAATGCTTAAAATGCTGCGAACTTTAACTAGGACTTTAACTAAGAACTTAAAGTCTAGCAGACAACTGGATGCACAACATGAATAGAAACTTCTACTTTGAGTTTTCTAAACAAGGAAAATTAAATTTTACCTTTGCTATACTGGGCTGTGATGTCATCTGCCCCTTTCTGTTACAAGTTAGTATTTGATGAGAAAAGACCGGGAGGTATATGACTGAGTTTCTACTGTAGAGGAAATAATTTTATGGTTAGGGTTACCACTACATAAGGAACAGTATTAAAAGGTTGAAGGATTTGGAAGGTTAAGAACCATTGGTTTAGAGGAAATAGAGATGAACAGGAAAAAGAGATAGAAATTTTCCTAAGTATCCTTTTCTTTTAGGGTATGGTGGACCAGTTTCAAAGTATTGTAGTCCCCCTTTTCCTATGGTTTCGCATTCTAGAGACTTAGTTCTTTGTGGTCAGCCACCATGTGAAAATATTAAATAGAAAATTCCTGAAATAAACAGTTCGTAAATCTTAAATACATGCCATTCTGAGTGACAGGATGACATTTTGAACTGTCTCTCTCTGGAGTCCAGGATATGAGTCATCTGTTTGTCAATGGTATCCATGCTCTATATGCTACCTGCCCCCGAGTCACCTAGTAGCCATCTAGACGGTCAGATGACTATCGCACTATCTCAGTACTTCTGCTTAAGTAACTCCTGCTATAGTCCAATGCTATGTGAGATCTCTCCGTCATTCGCCTCATTGTCTACGCATTTTGTCAAGAAGGAGAAGGGTGAGCCCAGATCAACAAGATATTTGAGACAGAGGGACATCTTACATAAGTTTCATTATGGTATATAGTTTGGAATTGCTCTTTTATTGAAACTGTTATTAATTTATTACTGGGGCTAATTAATAAATTAAACATTTGATGTATGTATGTCTGTATAGAAATATACAACACATACACACACACACACACACACACACACACACACACACAGAGGATGGGATATATTTCCAGTTTCCAGAACTCACAGTGGGTCTCAGAACATGTACCTTTCATGTAAGGAGCTTTATTGGGCTTAACATGGTAATATGTTTCTTATAAAAAAATATGAACTGGTTATGGTAATGTCCACTTGTAAACTCAACTGGACACTTAAAATACTGAGGCGGGAACATCATAAGTTCAATACCAGCGTAGGTGACTTAGTAGGACTGTCTCAAGATAAAAGTCGGGAGATACCCAGAGATATGATCTCACACGAGAGCACTAACTTAAGCATACAAGAGACCCCAAGTTCAATCAGTACTGCCATCTCAATCACATAAAGAGTTGAACTTGATTCTTTCTTTCAAACATGGCCACCTAATGTTCATTTAGGACAGCTTTCACCCTGAGTAACATCCACAGAGCTGAGTAAACTCATCACTATGTTCCCTATGATAAATATGAACCTACAAAGTAGGGTGGATTTTAAGAGCTATTATAGAAAGTTCCAATTCATTTTTGTTGACTAGGATAGACATAGAATTCCACAAACTCCAAAGAGTGAGGTCAGTTTCTCTTTCACCCTTTCCCACAGCCAATGCCTCTCCTTCCCAAAGACAATCATTCTTATCATTTATTCTTATTATTTTGTTTATTCAAAATACATATTTTTCAAAATATATACAATTATTCTTATTATTTTGTTGTTCCAGGGATGGTACATTAAGAAGCTTCTAAAAACAGCTTCTATCTCGAAATAGGTCATAAAGATCAACCTTTTTGCACCAGGGAAAGTCATTGGCCTCTCTTTAGCAAAGAGATAGAAGCTGAGCTCAGGTTGATGTGACTGTGTATTACGATGACTTAGAAAAGCAGGAAGAGCCAACTTTGCTTTTCCAGGTTAGGAAAATGGTAACTACAGGAGGCATCTTTATTTGCCCCATTAAATAGATCATGACTTGTGGAGCCAGTGCCCTCATTAGAGACCTCAGTTCCTATCCCATTTTGTCCATGACACATAGACATGCAACCAACCCATAAGTCTTCTCTGGAACCAAATGGAGGTTGAGTGTGGGTGAAAATTGCTTTTCTACTTAGAAATCATGCTTAGTTTTGTTTTGTTTTTTAAAGATTTATTTATTTATTTTTTATTTACATGAGTACACTGTGGCTATCTTCAGACACACCTGAAGAGGGTATCAGATCCCATTACAGAAGGTTGTGAGCCACCATATGGTTGCTGGGAATTGAACTCAGGACCTCTGGAAGAGCAGTCAGTGCTCTTAACTGCTGAGCTATCTCTCCAGCCCCATGCTTAGTTTTGTGAAGAGACAAATAATTTTAATATTCTACTAGCAATATTGGTAGTTTCAATAGGCATTTAGCACATGAATATAGATGTACACCTATACACATGGTTCCATAAGCTTTCACATCCTCTTGTCTAAATTTAGGGCTAATCTAATGGTCACTGTAGTTCACAAATGCATGTACTCAAGAGGAAATGCTGGATTTGTTTTTTCTACTCAACCACAATGAAACATAATGAGAAAGGGGGTGACTCAAGATGAACTTGCTGGAAGAGTCTGGTAATTGTTCCTCTCTCTTGATAGTTTATATCTGAAAATGTATTGAGTCTTGTCTTCACTCCTAAATGTATTCCATTTAATTACTGAGTACCTCTGGTTGCCCCAAGAAGGAAATATCTGAGGCTATGATGTTTCAGTTCCTGGTTGTGTTCTTGTTTTAGCCTTATTTGTACACATCATGATGGAATTCTAGATTCTAGCATCTTTTTTTTTTTTTTTTTGGAGACAGTGTCTCTTCATTACATAGCCCTGGCTGTCCTGGAACTAGATGTGTATACCACACTGCCCTTAAACTCATAGAGATCCATTTGCCTCTGCCTCCTGAGTGCTGAGATTAGAAGTAGATGCCATCATACTTGGTCCCTAGCATCTATTCTAAAAACACTTTTACAATATCAGTCTTCTATAGTGTCTGAAGCTTTAGAGAGGAGGCCAGGCTGCTTTCTATTTATGTTACCATGTCTTACTAGATTGTCATTGAGAATATATATGTACCATTTACACATACTTTATTTAACCCTAGTCCATGTGGATAGCTTTGCAAATGACCCATGTAATGAAGACACTTATAAAGAGCATTCTCTTTGAGCTTGGACTGATTTCCCATCACAGGGAATGAAATATTCTGCTCTCTAGCCATGATTCTACAATTCCAAGGTAACTAAAAACAAAGGCCCATAAATATCAATGAATATAGGAGAAACTTTGCCCCTTATTGAATTGAAAGCCTAGAAACATGTCTAACCCTATTAGTGTTTCTTCGTAGTCCAGTAAATAGGCCTTTCTGAATTGCTTTGCAACTTTGCCAGAATGTCTTGAAATAAACTATTAAATATTTTCCCAGCCATGTAATAAACAAACATATAACAATGTTGTTTGTGATATTAAAAGGAAAATTATTTGTAGTATCTCAACTCCTTCCATTCCTCCCTCTCTTGGGAAATGTAGCTATAAGTGACAAGTGTCATAGAGAAAGAAGATAATACGTTTGGTATCCAGACTACGTAACACTGGAGACACATCTGGATGCCTTCAATTGGTTGAGTAGCAAAAAAGAGGAAAAAGTATGTCCAGCGGTGGGACTAGAATCTTAACTTCAGTGCAAAGTCAATTCTACGGTACCTGGGACAAAGCATTTCTAAGCATGTTTGGACAGGATGCTCATATTTACTGTGAGAGGTTGAACGTTTGTGCCCAACTCCTCACTCTTAACAATTCCTGTGTTGATACCCTGTCTACAGTGCCCTGAGGTTCTCAGACTCAGATGTGGTCACTAGGATGAGTATATCGCTGTCCATAGGAGAAGGTGAGAGAATTCTCATTCACTCTCAAAAGCACACTGCAGGAAGGAAGAGCCACTTAGAAGCCAGAAAAAGGACTCTATAGGGAAACTGAATGGGCAGACACCTTGATCTTGGACTTGCTAGCCTCAGAACTGTGAAAAATACGTACCTGTTGTTTAAGCTACTGGGTTTATATTATTTATTTATTATGGCAGTCTGTCCAACTCAATACTTCAATACTGCTCAGCCACTGGGATTCCAGTTTATCACTTCAGCCTATTACTTGGTCTGGCTGTTTGATCTGACAGGGAAACGTCTTGATTATGATCTAGACAGCAAATCAAGGCAAAAGCTCTTGTTGTTCAATGAAGGCAGTTTATCATCCACCATTTCTAAGTTCATAGGTGGCATAAGGATCCTTAATTAGGAGATTTCACTTTCTATATTACATATCCCTGATACATTTTCAAGGTATGGAATCACCACCATAATTTTAAAATAACTTCAATCTCCTTTTTGTTTAAACTTCTACACTTGAACATGAGCTCTAGGAAGGCTGAGATTATGTGTTCTTTCCCCATCTTCATATTGAGTTCAAAAGATGAAATAACTACACAAGAAACATTTCTGGGATGTGATGATGGCTAAAGTATAACAGGACTTCAAATTCATAGCTAGCTTAGTCTTTGAGATGGGATAAGTCATTGCCACACAAATCTGCAAACAGGTATTTATAGCAGCTTTATTTATAAGTCCCAGTGTTGGAAGCAAGAGGAAGATAGACGTTCTTCAACAGATGAATGGATAAACTGTGGTATATCCAGACAGTGAAGAAATGAAAACACATAATAGAAACTAAAATATATACTAAGGATTCCAAGAAAATGGGATGCAAGAATTTACATGTTATGATTCCAACTGTAGGACATTCTGGAAAAGGAAAGCCACAGAGACAGTAAGAAGATCAGTGGTTACCAGGCCCAGAGGAAGGGAAGAGAGAACAGGAAGAGTACTGAGGACTTAAAGAAGAGAAAAAGACCCTGGATGCTACGACACATTATTATACACACATTTCACCAAATTACATAAACCATAATGATGGGCCTTCATGTGAACTCAGGATACGGCAATAATGATGCCCAGTCTAGGATTGTTTAAAAAATGTACTAATCTGGAAGGATATGTTGATAGTGGCAGGAGAATGTTTATAGCAGTGCTGAGACATATCAGAAATCTGTGCATTTTCTCTCAGTTATCCTGTGACACTAAAGTTGCTCTTAAAAGTTAAAAAAAAAAGGTTAAAGATCCCTTTGATATTTTTCCCCCAGGGTATTTTTTTCATCTGACTTTCTTTTTTATTTCCAGAGCTGAGGACCGAACCCAGGGCCTTGCGCTTGCTAGGCAAGTACTCTACCGCTGAGCTAAATCCTCAACCCTCATCTGACTTTCCATTCTTTGTTTTTGATACTATCCAAATTCATTATATTGCTCTGTCTTAGGCTGACAGTCACAAGGAGACTGAGCTAGCAAAGAGGACTGTTAAGAGATCTAAATGAGCTTGTGGGGGCCATTGAAAAACTGTGTGGCTGGATCTGTAATCTCACATAAGCTGTAATTTATACCAAGAATTCAGATTCAGAACCCAAGACTAACTTCTGCACATATCTAGGAGATTTAGAATCTGATTATCCGGTTTAGGATCATTGAACACTAGGTAGAGAAGTGAAAGAAAAGGTTTCTTTAGAACACAATTACTAGTCTCAGATAAATACCTTATACTATGATGCAAATTTGTCCACAGATAGAAGTTTTCCATAGAGCATCCTGGGAAATTTCAAATCAGGAAAGGAGACTCACTACTCACAGTTGGGGAAACCAACTTAGAAATGGCAATAAAAGCTTGGTAAGAGAGACGATTTCACTGTGCAGCAACAGAGAACAGTGTTACTCTCTGACTTTAACCAAACTATAAATAGCTGTTGTATTCCTCAAATTTGTGATTGACATACAATTTAATGCGAGCGGGATACAGGCCAAAATAATACAGGAAATTCATACATTTGTATAAGGGGGGGCCGAGAGTGACAACTAGGATGTTCACGAGGTTTTAGGTAACAGCAAAAAACAATATTCACTCTGGAGGCAGGTCTCCATGAGTTTGAGGTCAGCCTGGTCTACAGAGTGAGTTCTGGGACAGCCAGGGCATAGAGAAACCTTGTCTCAAAAAACAAAACATAAAAAGCACCCATAACCACCCCCCCAACAAACCAAAATAATGCAGGAATGTAGAGGACCATTAAGCAGGGTGTGGTGGTGCACGCCTTTAGTCCCAGCACTCAGAAGACAGAGGCAGGCAGAGCTTTGTGAGTTCAAGGTCAGCTGGTCTACAAAGCAAGTTCCAAGACTGTCAGGGCGATTATACAGAGAAACCCTGTTTCAAAACCAAAACCAAAACCAAAACCAAAACCAAAACCAAAACCAAAACCAAACACAAACCAAAACCCAAAACCCAAAAACTATTCATTGAGAGCATACAACCTACCACCTTTGGTTGGGTGTTGTGGTAAATGCTTTAAATTCCATCACATAGGAGGCAGAGGTGGGTGGATTTCTGAGTTTGAGGACCGGTTGGTTTATACAGTGAGCTCTAGGTCAGGCAAGGTCTATTCAGTGAGAAAATGTCTCAAAACAACAACAACAACAACAACAATAAAAACAACGCACCAACAAAAATCAACCTCTTAACACTCTGCATCTATTGCTTCCCTTTCCCTAGTAACCACCATATGAAACTGGGACCCTTTTAATCTTCTTTTTGTGAATGACGAAACTGAGATCACAAGGTTAACTTGGTCAAGTATTAAACAACAGAGTCTGATTTCAACCCTAGCGAGCCTGACTCAGAACTGTGTGCCTCTTTATTCCCCACAGAGCTTTGTCAAACCCAGAGAAGATGAAGGGAATGGAAATACAAAATCCAGACCCTGGTTTAATAAAGGAACATGAGTGAATGAGGAAACTATTCTAGGAAGAACTAAATGAACACAGTGAAACAAAAAAATTGAATAACCAGGAAGAATGCAGAACAATGTAAACATGGTCTTTTTGGGCTACTATTAAAATGCACTTATTCACATTTATGGGTAGTCTGGGCCAAATAATTCAGAAAGAACCTAGAAAAAGGACTGGAAGTACAAATGGCAAAACAAATGAAAATGGAGGTGTGGGAGAAAGTCTTCAAGAAGAGTTTCTGAGTTAATGCCTGTGAAATCATAACCAGTATAACTGAAGTGAATATGAAAGTTATCTATCATTTGTGAAAAAAAAATGACAGCCATTTAAGGTACAAAAGGGAGACAATGTTGACCTCCCTTTGGGTTGAACTCGTGGTCCCGCTACGCCAAAAGTGACTGTGGAAAGAATTTATATTTGTCTGTGTTTAGCAAATTCTTAGGAATGACTTGAAATAACTCCTAAACATGGAGATGGACCTAACCGATCATAGTAGTCCCAGTGAGGGTGTCATATCTTTACCCAGGCAAGTGTGTTTTTAGAGCAGGCACAAGTAATCTCATCTAGTTTTGAAGTCAGACCCAGGTCCAAATTCCAGCTCTATGGTTCATGGAATAGGTTCTCCTTCCTCCTGAGCTGCAGTTTTATCAACTGCCAACTGTAGGTAAGCATACTTCCCTGGGCAATTGTGCCTGGCACATAACTGGAAAAAAGATGTTGCCTGTTATTATAATGCAGATGACCTGATGTGAGTCTGTCGGATGAACTCAAAAAAGCTGAAGGATGTTGAAGGTTTCAATTTCCTTTTGCTATGAGCTGCACTTCTCGGACTTGACTCTGAGTTTGTGTTTATGTCTCCATGTACACAATGAGAGAGGGCTGTGACCTCTCTTTGTCTTTGGAAAACACATACTTTTGCAGTAGCTCGCATATTATTTCTGAGTTACCTTTTTAAATGGCTTACAATTACATAGAGATCTCCTGTGTATCTCTTTTGATTTTTGTTGTTGTTGTTTGGTTTGGTTATAAGCCCTCTGGGCCTATGATTGAATGTCTGTCTTTCTTTTGAGAGTAGGTTCCTTTGGACTCAGTTGAGGACCCTTGAGTCCAGGGCCCAGGCATACCTTAACTAACAACAGCTATGCAATCATTCTCAGACGGACCTTCTGCAAAGGAAATAACAAGTTGCATAAAAGACAAGAAGGGACTGCTTGTTATGACTTACTTACTGCCTAGAACTTGAGTCCCTGTCCATTTGGTTTCACCCAAACATGTCAGGTGATCCGGCCACAAGGGTCAGGTGTGACTCTGGGTTGTATTTTGCTGTAATTAGATCAACAGCTGGAGCTGGAGCGCTGACCTTGGTGAACCTGGCTGCTTGACACATTCTGCTTAACTCAGCTGTCATAGATGCCTAGAAAATTCCAGAAATTATCTAATTATCTTGTGTGTGTGTGTGTGTGTTTTGAGACAGGTTCTCTCTACATAGCATTGTCTATCCCAGAAATCAAAAGGTTGGCCTTGAACTCACAGAGATCTGCCTGCTTCTGTCTATCAAGTGCTGGGTTAACATTTTGGAAGAGAGCGCAGGAAAAAAAAAAGCAGTTGCTTGGCATCTGAGATTTTGAACCTAACTCTATTATTAAACTGATATTCACATTAGAAGCATTAAAGACATTGCTTGCTGGGAGTAATGTGTAACATTGAAGATAGACCAATAACGAAGTGCCTGTCTTATCTGGCTCTCTCTCTCTTTATCCTTTGCTTCAGGTTTTCTGTCTACGGTTGCAAAAAGGGAGTGAAGGCAAAGTCGTTGTCATTTAATCTTCATTCCTTGGCAAGATGGACCTTAGATGGCATCTGTACAGTGCTAGGCCCTGGCACGTGAGTGCCTTGACCTGCAGGTGTCACAGGGATTCCTGAGCTGGAATCCATTCAACAAGTAATCAACACCCAGTTAGCTTTAAACTTAAGAGGAAAACAGAAACACAATTCGAATCAACCAGGTCTGTGAATCACAGTGGAGTTTAGTTACAAATGAAAATGTACTTTGAGAGAGACACATGACAGGGAAAGATCTGTATTCCAGTCAGGAGCCTATAGGTGACTCCCTTCATATCACAACCCCCCTCTTCATTATATAATACTTAAACATGTTGATTTCCTTTTCCTTATTCTTCCCAATTATCAGTGAAATTTCGAAGGTTATCCCTGGCTGTTCTTTCTCTTGTATCTAGCATGTCTAGTTAAATTTAGTGTGGAAGGCATTTTTGGTGTTTGTGAGAGAAGAAATGTGGATAAAAGGAAAATGGGCTTTTCCTGTAGAGGTGAGTCTAGACTCCCCTGGATTGCTCATAAGAGAGGAGACCTTTGTAAATCAGGGCCATTGTACAATTTACAAATAATTAAGCATTTCTCTTAAATAGGTTTCCATTTTATTTACAAAATTGGCTTTGAGTTTGGAAAATATAAAATTAATAGATTTTCAGCAGAGAAGGAAGTTTCCAGAATAGTGGCTAGCTGCTTCTGTCAAGAGTGCACTGGCTTAGGGTGGTATGCTGGTACCTGCAACTTCAGTTCAAAGTCCTTTTTCCTTGCTCAACTTGAACACACAGGCTTGGCTGCTAAGGCTATTTTTCTCTTCGTTTTGTTTTGCTTTTAACCATCTAATTAAGAATGCTGGATATAGATTAACTCTCTCCCAGTCCTTCCCTTCCTTAGCTGTTTTAACTGACTGGTGACTAAGCACCATAGTACTTTGAAGGATTTCCTATTTTGATGGTAAAAATCCTTGTTTATCTTACCGAAAACCATTTTCTCTGTATCTGTCAAGGCTCTAATCTTGCCCTTCTGACTCCTGGAGTCCTGCGTCTTTTTCTTCTACAGTTCAGGAAGGAACAATTAAGCAATCCAGCCCTGTTTCTTCTGAAAGTGAAGGGGGGCGGGGGGGGGGACTTCAAGAGTCCTTGTGCTGAGTCATTATCAACATAGATATTTTGTCTCCACTGTGCAGGAGAGTTAAAGCACAAAGCCTTTGTCTAAACTGGGAGAAGTAAATGCGGGAGTGGAAAGAAGGCTGAAGGGAAGCCTTTTTTTCTGAGCAGAACTTTATGGCCTTTAAATTATGGTCTCATTGGAATGAATTTAGGATCAGGTTACAATTTGTTTATAGCAGACTGTGGGATTAAACTCGTCCAATAAACCCCTTTAAACCTAAGTGGCATTGCATGTTGAACAGTTCTGTTCCTTCCAGACTCCCTCTCTCATGATAGAGCTGTTGATCGCTCCTTTTGCAACACCCTCTCCAGCTACCCCTTCCTTCAAGCTCCCAAGCAGCTTGTGGGGGTTGTACATTTCCTTGTTTTGTGTCCGTCCCTAGGTGTACTGGGATGGGTAGACTGGCGTGTCCAGGGAAAGCTGCGACCCAGTGAGTGTCAGGTCACACCCAGACTGCATCTTCCTAGCCCAGTGAAATCAGAGGGAGGAAGAGAAAGGAACTCTGAATCCTAAGCAAGCCTTCGGCTTCACCGCCATGGTTTTCCTTGGGTGGACAATGGAGGATCTTGCTACTTTTTTTTTTCCCCCATTCTGATTCTCGATCCGCTCCACTCTCCTTCGTGACTCACAGACCAGGGATGAGAGAAGTTTCTTTGCAGCTTCCTGTCTAGCTCTGACTTCCCAACTTCCTCTGGTGTCACATCTTCACGGGTACCTCCACCAGCGCCAGACACCCTCCCCAACTTCACGTTTACTGATTAGTGATGAGCAGCTGTCCAGTGAACAAGGAAAACCTCTGGCTTCTGATTGCTGTAGATTGCTGTTGCTGTTCATAGACCAGACCCAACACCTCTTAATACAGGAAATGGGGGTGGGTGAGGAAAAAACGACTGTCAAAGCCTTCTGGTAAACAGAGGTCAGAGAGCCTGTGAAAGACCAGGACATTACAGACCACTCTGGAATCTGTTTTGCTGCACCACGGAGCGCTCTAACCCCCCTTATCAGTCAGAAATTCAGTTTTGTCAGTTCCTGCGAGATCTTCTTCTCTTCCACTTCCGTGGTCGAGTTGAAGCCAAGGAAATGCTTGTAGTTCTTTGTTAGTTTTGTTTGGTGGTGGTTGTTTTGTGTACGGGATGCTGTGTGTGTGTGTGTGTGTGTGTGTGTGTGTGTGTGTGTCGGGGGGGGGATCAAACTACCCCCGCTCTACACATGCCTTGAAAAGTCCTTTTACAGCTCTGCAGAAAAAGATTATCTACAGCTGCATACAGTATCAACTAATGAAAAAAGAGGCCGTGAATCTGAAGGGGTAGATGGGAAAATTCTGAAGAAAGAAAGGGAAGAGAGAAATGTAATTGGATTACAATGTCAAAAATAAACAGCAAAAGCATTTTTTATTGGATATTTTATTTGTTTATATTTCAAATGTTATTCCCTTTCCCGGTTTCCCCTCTGCAAACCCCTCACCCCATTGATCCTTACCCTGCTTCTATGAGGGTGCTTCACCACGCACCCTCCCACTCCCGCCTCACCACCCTAGCATTCCTCAACACTGGGGCATTAAGCCATCACAGAACCAAGGGCCTCTCCTTCCACTGATGCCAGATAAGGCCCCTTCAACTCCTTCAGTCCTTCCTCTAACTCCTCCATTGGGTCCCTATGCTCAGTCCAATGAATGGTTGGCTGCAAGCATCTGCATCTGTATTGGTCAGGATCTGGCAGAGCCTCTCAGGAGACAGCTGTATCAGGCTTCTGTCAGCAAGCACTTTAGGCATCAGCAATAGTGTCTGGGTTTGGTGTCTGCATGTGGGATGGATCCCCAGGTGGGGCAGTCTCTGGATGGTCTTTCCTTCAGTCTCTGTTCTACTCTTTGTTCCTGTATTTCCATGTGTGTTCTTTTGTGACTGAGTTACCTCACTCAGGATGATATTTTCTAGATCCATCCTTTTGTCTGCGAATTTCTTGAAGTCATTGTTTTTAATAGCTGAGTGGCAGTACACCATTGTGTAAATGTATCACATTTTCTGTATCTGTTCCCCTGTTGAGGGACATCTGGGTTGTTTCCAGCTTCTGGCTGTAATAAATATGGCTGCTATGAACATAGTGGAACATGTGTCCTTATTACATGTTGGAGCATCTTCTGGGTATATGCCAAGGAGTGGTATAGCTGTGTCCTCAGGTAGTCTATGTCCAATTTTCTGATGAAACGCCAGACTGATTTCCAGAGTGGTTGTACCAGCTTGTAATCCCACCAGCAATGGAGGAGTGTTCCTCTTTCTCCACATCCTCACCAGCATCTACTGTAAACTGAGTGTTTGATCTTAGCCATTCTGACTGGTGTGAGGTGGAATCTCAGGGTCATTTTGATGACTAAGAATGTTTAACATTTCTTTAGGTGTTTCTTAGCCATTCAAGTTTCCTCGGTTGAGAATTCTCTGTTTAGTTCTGTTCCCCATTTTTTTGATAGGATCATTTGGTTCTCTGGAGTATCCAGTCTGGTAGTCTATGCTGCTTTATTGGGGAATTGAGTTCATTGATGTTAAGAGGTATTAAGGAATAGTGATTGTTGCTTCCTGTTATTTTTGTTATTAGAGGTAGAATTATGTTGGTGTGGCTATCTTCTTTTGGTTTGTTGAAAAAAGATTACTTTCTTGCTTTGTCTAGGGTGCAGTTTCCCTTCTTGTGTTGGCGTTTTCCATCTATTATCCTTTGTAGGGCTGGATTTGTGAAAAGATATTGTGTAAATTTGATTTTATCATGGAATATCTTGGTTTCTCCATTTATGGTAATTGAGAGTTTGGCTGGGTATAGTAGCCTGGGCTGGCATTTGTGTTCTCTTAAGGTCTGTATGAGATCTTCCCAGGATCTTCTAGCTTTCATAGTCTCTGGTCAGAAGTCTGGTATAATTCTGATAGATCTGCCTTTATATGTTACTTGACATTTTTCCCTTATTGCTTTTAATATTCTTCCTTTGTTTTGTGCATTTGGTGTTCTGACTATTATGGGATGGGAGGAATTTCTTTTCTGGTCCAATCTATTTGGAGTTCCGTAGGCCTCTGTATGTTTATGGGCATCTCTTTCTTTAGGTTAAGGAAGTTTTCCTCTATATTTTGTTGAAGATATTTACTGGCCCTTTAAGTTGGGAATTTTCACTGTCTTCTGTACCTATTATCCTTAGGTTTGGTCTTCTCATTGTGTCTTGTATTTCCTGTATGTTTTCGGTTAGGAGCTTTTTGCATTTTGCATTTTCTTTGACGGTTGTGCCAATGTTTTCTATGGTATCTTCTGAACCTGAGATTCTCTCTTCTATCTCTTATATTCTGTTGGTGATGATTGCATTTTTAACTCCTGTCCTCTTTCCTAGGTTTTCTATCTCCAGGATTATCTCCCTTTGTGATTTCTTTATTGTTTCTATTTTCATTTTTAGATCCTGGATGGTTTTGTTCAATTCCTTCACCTGTTCGGTTGTGTTTTCCTGTAATTCTTTAAGGGACTTTTGTGTTCCCTCTTAAAGGGCTTCTACCTGTTTACCTGTGTTCTACTGTATTTTTTTTTAAAGGGAGTTGTTTATGTCCTTTTAAAAGTGCTCTATCATCATCATGAGATCTTATTTTAAATCAGAGTCTTGCTTTTCTGGTGTGTTGGGGTATTCAGGACTTGCTATGGTGGGGGAACTGGGTTCTAATGATGCCAAGTAGCCTTGGTTTCTGTTGCCTATGTTCTTGCACTTGCCTCTTGCCATCTGGTTATCTGTGGTGTTATCTGGTCTTGCTGTCTCTGACTGTGGCTTGTCCCTCCTGTAAGTCTGTGTGTTTACACTCCTGGGAGACCAGCTCTCTCTGAGCAGAATTTGGGTATGGAGAGCTGTGGCACAGGATCAGCTCTGGGGTACAGATGGAAACTGGAAGGATCCTGTCATTGTCTGTTCCTTGGTTCCTGTGTCCTGACGGCTCTTGAGCCAGGAATTTGAGCTGAAGTTGTGGTCCTACCTGTGCTCTCAGGAGTGTCAGTACTCCTGGGAGACCAGCTCTCTCCCGGCACGATTTGGGTCTGGAGAGCTATGGCACAGGGTTAGCTCCAGGTGCAGATTAAAACTGGAAGAATTCTGAGCAAAAACATTTTTTAAAGTTACTTGCTCCCCTTTCTGCATAACTGTCAATCACATACACGTGCCACTCTCATAATGTGTTATTATAAAGCATTATAGTATTATATCATATTATTATTAAGATTATAATGACATTATATTATGTAATATTATTAATATTATAATCTTATCACATTATATAATATTATAACATTATAAAGCAACACACAGATAAATAAAAGGATAATATGTATTATCAATAGAAATTCAGATATTCTCTCCCTTGCCTGAGTAGATCTTTGCCGTTCAAGATGTGGCAACATATTACAGTTTGGTGGCTGCTGCTTCAGGCATAGTTTTTCTTCTAGTTGTATGAATTTGGGGGTGATCATAGCTTGCCTCCTTGAACTCTTGGTGGGGGCAAGAGTTGGGAGGTGCAGAATGATGAACTATTTATTGTTTCTCCCTGACTCAGTTTACCTTTCTGATAATAGAGCTTTTTGATTTTCTGGGAAAATCTATTACATCATTAAATCATTTTGATTTTATCATTAAGCAGAGGTCACTCGTTATCTCTGAATTATGAAACTTGGATTAGCAGGGGGACCTCTAGTCTAGTTCTTGTCCTGTGACATAGGGCAACGGAGTCGTGAAGAAGCCAGTAGACGTCTTGATGTGGAAGATAATGCTTGTTTTCTTCAAAACTGACCTGTTAACTCCTTTACTTTGTTTACCCTCCGTAGAATGCCTACATTCTTGAAGGCAGCCTCTGGGGTCAATTTCTGAAGATTTATGCAGATTCTGTCACAGGCCTGGCAAAGTGATTGGGTTCATACTTTGTCTTGTGCCTGGCATTGACCAAGCTTTAGAAGTTTCTCTCTGTCTCTGTCTATGTCTCTCTCAATCTCTCTCTCTCTGTCTGTCTCTCTCTCTCTCTCTCTCTCTTCCCCCCACCCCCATCTCAGATACAAGAGTTAAATACTCTCTTACTTGTTCTGGATTGAATCATTCCCATGTGCCATAGATACTTTAGTAGCCACCTGAAGGTCACTGGAGAAGATAGTTTATAAGATCTGGCAAAGTACAGAGGCAGTCACATGGCATGGAGTGACAATTTTATCCACAGTGGAACTTCTGAAACTCTTCTTCAAGCTGCACACAATAGAACACACTCTCTTTGTTCCAGCTACTTTTGGATGTATTTTCTGTTATTTTTAGTTAAACCTGTACTAACTGATGTACTGGTCTAAAAGTGGTGGGCGTGGCAGAAATGGAACATGAATCTAGAATTTTAATGAACACTCTATGGCAGTGGTTCTCAACCTTCATAATGCTGTGACCGTTTAACACAGCTCCTCATGTTGTGGTGACCCCCAATCATAAAATTATTTTTATTGCTACTTCATAACTGTATTTTGCTACTGTAATGAATTGTAACATAAATATCTGTCTTTTCCGATGGTCTTAGGTGACTCCTGTAAAAGGGTTGTTTGACCCCAAAGGGAACAGCCATGTTCTTATTTTTCATCCTTTGGCATATATTACTTGCCTACACAGGCCTGAGCCAACATTTAGGAGTTAGTGACAAAGTGCCTGTGTATAGAAATCAGGGTGGTTGTGGATTTAAACCCAGGTTCTCTCCACTGCTAGTTCAGGTCACCTTTGCTGGTGTCCCTGAGCTGGGACACTCAGCAATAACCTAAGAGTGTATAAAGGTAACGAGTGGTTTCAAATACCCCATGGACACCCATAGTAGATGGGAATGCTTTTGTCAACATCTTTAATGGTTTCAGCTGGTAAATTATTAACCAAATATATGTGAAGTCCTCAACGTTTCAAACAGGTTTGTTTTCTGAGCAAGAACATTGAAGAAAAGTATCTCGGGCCAATTCCCGAGCTGTAGGTAGTCCCTTACACAACCCACCTCCCCTTTCTTCTCCTTCATTCTTCTCCTCCCCTCCCATTCTCCCTCTCTCCCAGGGCTGTGCTAGGAGTCTCTTCCTCATGGAGGAACTTTCCACACAGCTGCAGGCTCCTGCTGTCTTCTGTAGGCATGGCAAGTGAGTGGCTTGATTTAATTCCACTCTTCTCTTAGCATAAGGGAAAAATTTGGACAAAATAAACACAAATCTTGATTCTGGTAAATGCCATAGGAATAACTAACTTATTAACCCTGTGTAAATTACTTAACTTCCCTCAATTGGAAACTTACACTATTTGTGTTATATGTATCTGGGAGACCTTGTGAGAATCAAGTGATATAAGTCTTGTCATAGATTGTTGCGCATGTAGTTCTTACCACAGGATACTGTTCTGCTGTACAGAAGACTAACACACATCCACTCATGTGTTCCAATTCTGACTGACTCAGAAGTCCAGAAGAACAAGTCCACATGCTGATGAGTGGAATGACCTGCTGTACACATTTGCTAAGACACACGGTGTGGTATTGTTAACATGCTAACACTGGGGAGTAGAGCCTGTCATTCTCTCTGACATATGCATATCATCAGTATGTTGGAAAGATTAAACACTGAAAGGAGAAAGGACAGGGTTGAGAAAGGCCATGGAGAATGGGGAGCCAGGCTTTTTGAAAAGAACAGGGACTGTTGTATTGTTAAGGTTATCTATGTAGCATTACACTGTCCTGAGTTAGAGAGGTTGAAGCATCTGGCCTAATAATCCTCACTAAGTCAACAACCCTTGGGAAAATGTGTAACATACTTAAAGTTTCAGCGTTGGTTTAGTAGAAGTGACATATGTACATACCTCCTAGGGTTACTGTGATAACACTCAAAATAACAACCACATGGTGTGGTGGTGATGGTAGTGGTGGTGTTGGTGATTGTGATAGTGATGGAGGTGGTGGTGATGGTGGTGGCAGTAGTGTGTGTGTGTGTGTGTGTGTGTGTGTGTGTGTGTGTGTGAGAGAGAGAGAGAGAGAGAGAGAGAGAGAGAGAGAGAGAGAGAGACTTAGGAATGTGATTTACTCCCACTCTGTTTCTACTACTTTCAGGGGCACTATATTTTATTTATCGCCATTGTATACCTGAAAAGCACAATACCATGCTGTGAAGCAGTGTCTTCTCTATGTGCCTGGAGACCAGACGAAAGGACAGGAGACAATTTACAGCACACGGAGGAGTTTACAGTCACAGAGTAAGTCAACCGAGATGCCAGGGACAGACCAATGTTATTAACAGTAGGCGCCGAGGAGATGGTGAGTTGATCGAGGCCATCAGGTTTTGCAGAAGTTGTGTTTCACAGGCTGTGTCATGAAGAAGAATGACTTCTTTTGAATCAGAGGAAAAATTTCAATCATAGAATCAACAAGAGCTATGCCATGCTGAGAAAGAGGAAGAAACTCAGACTGGTTCAGACTGGTCAGCCAATGGGAACTGACTTGACAGTAAGGTAGGTCCAGACGTCCTCCTCATGAATGCTGCCCTGACTCTAGATAGAGTCCACCAGTCATTCCTCAGGAATTCTTGGTACTTAAGGAAGCAGCTGTGATGAGCTTGCCTGAGGATACGCCATGAACTCCTGATAAACAGTGTAACTTGTTTTTCCTCTTTCTGAAGAACAACAACATTTACTGAAATGTTTAGGTGTGCTAAGTTTCAAGGGAGATTATGAGGGGGTGGGGACAAAAGGGTGGGGAGACAGGTCAGCAAATAAAGCACGGGGATGTGAGCTCAGTCCTCAGTACCTCCGTAAAAGCAGAACATGGTGGTATACACATGTAATCCCAGCTCAGGAATAGTAAAGACGGGTGGTTCTTTGGCCTTTGCTGGAACTCACTGACGTCAGACCAGCAAACTCCAGCTCAGAGACACGGTTTGAAGAGAGAAAGTGCATGGCTCCTGGGTTCTAGAATGATACCTCTTCCTCTAATGTGCATGTGTTAAGTATGTTACACAAACACACACACACACATACACACACACACACACACACACACACACACACACACACACACCTACACACACACGAGGATTATGAGGAACACAGAGACCCCATGAAAGATATCAGGTCAGAAGATCATTCTAGTTATGGGAAAGGGATAAGCCTAGTATATAAAGATAACAAATCTTTATAGAAAACGTGGACTGCACATGTAAAGAAAGAATGAAAAAAAACTATTACAGTGGAAATAGGAAATGGTGACATGCTTTGTCATCGACAAAGGCTGGGTTGCTATGATGTATGCAGAGCAACGTTTGGACAACCTGAAATCACGATTTGACTGTGCTTTGCCCAACATACCAGAGGCCCTTTTAGCTGTGGAGAGCACTCAGCATGCCACAGTGTTTCCTGTTTGCCTGCCTGCCGTGGTACCCATCACATTTTGTTCTTGTTTTGTGAGGGCGTCAGGGCACCAGTGGTGTGTTTGGTCCCCTCCACTCCTCCCCACTGCTTTCTTTTTTAAAATTATCTTCCTCTTGCTCCTTTATCATTTATTTAACTCTGTCTGACACTCAGTGTGCGTGGGACGTGCCCTCTGTTCCTGCCTCCACCATCACACATGGTAGCTGACATTCTTTCTTGACCTGCAAAGTCTTTAGAAGTTTATCAGAGGAGGACTCTTGGATGCTTCCTGCTTTGGACTGAGTATTGGACAGGTGTAAGCCTGACATATCAGTTGACTGTACTTGCAATTTAGAATCAGATTGAGGGCAAGTGTCAAGGTAGGTACACAAAAGGATGCTGTTAGTCTTGAAAATGGGCTTAAATCAGAACTAAATTTGTTTTTTTTAAAGACTTATTTATTTATTTGTGTGTGTGTGTGTGCATATATGCTACATGTGTGTAGGTGTCTGTGAAGGTCCATACATGCCACTGGATCTGCTGGGCTGGAGTTACAGGCAGTTGTGAGCTACCTGATGTGGGTGCTGAGAATCAAGCTCTGGTTCTCTCTGTAAGAGCCGCAAACACTCTTAACCACTGGACTATCTCTCCTTCCCTCTAATTAAAGTCTTTATATCTCATAAACACAACTAATAAAATTAGTAAGAGGTAAGAGTGTTGAGTCAGATGCCTGAGAGGTCTTTGAGAAGGTGAGAAGACAAAAACAATACTGAGGCTATCCACGGTGGGAGCGTCAGGAACCTGAGCTACAGGAGAGCAGGGACAAGACCCTTGTTGTTCTGAACAACAGGGGACTGACCACACTGCCGATCCTCTCTTGGAGCTTCTTGTGTGTGCACAAAATCCCCAAAGGTTTTCTAGATGAGAAGTTGCTTTAAGAGGAGACAGCTTACTGATGCATAGCGCCTAGGTTTAGTGACAATCACACTGGCTTTATATTGTCCTTGGACCCATCATAGGTTTTGGTTATTATTGTTACTATTATTATTAAACAATCTTTGAAGCATGAATTCAGCCTGTGCAGTGTTTTCTGAAGGAAAATTACTCTTTTTTTTTTGTTCCTGGAGTTTTCTTTTTCTGACTTCTTCCCATCAACATTAGATTTCATTTTAAAATATCTATAATTTCATTAATTAACACATAAACACAGAAATTTATAGGTATTCAGTTTCTAGATAAAATAGACATGATTTCTCATAGGAGAAAATGACCCATTGAAAGTCTATATTGTCACATTGTCATTAAAATATCCTTGTCTGAACCCTATCTTTAAGAAAAGAAAATGTTTGTCTTAATAGCCTGAGTTCAAATGGGTGTGGAGTACAGATGTCTTTGGGAACAAAGGGATTATATTTTGTGTCATTCATTCATCTTTTTTTTCCTGTCTCCTTTCTAATAACCAAAGAACAGAACTGAACAAAGCGCAACCTCTCAAAAAACCCCAGAAAGCAACAGCTACAGCAATAACAACAAAACCAAAACAGGAGACTTGGGTGAGTTGAGAAGGCTGCAAGGGAGTCATAATCACAACTGCAAGGGAGATCTGGGGATGTGATGTGGCTTCTTTAATGCAGAAGAACTGTACTGTGTGTTGTTATTGAAGAAAGTGGGTATCAGGAGAGAGAGGTGCTGAAAAGTTATGGGCCCTAAGCAGTGTTTCTCAGCAGGGCCCTGTTAGCACATGTGGGCCAGGCGGTTAACCACATTCTATAAATACAGTAAAGAATTCTGATAGTGTTTTCAATATGGGTTGGGCTTCTCTTAATTAATTGGGCATTTTATTTCCTCTTCTAAAATTCTTTAAAAAAAAATCTTAGACTTTTTTAAGAAGAGGATTTCTTCCTGTTACAGTATATAAATGTCTCAGAGTGTGGGTGTCTGGCAAAGCCACTCCAAATTTACCCTACCGAAGCATTCTTTACTTTTGGACTCTTCTGGTTTCCCTTTGACTTTTGCGTGAGCATCCACAACTCCTCCTTCTCTGTCGTGTTTAAACTCAACTTTCAAGTGAGCTAATTCATTCTTGTAGCTCTGCTTGCCGTTGGCCTGGTTTCTATACCCATCACTGACATTCAACACCTCTTGGCCCTGTTGGTAATGCAAAACCAGGGAATCTGCATCTAGATCTAAGAAATATAGGATAAAAATTAAACTCACCCAATTCTCTTATGCGATACCAGTTGCACCAACATTCATTGAGTTTCTTAATTTGAAAAATATTTGGGTGGCAAGTTATTCCTTCCTATGCTACACTACATCTAGTGATATAATGGTGATCACATAAAATAACTTTAATTGAATTGTTCATATTTTATATGTAAATTGTAGTATTTAATATATAAGTACTCAAAATTCATGGGATTTTTTTCTTATAGTATAGGATTAGAAAGATGTAGTAAAATAGTCACATAATTATATAATGGCTAATAGAGATAATGACAAAAACCTTAGATTCTTACAATCATGTGATATAAAATATTTCTCATTCAGTCTGATTACTTAAAGTTGATTTTTTTTCTTCTTCTTTTTTTTAATACTTGGGATTGAATCCAGGACCACATGCATTAGGTAAGTACTCTACCACAGAGATATAGTACCAGTTGTCAATTTTTTAATTTTCATATCCACTCAGTGGCTAAGACCTGTTGAGTAGCTGTACCCCAGTGTTGTAGCTCTGGTAGGAGGGGCAGCCACTTCTGAGTTGGTTCCACTGGGTTCCTGGCCCATTAGCACGTGACTATTGTGCCAGTGTTCTTAAGTGTTCAGTTTTATCTAATCACTTCCCTACTTAAAGATATTTAGTGGTTCCCAATGCCAAGTGAACCAACTTCAGCCAGATTACTTTGTGTACATGGTCTCTTGTGCTAATTGAGAATCTAGCACTCAGCCCCGTCTTCGACTTTACACATGTTGTTCTTCGTACCAGCCTGCTGCCTGCCTTCCCTTTATGCACCACATACCTTTTTTGTATAAGCGACTTTCAAACTGTGAACACTTGGATAGGACTGGACAACAGTAGATGTACAGAGGAAATGGAAAAATGAGGTGGGGCCCTGCTTTCCTTTCTCACTGTATTCTGCATTAGATTTCCTTATAACATGTCCCTCAAGCAAAGGGGCTTAAGACAAACAACCACAGCCTACAGCAACAAAGCTCTTGAAAATCTATGTATCATTGGAGTTTCTGATTAGGACTCTCCCCGCCCCTCCACACTGATCTCTCCTACCTTGTAGATTCTCAGGCATGCACTCTACTTTCAATGTGTTTGCATTGAATTTCTTTTCTAATTTCTTTTGCATTTCCTTTGCCTTTGCATAAATGAATGCATAAATTGATGAACACATGAATTTCTTGTGTGGTGGATAATTCCTGCCAATAAAATTATGTTTCAAAGCTATCCTTCTCCATTTTCAGCAATGAAACAACTGGAAATAATCAGCATATCCCTGTGATGGACCTTTTTTCCCCCTAGGTCTGCCCTCTTCTTTTCTTCCAGGGTTTACATTTGCTTATCTGGTACACAGAGGTTTTAAAGTTTGTAACTTACATCTCTTAGTGCAGAATGGAAATCTCTTTTAGTGGCAAGGCCTATCTACTTTTCTAAGTTGTCATAATGTGAGTTTAATTGGATCACAAATATTGTTAACACTCATTATTCAAGCCTGTTCCTGAATTGTAACAGGACATTGTTTTATCCCAAATACCCAACAGGGAACAAAGAACAAAGAGAACAAGTCCCTGCAGTGGTTTCTCCACAGAGTCCAAAAAAACCACATCTGATAAGCTATGTAATTTGCTATAGCAATTTGTGCCAAAAATAAAGGCACACTTCTGCAGAGTCGCACATTTCTAAGAAAAACCAAGCCACGCCCCATGCTAATCTAGCTCCTTTTCTTTCCTTTTTGAATGTGATGTTTATGGATAGAAAACACCACGCTGCATATTAGGTCCCATGTCATTGCTGTCTCTTGGCCAAATAACTGTGCCCGTCACCCTCTGTTCCTCCCTCAAGCCTCCCCACTTGGGACACTGAAGCCCACAGCATAAGCACAGGCATCAGCAGGGGTCTGTTTTCCAATGGCCCAATAACATGATGTCTTTAACAGCACAGCAGATTCTTGGCTGAGGGCCCTGGTTAAAGGAAGAATCTTCGAAGTCATCAATTTTAATGAGCACTGCGAGTATTCCAGTAAACTAGATCCCTTTATTTCTGTTTGCTTGACAAAGAAACTTGATACATCCAAGACTTTTATTCTTTTTCAGTTCAGCACCAGGACAGGAACTTGCTTTTTCACTGACAATATTAGGCCCCCAATGGAGGTAAAAAATTCCTGTGTAGTCTTTTGGCACCAAATAGTAAAGGAAGCTCCAAAGGGGAAAATGCCAGCACTACTGTAACAAAACCTCAACTGAACAAACAAACACTTGAAAAGGTCAGGCTGGCACCCCCAACCCCATTGTTAGAGGTCCCTCTCCACCTTTCCAAGAGGCCTTAGTGAGGCATCAGAAAGATTTGGGTTGCTCTGTGGAAGTGAAAACAGACATAAGTTCCATCAGAAATAATAAATGATAACATGTAAATTTGTTCTGTGCTTTCAAGAGTGAGGGACACTCAGTTTGTGTGTGTGTGTGGGGGGGGTGGTGGTTTGTAGACACAGAGTCACAGACAAGAGACAAAAGTAGATGAACATTTGGTTATTTTCTAACAGTGAAAAAAAAATCCGGGGGAGGACTATTTCTTTGCACTCAGAGACGGCCCCACTAGAGGTTTCTCAGGGATATGCAAGGCTCCTGTGAGATAAACAAGAGATGACTTTGGAATGTTTGCGCATCAGACAACAACCCAGAGAAGGTTCTAATCTGTACCATCTCTCTACTACCCCAATGAGCTCTGATGGCAGAAGACAGGAGACCTGCATTTGTTTTTAACTTATACCTGGGGGTAGAGGTTGACCCTTTGGCAGTCTCGTATCAGATATCCTGCAGGTCAGATATTTACATTATGATTCACAACAGTAGCAAAATTACAGTTATGAAATAGCAATAAAAATAACTTTATGGTTGAGGGTGACCACAACATGAAGAAGGTTGAGAACCATTGCACTAGATCACATCCTTTACAAAACGGGTCTCCTAAACTGTGTCTTTTCTTGTGAATGTTTTAATCAGTAGAAATTCCTGTTTTGTTTTGATTAATTTTTTTTAATGGAAAGAAAAACAAAACAAGTCATTCTTTACCCCTCAAACAACATCAACAACAGCTACCAACTCAGGGGAGGGGGATATTATGCAAATGAAAGGTAGTGACAGGTTTCTATCAGAGTGGTCCTGGGAATCCCAAACTTTTAAGTGTTGTAAAAATACCGATGTTTAATAACGATTGACTGGTCTTTAGAGGCAAGTTACTTCTAGGCTGCTGAGGCAGGAGCTGAGTGAAAGCAGGGAGTACTACAATAACTTCAGAGGCCCCTTGCTTTGCCTCCTCATTGGTTTTTAAGTAAGCCATGAGCACAGTCAAACGAGTGCTCTTCATTTTGAATTAGCTTGGCCTCTGTCATGGAGGCTCTTCCGTCTTTTCCTGTTAGTACTCAATTTATCTTCATCAAGTCCCAAGCAGGAAGATCCAGATGTTATGACTCTTTGTTTTACAGTTTTATCATTTACAGGAAACTCGGACACAGGGAAATAGTGAGGAATTCAACCCAGTAGGAAAGGGTCCATCTCTAGTTGGGGCCCAAAGGAGCAGAAAACCCTAGATCTCTCTATAGAAAAGGGTTGAGACTATAATGCAGTATTCCTTCAGGTACTTTTTTGTTTGTCTTTCTTTTTCAGATCCCTGTAAAGGATTAGTTCACTGTCTGTGTAAATCTCAGAACTTGTACCTGATGCGGTAATGGATCTGGATGGAAAATATCTAATAATTGAGAAAAAGCAGCCTAGGATTTGCAGTGACTGGATTAGATTTCAGGATGCTCAACTCTCTCTCTCTCTCTCTCTCTCTCTCTCTCTCTCTCTCACACACACACACACACACACACACACACACACACACACAGACACACACACAGATACATAGACACACAGACACCAGCACAGGCACACACATAGACACACACACATACACACACATACACAGAGACACACACAGACACAGACACACACACACAGACACACAAACACACAGACAAATACAAAGAGACATACAGACACCAACACAGACACGCACATAGACACACACACACAGACACGCACACAGAGACACACAGAGACACACACACACACAGACACAGACACACACACACACAGACACACACACACACACAGACACGCACACAGAGACACACAGAGACACACACACACACACAGACACACACACACACACACACACACACACACACACACGACATACCACATCTTATATTTCACTCTGTTTCAGACACTGTGTGGATTGGGGAAAATGACAAGTTTGGTTTCTTTAAAGTCTAACTCAAATGTGCTTGAGTAAAAGCATTACAGACATGGGTACACAAACAAGGGTGAGGCCCACAGCCAAAGTTAAGAGATCTTCTTTACAGGCACAGAGGCTGAAAACCATCAGCCTCCATACAGCCTATCATTTACAGAGCAGAGATCTCCTTTCTGCTCCCTTAAACTCTTAACTCTTGGCCTCATCCTCCCTGAAGACTCACTGGATCTCGCACTGCTGCTAGGGGACAGCACAAGCTGTCTAACAGTGAGCCAAAGTGAGGATGAAAAACTGTTAAGGAACTTCAAGGAGGAAGCTTTCTGTTTGGTTTGTTTCTTTATTTTGAAAGGCAGACTCACCAACCCAGTGGAGACATTTTGTCACTCTTCTTAATCACCCTCTTTCTTTCTGAATCTGCATTTTCACAGAGGGTAGATAATCTCTGGCACTGTCCCCACTGGCTCAACTCAGTTCCTTTTCCCTGGAGTCTTGCTAACTATATAAAGTTTTAGTTCCTCAAGTCTAATGCTGGCTCACCCCGGAAAAGGGAAAAAAAAAAGTAGATTGAACAATTAAATTCAAGCTGTAGCTTCCGTCATGACTCAAGAACAGAAAAATGTTTTTAAGAGCCAGTAGTACATAAAGTACCATTAATAACCCAGAATTTATGATTTCCCATTGGGGGCCCTAAACAACATCATTTTGCCCAACTCTATTATGATACTGGATTGGAAAAGCTTCTCAGAAGTAACCATTTGATTGACTCTTCACCCGGGGCCGAGCAGTTTGAGAAATTCTTTTATAAAAAAAAACGAAAGAAGCCTGAACCCTCTTTCTGTTTTTCTTGTCTTCTCCATGCCCACCCCTTGCCTCTTTTCCTTGGCCTAGCTGCCCCGTTGCGGTGTCAGCATGCTGAGATCTGTGCAACACTCCCACCTCAGGAATTTGAAGCCTGGTGCTGTGTCTTTTTATTTCTTTGAGTTCAAGCTATGGATGTTTTGTATTCAGAAAGACTTAGAGGCTTATGCTATAGGCCCAGATTTTTATTCTTGGGGCTGCATGGCTAAATTAGGCCATTTTGGGAAAGTCCTTTGCAATCACATTACAGGGGCCACTTGACTAGAATATTCCTGAGACGTTAAGGATAGTTTGGGTGTTCTCACAATACACTGAGAAAATCCACACTCCCCCCTCCCTCCCCCAGTGTGATGTTTCTAATGGAGTAAATAGCTGGAAGGTGGTTGGAAAGTCATTTGTTGTTAATTCTAAGATGAATAGAATAATTGATTTGAGCACTCCAAGTAAATATTTATCAGAGCAAACTCACATTTTTTAATTCCCTAAGAAGAGGGCTCCATTTCCCTTTCTGCCTAGAAATCATTTTCAAAATTGTATATGCAGTCTGAGCTTCAAAAAAAAAATTCACTGCTTGGTCTTGAGGGATGCAAGTTCGTGGGCTAGTTATACTAGAGCTTATCTAAAGTAGTTAGAATGTAAGCAAGAATTATATACAAAGATAAGATAAATCTTTTTCTCTGTTGGGATTAATGACGGTAGTTAATTTAAATGCTTCATTGGAGTAGGAAACTACATCTTTTTTTTTCTTTTTTCTTTTTTTGTAAGCTGCTCCTATATATTCTATTCACAGCCCCACAGTGTAAAGAACATTGTCCCCATTACACAGATGAAGAAACAGTGTCTTAGAGAGTTGGTACCTGGACAATGTGATAAATGCAGACACTGCAGCAGTCATTCTAGGAAGGTAGGTGTGACTCTGCACCTACCCTCTCTTCTGACATAACATGTCGCTTCTGTGGGCAGAAGGGTGAGAAGGCTCCTTTGATATCCATGCTACTGTGTACTTACTTCTATTCCAGTCCTTACTTCTATTCCTCTAGTGCTCTGGAGGTGTGGAGAGTCGTTCATTGACCTAGACTCAAGCATCTGATCAGGAATTCTGATGAGGGGCTTCTCACCACTAACATTTCTGCCAGTGGCAAAGTATCTGACTTGAGAGGACGATCAGGCACATCCTGCCTGGGACTTTCAGTGTATGGTTATTGCTTAGGCTGCTGAGAGCTAACAACTTCTGGGGGTTTGTTCAGAAAACTGTCAAGATGGCTCGAGACAGGTTCTAGACATCTGTGCACTTACAATACAGAAAGACCCATTCTCTGGATACATCGCTTCCCTTCAGGGCTCCTGGCTCTGGGGTGGGACTTATTCCCTCCCTCAGGTGTTGTGGGTATTCATTCTCCCTCACTGGAGTTCCCTCTGGTAAGCTATCACTAAGAAAGAATCTAGGCAATAATTTCATCATTTACTGCAGTGACTTTACTGAAGGATTCTCAGGAATCAAGAGAGGCTAGCATGTGAGGAGGAGGTTTCAGAGGCAATGGAGATTTCTTTGCTCCCCTTGATGTATAGGACCCAAAGAGTACCTATTCCCAGACCGATGGGGAAGGATGCTCTTGAGGGGAGAGGGAAAGACTGATAGAGATGGTGAAAGGTGCTCAATCAGAGTGTATCTCCAAGAAAAAGCAGATCAACACAACAGGACTAACCTTTCAAGTCACACAACTATAGCTGTACATTTAAATGAAAATTCATGGGGGTGTTGTTGGGGATGGGTTGCTATAGGTAGGAATATTTTCTTTCCTATGTCTGGGTTCTTAGCCTCTTAGTGCTAGAGCAAAATTATGCTTTTAACTATTGCCTCTGGGTCAAAGATCTTTTCTAAAGAACAATCATAAACTAGTATTTTAAATGCTATTAGCCTAGGAGGTACAACCTCTAAAGGTGACATCTTATTGAAAAGTCTATTGATTGTCAGTGATGCCAGTAGAATCTGATGAAGTTTTGCTAAACCTTTTTTCTGTGTCCATTTTTTTTCTGAGAAACTTTTTGAAGGGCCAAGTTGCACAGCTCATCTAGGATGTTTCCTGTGATGTGTGCACTCTCCTTATCCCATTATGGACAGTGGACATTCACTGGGGCACTCCTCTCGGGATGGCATGCCTGGTCTGGAGAAATGTTTTGTAGAAAGGATGTTTCTTTCACAGATGGCTCCGAAACACTGCTGATTATCTAGAGACTCACAAAACACTGAACGTTGCTTTCTGGAGTTGGGAAGTAGACGGTGTGTTTCTCCTTCTCTTCTTCCTCCTGCTGTTCCTGTCCCTGTTTCTCTTCCTCCCCCCACATCTCTCTGCTCAAGGATATCTGTGGCTGTTGTAACTAGTTTCTCTACATTTTTTTTCTTCAAAGGACTGGGTGAAAGGGCTTGAGAACTACCTCTGTTAAAAGGCTGTATAATCCACCTTTCTAGAAGAACGTTCTGAGGCACTGTATGGGGAGTAATCCTAAAACACCCCATCTCAAATAAAGAAAAGTTTTGACTATCACATCTATGGTTTTCTTTTCCTTCCTTCCTCCCTCTCATCCTTTCTTACTATTCATTTCCTTACCTACTATCATGTTTCTTTCTGGTTGTTCTGTATTTATTTCTCTAAATCTGACAACACCTACCATACCCGTCGACACCTATGTCTGAATTTTTGTGTCCAGTGGGAAACTGGATAGTGTCAACATTTGATTATTGAACGACATTTCCATACTATGAATCTTTCATTTTTCAAACAATTACTTCCCTGGAAATAGGATATGACTCTGAATCATCTCAGACAATTTTAGGTGGAGTGGAACCAATATTGTGATTCAAGTAAGTCTAGACTATCAACTAGAGTTAGATGTTAAACTTTCTTATTGTAAATTTACTGATCAGACATACAAATACAGTCAAAGAAAGTACTAGAAAGACAAAGACTATTAGAAGAGAGGCAGAAGACTAGCTTTCCAGGAAGGCATGCCAGGGTAATAACAGCGACTGCTGCTCTTAGGAGTCCCAGATTTGGGTTAATGCCATACTGTTGCTACTTTGAAATTCATGGTGTTTTCTTTGAACAAAAGACCTGTGTTTTCATTTGGCCCTGGTCTTATGAGTGAAGTGGCTGGTCCCGAGAGCTCATAAGACAGTGGGAGCCACAAGGACCAAGGTCAGAGATACTGCACAGAATGTCTATGCACAGAAGGTCAGTAGAGACAGCCTTGGCTGTCAGTAGAACTCATCTGATCTGGCTGGACTGTGCTTCTGTCACTACATAGGGCAGCTCCTTGAGAATGCAGAAAACTGACCTTGGACTGGGAATTGTGAGCCTTTTGGGGAAGAGTTTTCAGGGAGCAAATGAAGTAAGATCTTTCCCCTCTGAAGCCATAGGAGAGAAGAGGCTGACTTACAGGGCTAGAAGACTGGGACCGTCTTGGAAGGGTGAGAACATACTTTCCAATTCAGAGTAGAATAACCTGAAGGGCAAGAAAGGAGTCTTCAGGTATTTCTAGTCTTGTCCCTAATTAGGGCCTCCATAAGACAGTCAGAAGCATTCCTATGAAGCCGTACACAGGGAACAAACATTTTAACCCAGGTAGGAGTATAATTTAAAGATTGACAAAACCTCACCCTGTTTCCCCAGTAGACTTGTAGATGTAAAGGGAGTCAATAATTATATACCAAGGACAGTGACTAGGACTATTTCAAATTACTTCTTTTTTTTTTTTTGACAAATTTCACAGGTTTGCCTGTTCTTCTTTATATCTGATTCTCTGCAATACCTTTAAAACCTGATGGGCCTGCATGCTTCTGGGCTTCTGAACTGTAGAGGGAAAGGAGGAGATGGGAGACATATATTGTACCCTGATGGTGACTATGGGAAAATGCCTGCCTTGGGGAGAAAAAAAAAAATTACAAAATGCAAACATAAGAGAGAAAAGATTCTTTCTTTCCTTCCTTCCTTCCTTCCTTCCTTCCTTCCTTCCTTCCTTCCTTCCTTCCTTTCTCTCTTTCTCTTTTCTTTTTTTGGTTTGTTTTTTGAGACAGTTTCTCTATGTAGCCCTGGCTGTCCTAGAATTTGCTCTGTAGACCAGGCTGGCCTTAAACTCAGACCCATTTGCCTCTGCCTCCTGAAAGTGCTAGATTTAAAGGTGTGTGACAACACCATCTGGCTGGGATTCTTTTTAATGTTGAACATCTAGGGCCAGTCCAGAGAAAGAAAACGTGTTCTCGGGTCATAAAGTGACTTCCAAACTGTCCCTAAGAATGGTTTGAGAGTCTTTGAAGTATCTGGGGAGGGACAAGAGGAAATCCAACTGTATTGTCTGCCAGAGGCTTGTTTCAATGTGTTCCAGGAGGTGCTTTTATACTACCTCTGATGTGTCTAAGATTGATTAACTTGCCCAATGATGGAACCATGTTGCCCTAATCAATCAAACAGAAACAGTGCTTTCTTATGAAGTGCCCATCTTGGTATATTGGGTAAAGAAGCTACAATAGAGCCCAGAAGTCCCCATTCCCTGTGTGCTGTCTTCCTGAAAGTATGATATGACTTGCCTCTAGATATGGTAGAGGACCACTAAGAGTCATCAAACTTGACAGTCTCTACTATTGTGATGGCTCCTGTTGAACAAATTCCAGGCATCAGGAACCTGGGCTGTATTCAGAGGACTGGGCAGGAAGGTGGAAAGATGGGGAGGAAGAGTGGGGTGTTTTTCTCTGCCTCTAGTCTCTGTGTCTGAGCATGGGAAAGGAGAAAGGGAGGTAATAGCAAGATGCGTGAGAACATCTGAGGGAGAGAAGATGCTTGTATGTAGGTCATGATGGCACTTGTGCAAACGAGAAGCAAAGAGAAATGGATGACGGGGACAGGTAAAGTCAAGTCAAATTCCACATTAGATATTAAGGACAATGGGTATGTCAGAGAAAAGCCGGTAGAGCTGTGGTGACTCTAAATATTGTCATTGTCACCTGTACTCATTCAATAAATAACAAAGAAATTCACTAAGAATGTTTACTAGCTGGGCATGGTAGCACTGTTGTTAGTCCTAGGACACAGGAGGTAAAGACAGATGGATTTCTGTAAGTTTGAGGGCAACTTGGTCTACTTAGTAAGTGCTAGGACATCTAGGGCTAAATAGTGAGATTCTGTCTAAAGAAAGGAAAAAAGATAATGAAGAGAGACAGAAAAATATTTATGACATGAACAAGCTGCATGTGTGAACACAGAATGAATGGTAGCAAGGAACTTGAAATAAATAGAACATTATGGAAAGCATTAATGAGATACAGCCCAGTCTGGAAAAAAAATCAAGAGAAAGATTTCCTTATTAGAAAAACATATCTGATAGGAGGGGAAAACAGTAGAGTTGTCTAACTGAAATGTATATCTAGGTAGAAAGGAAGGCAAGGGAATGAAAGAAAGGCATTAGGTATCCTGTCGCAATGGTTCATGTCACACTATTCAAAGAGGGGGCGAAGATACGAGAGTGTGTTCTTGGAGTTAAATGTGGGTGTGAAGGAACCCTTTGAAGGCATAGGAAAAATGAGGGCCTTTTGGAAAATGGATTATGCTAAAATCATAGTACTTGACAAGCATATAACTTTTATGTGTGAGAGAGAGAAGAGAGAGAGAGAGGAGAGGAGAGAGAGAGAGAGAGAGAGAGAATATTTTGGCATTTAGATTGTAAATGCCCTTGGGCATGGACAGGAGGTTCCAAAGATTTGTTTTTGGTCTGCAATAAGATGAAAGTTGAGCATTGGAAACTTTTACTGCTACTCTTTATCACAACGGCATTTTTGTTCTATTTTACACAATTAACTCTTATCCTCTACCACAGAAGCTTTGATAAGCACTGTCCTAGTTCGTGATAAAACAGAATTCAAAAAGTATGTTGTTCTTTGTCCTAAGAATGAATACAATGTGCTAGGAAAAGGCAATCTAAAGCGGAAATGAAAGGAATGGGGAATTTAAGCCTGCATTTGAGAGTTTTCCTAATGAAGAAAATCATCTCAAAATGAGTGGACTTGTCCTTGAAGCGGTCCTGATGGCAATCGGGAGGGGAGCTCTTTTACTGATGTTGGAGTCACTGTTAATTTAGATTATTTTATTTGGTGTTCACTCTTCAGATCAAATACATTCTTAGTTTTAAGGTGGTTAAGACATCTGTGGTTCAGTGATTTTAGTACATAGAATGGTTGCTCTCAAAATACATGCCCAGATTCCAACCCCCAGAATCTGTGCAGCGAAAGTTCTAGGTCTCAAGAAGAGAGGCTTATTCTGTATGAGTACTGACTGCATCCATATGTGTGTGTGTGTGTATATATATATATATATATATATATATATATATATATATATATATATATGCACTGTCTTTTATGTACTGGCATATATATATATATATATTAGAGAAGAAGGTAGAAAAGAGGAGGCCATAGAAGACCAAAGCGCAGTGATGTGGTCACAAGCCAAGGATGTCTGGAGCCCCCAGAAATTGAGAGACACCAAGTCCCTGTTCTCTCCTCTGACCTTCAGTGGGAGCGTGGTTCTTCCTGACACCTTGACATCAACCTCTGCTCCCCAGAAGTATGAGAATATTTATATCTGTTATTTTAATGCATTCAGTTTTTGTCAGTGCAGTCATCTAAAGTGACTTCTGGACAATGAGGACCTGATACTTCAGTTTTTGGCTATGTTCTATTTCATAGCAGATAGATCGTATGGTTCTTGTGTCAGATGGTTGGGAAGAGGTTGAAGGGCTGGGGAGAGTGCACAGAGGTGGTGGTACTTTGATGTAGTCTCATAGTCCAAGTTTGAATCCCAGTTTTTCTCTTCACATTGCTTGACTTCTCAAAGACTCAGATCTCTCAGCTATTAAACAAAAAAACCAAAAAACCCCATATGCAATGTGGGTAGTGGTGAGACTTGAGTAAGATGCCATATGTATAACTTTTTGGTAAATAGTTGAGCACTTTTCAAATTACTAAGATTTTTTTTTCTCCTAGAAGAGATTTCATGCGGCTGATATAGTGGTAAGGCCATCAGTAACTACTGTACTGAAGCTATAACATTAGCTACCTCTTCTGCATAGAAGACAGCAAAATGAACATCCTTTTCTCTCTAGTGAACAGTTCTGACATCAAATGTCTGCGGGAGCAACAAGAAGCCCATGAACCTCTTGAGCAGTTTCTGTCGGAAAGAAGACCTCAGTCACTATGATACCAAAACAAAATTGTTGATTTTGGCAAGCATTTTTTTTTCAATATTCAGATAGACAATACTAAATAACTCTATTCAGCAGTCCAGTTCATTTTAACTTGTTTACTTATACCCTGCCTTGTTCCAGAAAGGATTTAAAGTGGATTACCTATTAATACCCCACCAGATAAAAACAAAGCAAAGAATAAGTGGGTAAAGAAAGTAGGGCAACAGGAAAATGAGGTTCAGAAAAATAAATAAAACCAGAAGCAGGTTGGACACATTGTGACCCGTAAACACTTGTGTACTTACCAGGGCTGGCTTCAAGTGTGTGTCTTAACTTCTCTTACTGTTCACACAAAAAAGGCCTCTGGGTCAGGATCCCCAGTAATGTTCTCTTTTGGGAGGTCGGTTATGTCTTCCTTGAGTGGGGGGGATCTCTACAGTGAGTATATAGCAATGCACATTTTACAAAGATTGAAAAGATAATAAATCCCCCAATAAAGGAGCCATGAAATGTCTATCATAGCTCCCTAATAAGTGGTAGAATAGCTGTCATGTGTCAATCACACTGGTGCACACAACCGATGAAACAAGTAGCTATAGGGCATGTCTTCCCAGAAGGATGACTTTGGTTTTAATGTTGTTCCTTATTGCGGGAAATATTAAAAAAGATAATGGGAACATTCCCACACTTGTGCCTTGCTACTCTCTGCCCCGGTGGGCTGGCTGGCAATGCACCGGTGGGCAATGGCCGACCTATTTTTATCTCATGGAAATTCTGACTCTGAACTCCACAATCTTTCCACCCAGCTTGATAGGTTCCCACTGGCGAGTCACTACCACGCCAACCCCATGCTTCACATCCCCCACGGCCTTTGTGGTGCACATCAGGCAAACCCATGCTTGGTTGCTGTACTGAGCCACTGCGTGAAGGAAAATACAACACAAACTTAATTCAGAAACAATGGTAACTCAATCTCTGGGACTCACAACTAAAACCCAATTTTGCAAGCCTTATTAAAATCTGATTCCTCTGGTGGCAAATCCTTGTGGATCTGCAAGGATTTGCCGTGATATCAGGAAACTCTAGCAGATACATCTTACCCCTCTGCTGTCCCATTCCAAAAGCACCTAACTCTCTCCGGCTTCCTCTCTTCCTCCATCCAACCCAGAAGTCCTGCCTTCCGCCTACTTGCCCAGTGATTGGCTCCTTTATTCATTAGGGGATTGGTTCACAAGAATAGCACCAGACCCATCCACAATTCCTTTTGGCACCAATCAGGGTAAGCTTGAGTTGTATCTGCTTCCTACTCCAGCACATGCTCACAAAAGAATGTGTTTCTCTACTTTACAGGAGACAAAGATTTGTTCAGTTCATGGAAAAGTATCATGGGATTGCTAGGATTCTAGTTAAAAGTGTATATGTAGCACAGGTGGGTTTTGTGGTGCATATCCCACTAAATTACCAACTACCCATTTATTCATTCAGTTTTTAGAGTAGGGCTTTTGCAGCTAATTAATAATAAAAATTAATGGGAAGTTACTGTGCCCCTTTCAAACTCTCTAGACTTCAATGATCTTTTGTTGCTCTGTGGTAAGAGCTGGCAAACTTTTTCTATGAAGCAGTAAATACTTCAAGTTTTTCTGGTCACCGTAATTTTTCAAACCTGCCATTGTAATGCAATGTCTGTGTACAGATAGTTGGTATGCTACTGAGTATAATTGCATTCCAATGAAACTTTATTTACAAAAAACATTGGCAAGTGAGTTTGGCCCCAACAGAATAGTGTCTCCACTTCTGTCCTGTGATGTATGGTTGCTTGGAGTTTCATTATATCTGAAACTGGTTTATAACAGAGATTCTGGCTTTTGACAGTCTTCCTCTTGAAGGTGATAGGAAGGCCCTTCTCGTAGGGAAAATACCTTAATTTATGAACTAATCACAGTTACATACAGTACAGTGCTTCTGGATTATTAAGAGACAAAAAGATGATATTCTGTGTTCTGCCATAAAGCCTCAGCCTACATCATAGCCTAACCACAAGCCCAGGTCTGACTGAAATGGAAGGAGAAGGCACAGAAGTCAAAAGGTCTGACAATAACCCACTAGAGACATTTTAGTTTTCAGTCCTTTGTCAGGCCACATTACTATGAATATTTATGCACACACCGTATTACTTCCCTTCCTCCAGAAGTTTCCTCATAGAACTGTGTGGGTTGACGTGCCTCCCTCATCTTATTAAGCATCATACATAAAAGTGATCGTTTGGGCAGTGTTTCTTCCTTTGAAAAGTTGTTGCTAAAGTTACCGCCTAATAGACTCTTTTGTGCCTGCTTGTAAAACTCTATATGTGATCTCTCTTGAGAGTTCAGTGGGGCATCAGAAGTGTATCTCTTATTATGCTTCCTGTTATTAACCAGAGAGTCCATGTCACTCCTCAGCTGCTTCCCCAAAGCTTAATCTTCTCTGGCTCCATGAAACACAGTGTATGTCTAGCTCCATTGTTCACATTCAGCTTCTTATTTTCTAACTCCACCAACTCTTTCTTTGCACTCTTTTTGCTCCCTTATCTCTTTCAGGTCCTGATGGCTCTGATTATCCCTGTACCTTAATGTGGAATATACTACATGGGTGTAAATAGAAAACAAATAATTTGGGTTCACCGGAACTGTTAAAGACCACAAGAAAGATGTTTTCCATTGTGTTTAAGAGTAGAAGAACGAGGAAGTGATAGCCAAGCTGCCTGGGGCAGATGGTGCAATGATAACAGCTAACAGAACTATTAAATTCAGATTTTGCTTTCAAGTTCTGCAGCAAAGAAAGTGGTCTGCAGGATATAAGAGGAAGAGCAAACAAGACTTTCATTGTGTGTACTTGCTTTGGTATTTTTTTGGGGGGTGGCATGAGTTTTGCACTTCACCTTATTTATTTTCACTCTTTGCGGTTGTCATAGCTGTTATTATTATCCTATTTTGTTGGGGAGGAAATTATGACTCAGCCTTATCTGACTTGTGCACACACACAAACAATGCAAAGACAGGGTTGACTGTAAGTCTATAGAGACGACTGGACAGTCGGACAGAACCTGGCTGCTATAAATGTGCTCTAGCTGTCAACTCTGGGTGTAAGCTGTGCCCAGCCACTGGGAGCACTGGAATGCTGGAGAAATAGCACATATTTTAGCTATTCTCACTGAATGGGTGAATGTAAACTGACGATTAATCTCGGAAGTTGCTGAAGTCTTCAAGAAGCCGAAAGATGAATGAAAAAGGGAGATGTTGATTCATTTCTCAAAAAGGATAGATTCCAGAGCCCAAAAATAGGTCAGCTATTCTTCCATAGTGAGCCTAGAGAAAGCCATGGGTGGATTTTCTAATGTAATGGCTTGTGAGTAGTAACTGAGGAATGTACTGGTTTATGAGGCATGCGCACAGGTTCACAAGGAACTGAGTGAGCTAAGTTATGCTAGCTTAAGTAAGCTTCTTGCTTTTGAAATGGAGCAACTTTATAAAATCACAGGGTTGATTAGTAAAACATTACTTTTGCAATAATATCTTAAGAGAAGAACTTCACGGTGAGTGGCTGTTGTCATCTCAACAAGTAAAGCCCATTTACCTGTTTCACTTACCCATCTAATACTTTGTGTGAGCTGATTCTTTATCTCCCATTCAGAAGATAAGAAACAGGGATCCCATGAGATCAAATAGTTTATGCAAATCACTGAGCTAAAACTGAAGCCAACTGTGTCTGTCTCAGAGTTGTTGAGGGCAACATCTACACCATATTACCTGACACACAGCCAGGCTCAACGAGGTCTGTGGCTGAGGCGAACTATAATCAGATTGGGTCATCATAGCATCAGATAGAGTCATACAGGTTGTAAACAAGTCCAAAGCATGCTGGTAAATATTTTGGTCTTAATCTGTTTGGCACTTGAGTCAATGCATTGGCGAAAGACAGGAAACATGCTTAATCACCTCTGAAGTTGACAGACTCAAGAAAAGCCAACATCCTTACTAGCAACTCACATTTGCATAATGTTTTCTACTTTGCAAAACAACTTTTGCCTTGTGTACCTCAGTGGATTCTCACGATGCTCCAGAGGATTATGACTGCTAGTCCCCACCCCCAGTATTGTTTTTCCAGTGAGCAAAAACTGAGGTTGATGAATGTCAGATGACCCAATGAGAGTCATACAGTGAATGATTTGGGGACTTCCGTTTTCCATCACAATGAAATAGAGACAGTCATGGTCAGAGGCAGTATCAAGACATGCAGTTGCTAGATCAAAACCAGATGAAGTTTAATAAACTCGGAGTTCAAAACTGAAGAAAAAAGTACATGTATTTGAATATTTAATGTAAGCCAGCATGGTATTTTGATTATCAGTCATGATAAGTTCATGTTGGGCTGGGTTAATGGAAGTATCACTTCTGCCTCCCAGTAAGCAATGATTTCACTGACCACAGTGTCATCTGTACCATCCATGATACCTGCATTCTCTGGATCAAAAATTTATTTAGTAAAATCTTGAACTAAGCAGAGAATAGTCAGTCCACAGAATCAGGTAGCCTTTAAAGAGATAATGGGCTACATGGAATATGGAAGATTGTGAAGAAATGAGAAATTCTAGTTCTTCAGGATTTCAAAACAATTATCATTTGGAGGAGAAAAAGCCATTGTTCTGGGATGTAGGTCACCGGGTGTCAAGTGTTAGTCAGATTCCACCTGGATGTAACTAAGACACCAGTTGAGTTTGCTTTTTCCATCGTCAGCCATTACCAGTCTATGGCATGCAGATGAACTTCATGAAGTTTTAGTAAATGCAGAAGCAAGAATAGAACTCTCTGAGACTCTATATGGTCTTTTTGCCTCTTGGCAGTCAGGTGAAAAGTGAAGTGAAGGATGGGGGATCAGGCCAAGTGGTAGAGTTACCCAGCATGCACATAGCCCTGGATTGATTCCTAGCATTTCCCCAAACAAACAAACAACAACAATGATTCAAAACAAACAATGGTAAGAGAATTATCCCCCGAATGTTTACAGGTGAATTCTGATTTTTGGTTTTCATTTTTCTTCAATTACTGCTTGGCATATCGTTGGCATTCAGAAATAGTTATAAGGGTGGATCATCAAAAGGGAGATGAAAGGACTAGAGGCCGATAGTAAAACATGGGGTGCGAGTGGGGGTGAGGGTGGAGGAGGGAGCTTGGAATAAAAAGTTTCTTGCAGTCCTCTGGAGAGATCACACTGACTGATACCTTGATTTCCGACCTCAGCCCTCCAGAGGTGAAGCAGTACATTTCTGTTGTTTCAAATATCCAGTGTGCGGCAGTTTGTTACTGTATCTCTAGCAGACTCATACTCTGCATTTTTCTCAGTCTGCAACTGGGACTATGGAGAGTAAACAATTGGTAACTATTTTTGAGCGCACGTTGAATAAATGAATAAGTAGAGAAGTAAATGAATATTTGTTACTTCAGGAAAGTCATCTATTTTTCTGCCCCTAGTCTCTGTTGTCATTTGTAAAGTGACATCTACTACACTCTGGAAGATTTATCCCGTTCTCATCTATTCTACCAGTCATAAAAAAAGCATATGTATGACATAAAAATTGATCATATATTAGAAGTTATCCGGGAAGCTTATTTAATCTAAATCTCTTTCAAAAAATATAGACAGACATGGGTTTTAGAGATGGCTAAAATTTAATTTGACCTGAGGCAAACATCTGAAACGAATCATTTCCTGAGATGGCTTTTAGAGTTTGATCCTGTGTTTTTCCTTGATGAATTTATCTATTTATGGAAATCAGGTCAGTGAGACTGTGTGGGTTATAGGCAATGTGATTTCATTGCACCTCAGGCCCAGCTATCTATCAGGGAAGAATCTTCTTTACTGAGGAAATGGGATGTCAGCAAAGAAATGCTGAAGGAATGAAATCAAAATAGAATACAGGAAACTATCTCCGTGGCCGGGCACTTGGGTATATCATTACATGAGATGATATTAGATTCACTCACCTCAAATAGTGGACTCTGAAGAATGATCTGGATGAAGTAACAATGAACAGAGCTGCAGAGACCTGTCTGGGTATGACTAGATTCATTAGTCTGGGTTCTCTCTGGAAAGTCCCAGCTGGTCAAAGAGCTCAAGTTTCCAATCCCTTCAAGATGGCTGTCCAGGGCTGATGCACTCCACAGAGACAGTTTCCCAGAAGTACCGGCCACCTTTTAAAGTTCACCCCTCTGATTAGATGTCTTGCCTTCCAATTGAAGCATTATGTTCTCTTGATATTCAGATGAGAGTTGTGGCATGCTTGTGTAGCCACCAATTAGTTTCTTTGCCATTCAAGGCTGTTGACTCCTTCTATGGGAAACTCTCAGTGTGTTCTTACTAAAAAATTTACCACCTACTTGGCCTTTCTCCTATTTCCAAACTCACATTTCCTGAGCTAGATCATTCAGGAAATGGGTCACTGTGTACACAATTCAGAGCCATAGGGAACAGACAGAGAAGGCAGAGAATTTCCAATTCCAGAACAGGATGAAGTATTGCATCTTTTGGTTGTCTGTTGGCTTAGATGAAGACATTTTAAACTGAATATTTGACACTTTGGTTTCACTACAACTCAAATTTCTCTTGATACTTTTATTAGTTACTTTGATGATTGCTGCAATAAACTATCTGACAAAAGCAACTTAAGGAAGGAAAGGTGCATCCTAGCATCCAGATCCAGGGCATGAAGTCTATTAGGGCAGGGAGAATGTGGTGTCAGGAGGCAGCTGTTCACATTGTGCTCACAACCAGGGAGAAAAATGTGGTGAGTCCTACTCCTGACCTTCTCCCTTTAATGTTGTCCAGGACCACAGCTCAAGGAATAACATTGCCTACATTTAGGGCTGGTCTTCCCATAATCTCAGAAATCCCTCATAGACTTGTTTCCATGGTGAATCTAAATCTCATTAAATGGACTATGATTCTATACTGACTTAGTCAAGATCCGAAAGTCTAACCCAGTGCTAAATACATGGAATCAAAAGAAGCAAATGTGCTTTACCAAACTGTTGTCTGAATATTGATGCCTTCCTACTCACAGGTTGGAACTTATCACATGATGTGATAATGTTTCAAGGTAATAAGCTTTATCTTGCTTGACAAATACTCTAGAGAAAAAAGGTTTTAGCCCATGGTTCCTTGGCTCACTGCTGTGGTCCATGTTGAATGAGAGAATTCCAGCAGAGCCTGCTTATAGGACAGAATAGCTCACTCCATGGCAGTCAAGGGAGAATGATTCAGAGGAAGGGGTGGAGCCAGTATATGTTCTTCAAAAATACCTATTCTCCATCTAAGACTCATTTCCTAAAGTTTCTAGCACATCTCTTAATAGTACCACTAGCAGGGGACCACAACTGTGGGGGGGGGAGCATTTCTTATTCCAACCATAACAAGAAAGGATGTACTCTTTCTTATACATGAGAGAAATACCTTTACAAGAGTTAGGACATGCACCCTTACCCCCCCTTCCATGACATCAGGATATAGCTAGAACATTTTGCTAGAGAAGTCCCAATGCATTAGGATATTGCTTCCCCCACCATTATTGCAAATAACCCAGGGAAGATTGTGGCCTTGGCGCAAGCAACAGCCTAAGTCAGACTAGTAACAATTCAAATGGAAAAATCAATGTCCAGAACAAAGACTCTTCTCATTTCAAATCTTTGGATTATGATGAGTAGTTAGAAGTTGTCTTAATTTAAGTCAATTATATTATAGATAAAGAAAAGAAAGAAGTCTGAACAAGAGATCTTTTGTAGAAAAAATATTCTTCATGTTGAGACACAGTTTTATATCTTTATGGTCTTTAAAAATTATCCCCCTTTGAATCATCTTTGCTTGATGAAAAGACAAAAAAAATGTGTAAAACAAGATAACTGATTTAGCCATGATTATAGAGCTAAGAAAAAGAAAGGACTTAGACAAGAAACCATGTCCCCTGGGCTCTTTATCCAGAACTCTGTGGTGAGTTGATCATAAAAGTAAATTAAGTCTTGTAGAGAATTTGAATGTTGCTCCCAACACTCTTAGATAAACCAGGCTCTTGTGTTATTCTTTATCATCTAATGGTATCCATCTCTGTAGTGATTACTCTAGTTTATGTAATAATGGTCTCTGATGGAAGGTCTGAAGCCTCTTGAAGATCTCCTGATAAAAGATGATACACACATGTACAAGCTCAAGTAATTCAGAGAAGATACCAACATGGGGATAACACCATAGGCTATAAACTAATGTCCTATGTATTAAGACTATCTATGACTTTTTATTTCTTGAGTGTTTGCTGTGTTCCAGGCATTATTCTCAGAACTTTACACAGTATGATGGTTAATGTTGATTGGCAGTTTGACAGAATCTAAAATCATCTAGGAGACAATCCTTTGGGTCTGTCTACGAGGGAGATTGTAGACCACGTTAACTGAAGTGAGAAGTCTTACACTAAATGTAGGTAGCCCATTTCATAGGCTGAAGATCCCAGACTGAATACAAAGGAGAAAGTGAGTTGAGTACCAGCATTCAGTGCTCTCTCTGATTCCTGAGTGTGGATCCAATGTGACCAGCTGCCTCACATTTCTGCAGCCGCAGCTTCCGCCCCACAACGGGAGATATCTGGGGACTGTGAATTCAAATAGACTCTTTGTTTCTGTGGGTGCTGTTGTCATGTATTTTGTTATAGCAATTAGAACATTAACTAGTGAACCTGAATTACATGATTTAATCCCTGCCAAAGCACTTGTGCTCATGTCCATTTTCGTATCTATTTCACAGAGTATAGTCTAATACACCTTCAGTTTATTTAACAGCTATTTCTTAAATAGTGATTGATGCTGGGTATGATGCTTGGTGCTGAGGATATGACAGTACCCCATGTGGGCCTAGCCTTTAGCAATCTCACAATCCAATGAAAAGTTATTATTTCAATACTCAGAAATATGTCATGAAGGGAACAGACAAGGCACTGAGAACCACATGACCAGGTAGATAGTCAGGAGAACTTTAGGGAGGAAGTCAAGGGTGAACCTCCAAAGTCATATAATGAAAAACTGCAGAAGACTTGCAATATCAGATACTGAGTGGAAGTTAAATCACTCCCTGGAGGCTAATGCCAGAGGGCAGAGTCTCAATTCAAACAGATTCATTTGCTTCCAAATTTAGAATGCTTCACTCACCAGAGCTCAGTTCTTTAAAGTACAATGACTCTGAATGGCACTTCTATGCTAAGGAGACCTTCCTGGTCTTCTCCATGCTTGTGAAGTGTCCGTCTCTAAAGTGCCAGTTTTTGGTAAGAAACCAGATTTTCCCATTTGCAATGAGCCATGCTGTATTTCTTTCACCATTTCTGCTTGAAAAATCTACCTGTCACCCAATTCCTAAAACCTTGGTCTTAAGCTTGCCACTTAGGTCTGAGTAGGCTCTTGGTAGAAGCACAGGGAATTCTGGGTAATCACTGAGTCATTCCTATTTGTATTCTGCCTCATTCTAAATATTGACAGATTATGGATCAAACATGGTGCCTCAAGTGGTTGGGTAGAAAATTCTAGTTTCTATTTATAAAAAAATTACCTATTTGTGTTAAGATCTCACTGTTCTGACATCTAAAAGCCCTGTTTCAAGTAACTAGGCCTTGATTTCATCTTCCCAGAGAGGTACCTGGGTGACACAGGATTACTGTTAGATTTAGGGCTGGCCTCCTTCCCAGAGAGCAAGGTTAGGTAATCAGGTTAACTCCTACTAGTTATCCAGCCAATGTATTTGGTGCCACCATGGGAAGAAATGCCAAACATGACAAGCAGAGGCACAGTGCTAATTTCAAGTTCTGTTTGAGACACCGGGCTCTGGAAATAATAACTGATTACAGCAGTGTTTGAAATGGGCACGTTAAGAAGTTCTATTTAAAAGCTTCTGGGAGATGTCAGCAAACAATGGGGATAGATAAAGTTTATGACATTAAAAAAGTGTTCGACAGTGTGCTTTTGAGTGAGCACAGCAAGGGACTGAAGTGGACAAGATGTGACTATGAGTTTTGGCCCGCACCATCCAGAACGGCTGGTTGGGTCAGGCAGAGAGCAAGCATCACTGCATTCATGTAAATGCGTTCAGAACGCAGAGTGCTCTCAACAAATGCATTAATTACTCTCAACGACCTTCATCTCTGGACGTGATGGAATTAATTTTTGAATCGGGGAAGTAAGAAGATGTTTTCATTCGAAAGCAAGTGGGAAGACGAAAGGAAACGGGATTCTTGGCTAGGAGAACAGGAGTGACCTTCTAAGTGAAGAATTTCAACCAGGGCTTTCAACTTCAGAAGGGAACGAAGCTGGGAAAGCCTTGCATAAAAGAAACTTAATGGGGATGAGCATTTGGGGGGTGGGGTGACGAAGAAAGCCCTCCCCCAAGATCCTCTGAGCACACCACGCCTCCGCACTGCCCTTACCATGTTCAAGGGCCCTGACATGCCTTCAGCACCTTTTAATTTTTAAAGCAGGAAAACATTATTGCTAATTGCTTTCTCATCCATTTTTTTCATTCTTTTTCTTGTTTTTTTTCTTTCTTTTTAACGCAGGATTGGCACGCCAGCACATGTTTGAATGCTCTCACAGTTACATATAAACTTTAGAAAGGGGCCCTCCTTCCCCCTTGCCTGACTCATACTCCATGCTTTGTATATGCAAGCTGGGAAACGCTGGAAAGAACGCACGTAGGGACTGGAGCGGTTGTGTTAAATGGTAGGAGCTGTAAGAGGGGATGATGGAGTTCGAGAGGCAGGGGGGTAGAGTGTCCGGTGATAATGGGTCACGCTGGGCACTATGTGTAACAGATTAGGGTATTTTTGAAGGCGGAAGAGCCCTTAGAAACTTTCACTGAAGAATCAGAGGTATTAACAACCAGGGCAAAGGTATACAGGAAGGAGAGGCTGAGAGTAGCTGCCAAAGTATGGTTTAGACCACAGAGTCCCTTTGAGACTCTAATAAGGGCTATCAGCACTTTCTGCCGAGAAACAAACTCCACACAGTATTTCCTGGCCACTGTCAAAGGAATCATGCATGCAACTGATGATGAACTTTCTGCTCTGCTACTGAAGGTTATTAGCTGAATATTAAATAGCCCTCAGCCATACTAAGTTTTAACTGCATCTTGCTTTCTATTTATTAACCAACTGAGCCCAACATGCATAGGATGTTTGTTGGCCGCAGTTTCTTGATCCATGAAACAAACAGGCATGGTATTGGTACCCATTCATAGGTTATCATGAGCATAAGGGTTTACAGAAACCAAAGCCTGTATATTGGAAAGACAGCATCAGTCATTGTCACTGTTTTAATGGCGTGCTTCTCCTCTGACCCATTAAGTCTCTGTAGCTGCTAGTGGATGGACAGCTATTCCAGACCAGATCTCCTGGCTTTTCTCCCAGCCTTTTGATTTCCTCTTGTTCCAGCCTAAATCTATTTGCTTCCTGGCCATTCTCCTTCCCTTAAGGGTCTCTCCATCTCGACACATGAAAGGTAGCCTGTGTTAAAACGTCTTAACGAATTTGCGGTGCAGAGATCCATTAGGAGGAAGTACTAGGAAAATAAGATTGCACGAGGTCAGTATAGCTGTGAAGTGCTTGCTTTCTTGCCGTAGCCTAGGTCAAACAGTTGTGGGGACAAGTGGAAATGCCAGGTCTACAGAAACAACTTGGTACCCACATTAGTAGATTATCTTCCTTTAATAGGAGGGGAAGAAGTGTTTTTGTTGTTTGCTCGTTGGTTTGGTTTTTTTTTTTTTTTACCTAAATTATATTTAAAAAATTTAGACTTTCAGTTTGAAATACCATTTTTAGTATCAAGTTGCTCTGGTTGGTATACATAAACTATTAGCCTCCTTCATATTCCTTGCACCCCGGCTATTCTTCATTTTTTCATTTATTTTTGTTTCTTTGAATTAAGATGATACCATGTAGTCTAGGCTTGCCTTCAACTTGCAATCCTTCTGTCTCAGTCTCCACAAACCCACACATGGGCTATAGTGATACATGAATGCCACTATGAGCAGCTTGCTAGAAACTTCTGGCTAGTGTCTCCTCATCTACATCCACTGCAGTCACATTTATGTTGAGGCCCAGAAGGGAAGGAGAAGGGTGCTAGAAGTTCTGAGCGGTGGAGACTCTGCCGCCTCTTTCCTGATTGTGGCTCTGGTTGCCCATTGTTTGGAGAGCTGCACTTCTCCCTGGTGCCTGGCAAGTTTTATGCCAGCTTAGAAACTGAGTCTGCAATCTTGTTCAGTGATGCAAGACACTTCTAAACGTCTAACCCTGGCAAGGTTAGATCTGAAGAATGATAACCACGCTTCTTGTGCTTTTTTTGTGCCACTCTGACTCCTACCCACTTAGACTTGAAAGTAGGACTTTAAGGTACTTTGCCACAGAAACCAGAAAGCAATCTTTAAATAGGCCCTAAACAGCAAAAGCCTGCATTCTCATTAGCCTAAGTACTGAGTTTAACTTCGCCCACACAAGAATGATGTGATTAGAAGCAGGAGAATGAGTTGTCTGGCTTTCTGATGCTTTGACATGTGGGCAGTAATTGTCTTCTGTCTTTCCACACTGGCTGGGCAGTGCCCATGGTGATCCTAGCCCCTAAGCCTTGCTCTTGGATTGGGGATGGTAGTCATGTGAAGGTCCCAAAGGGGACAGAAAGTGCTTTGCAATGGGAAGTAAGTAGTTTTAGAGGGATTGACTTGGTCATTCTGTTCTGTTTTTAGATACATGTGGGTTCAAAATTTTCCTTTACTATGTTCTAGCTGGGGCCAGGGCTAGAAACCTACTGCTATCTAGGTTATCACTGTTCCTTCTCTCTAGCTGGAGACAGAGTCATACATGTTTGCATGCATACACGTCATATTCACATACACACACACATTTACACATATATCTCTCTCTGTCAAACACACACACAGTGTGTGGCACATCACACTTAACTCCTGATCTTGGGACAAGCAGTGTCTTGAACAGTGGTAACTTCTACTGGAAGATGAAAATTTGTTTTTTGCAAAATGGCTGAACATTTAGCATCTGCAGAGATTGTAGGTTTGGGAAATGAAGAGAGTATATGTTTGGGGAAAGGCTGGTATTTATGTATTTTGAAGATAATGAACTCTTAATCTGGATCAGAAATATCCCATACATGATTTCCCTTTTTCAGGGTCCTCATAAGATTTTTTATAAAGAAATCAATTAGGTTGGTAAGTGCCAGCTCATCAGTTCTTTTATGCAGGTGACTGGCTGATGTACTGATCATCAACTTTACACTAACTGCAGCTAGTTATCTTTGTCAATATCTGAACTGAATGCCACAAAGAGATGCATCTACTCAACTAACTCATATTTATGCCTACTCTGTGTTAGACACTTTGCTGTGTTCTAGAGTTGTAAAGGTCAGAGAGGCCAAAATTCCATTGCTAAGTAGCCTAGAAATATATCTCTCAGGGTTCAAAGATTCTCAGGGATGGCAGTTTCCAGAAGAATTCTTAATATTTTTGTTCATTACAGTAATAATTCTTAATGGTCATTTTATAAATTTCAAATTATTAATTATACAATTATTGCTAGTAATTATGCATCATATGTTATATGTGATTTATAATAAGTAAATATACAACTTATATAATTATAGAGGTGTTCTATGAAAATAATCTCAATAAATACAATAAATGACTTATCCAAATATTTAGTATTATTATTATTTTTGGCTTGAGGAATAGCAATGTGCTCATATGTTCTCATATTCCTCAGAAGTTTCTCTCTCTCTTCTCTTTCTCTCTCTCTCCCTCCCTCTCCCTCTCCCTCTCTCCCTCTCCCTCCCCCCCTCACTTTTTTGTTTGTTTTTTGAGCAGAAATTTTGTTACTCAGGGTCCTACTATTAGACTTGAAAAGCACTACCAGCCTGATCTAACATTTGTCCTCCTCAACTCTAAACTTGGTTTGTGATTTTACCCAGGACATTCACTTAAACCCAGCAGATCTTAGAAGTTCACTTCAAAACAAGGTGTCTAGGCTCCATGGGCTCAAAGGCCTTCCAGCTTGAAGAGTTTCTACCTCTTTGGCTTTCTCTCTTATTGGAGTTGGAACTGAATTTCTATGTGACTTTTGGTTCAAAGGAGAGAGCACTGGCTGTACATCATGCTTGGTCTGATTCTAACTTTAGAAATGGTGCCATTGATGGAATCGTTTCCCTTTTTGGGGGGTTATGCTTCCCATTAGAAAGACAGGAACGAGAAGGTGGAAAACAATAACGATATCAAAATCTCAATGAAAAGTAATGATTATGCATGCCCCCAAAGCTCTGGAATACAGTGGTGGTGCTGTCATGAAAAGGCGCCCTTTAATGGTACTAAGAAAGGGTGGCTTAAGATATGTTGTACAGGGTCAATACATAGTGGCAGAGGCTCTGCTTAGTACTATTCCTGGAGGATAGGGTTGCTTGTTCTATCTAGACTCAGGCTCCCAACATCACCAGAAGAGAGAGGAGATTCCAATGACAATGTTCATAATATTTGGACTCCTAGAGAAAGGAAATGTCCTGAAAATGCTGTAACCATGTGAGGAGAGAGGGTGTATTTCTGTGCCTCACACATTTCATTGGCTAATGCAGATTTCATTAATGTAGCTATAATGACATTCAAAGAGGATAGGATAGGGTAGAGAATCATAATGGTCTTTGTGACCAAGAAGTTAATATTCTTAGTACACTCATTTCAAAACTACTGGAGACCATGATGCTGTTTACAATCCTGAGTAGTAGTCATTCTAAAATGCAAAGCAATCAGCAGAGTCCAGTTGGCTTTAGCGTTGACCTCACACAGTTTTCAGTAAAGGAAATCCTCCTGGAGAAGGAACGAGGGAGATTATTTGGCAGTTGCTGACTGGTGGGTTGCCTCCAGGACTGTCAGGCAGGAGCACCTAGCATGAGAATGTACAAAAGGAATACAATTTACCAGGCATGAACACAAAAGGGTAGATCTATGAACAAATGAACAGAGGCTTGCAGCAGATCCTCCTCAGCCTGAACTCACAAGCTCAATTCATACTTGTGTTTAATGTAGAGGACCCTGTGAGGGAAAACAAGTTTGGAATGAAAGAAATGTATTCAGATTGGGAGAGATGGGTCAAAAAAGAATGAGTGTAGAGACATTGACTGAGGCACTTGGTTTCTATGGCGGCCAAGCCTTCACATTTGGTGCTTGATGAGAGTACACCATGCAGGTCAATTTATTAAATTCTGCAAGCGAGAGTAATGATTTTACTAAAATATATGTTTAGTAGGTTACCTCTTTCATAGAGGTAGTAATATATTTGTTTTGATATATTATTTGTTATCTGTTGTTCTGGAGACAAGGAGTCTTATACTTCTTTGAATAAAATATTCTCTCTCTCTCTCTCTCTCTCTCTCTCTCTCTCTCCCTCCCCCCCCACCCCCCACATCTCTGGGTAGCCAGGACTCGTATATTGTTGAAAATGACCTTGAACTTTTGATCATCCTGCTTTTACATCAGGAATGCTGGGGCTACAGGTGTATGCTACATTGTCAGCATATATGGGCCTAAGGATCAAATCCAGGGCTTTATCCCAGCCTTAAATATAACATCTTAAATGACATCACAATTTAGGGTAAAATATTAATTACCAAATCACTAAAAACATAAGTTGGAATGAAGGTGTAAAAATATTCAATATATAGAATATTTCTTCATACACACAGATATACAGATACATGCATACATACAGATATATGTATATGTGACTATATGTATATTTATGTATGTTTATCTTTTCTATGAAGCTTACTGGATATATTTGTATATATATATATATATCATTATTGTTATTATTATTATTTCAAGACAGGGTTTCTCTGTGTGGCCCTGTCTGTTCTGAAACTTGATCTCTAGACCAGGCTAGTCTTGAACCCAGAGATTCTCCTGCCTTTGCCTCTCAAGTACTGGGGTTAAGGGCATGTACCGCCGCTTCCCAGTTCATTTAATATTATTTTCCACTACCACTTGTTACATTGTTGTGTTTGGAGAATTGGCTAGTGTATAATTAAAGATGAAAGGAGGAGAGAACATCTTTTTGTTTTTTTGTTTTTTGAGACAGGGTTTCTCTGTGCAGCCCTGGCTGTCCTGGAACTCACTCTGTAGACCAGGCTGGCCTCGAACTCAGAAATCCTCTTGCCTCTGCCTCCCAAGTGCTGGGATTAAAGGTATGTACCACCACTGCCTGGCTGAGAGAACATTCTTTAATTATAATATGAATCTTCTGGAATGAATTCATTATTTAGGGACAGCAAAAATTAGAAGGTGGAAAAAGTTAATATCTTAAGAAAATTATGTAGCAATACTTAAAATTGTAAAACGTACTGGGAAGATGGATGAACATGTTATGGAGAAAGAACACCTCAGTAGATCTGGTCCTGAGGTTGGGGACATGACTCAGTGATTTAGAGTGCTTATTCTTCAAGCAGAATGGCCTGAGGGTAGATCCTCAGTAACCACATAAAATGCTGGTGGTGGCTGCAGGTATCTGGAATCCCACCATGGGCGATTGGAGAGAAAGGGATCTCAAGAACTCTCCGGCCAGCTAACCTAGCTGAAACCAGCTTTCAAATGGTAAGCCATCCTATGAAGTGACAATTTTGGAATTTTGATTTCTTTCAAAACACGGAAATATTATAAGAATGTGTGAGGATGTGGGACTGCTTCAAACTCTGCAGCAATAGCAGCTGACTGTGATTTGTCTCGTGCTCTAGTGGAGGCGTGGTTCTGTCAGCTGCAGGTAGTTCCTGTGACTGTGTGATGTTTGGAATTCTGGGAACTTTTCAGAGGATATACAAACACTAGAGCCTTGAGAAGTGTGGTGGGTGGTTGTCACTCATAAGGGGTGGGGCTGTGGTGGTGGGGTGGTAGGGCTATGGGGTAGTGGTGGTTGTGGTTTGCTAGTAGTTGTACTCAAAGAAGAAAGAAGAAAAAAATTAAATCCAAGAATCTCTCTCTCTCTCTCTCTCTCTCTCTCTCTCTCTCTCTCTCTCTCTCCCTCTCTGTCCTTCTTTCTTTCCTATCTAGAGATATGGGCTGATAAGGCAGGGGGAGAGGATAAAGGGTGGGAAAAAGAAAAACCCACAAACTGGCAAAGATTAGGTATAAGCAAAGAAGAAATAAGATGCAAGGATCTCTCTCTCTCTGCTCTCAATTCTTCTTTTTCTTCTATCTGGTGGTAGGGGGTGAAACCAGGGAGATAAAGAGTGGGAAAAAGAAGAATCCATAAAGTAGCAAAGACCAGCTACAATCCTGTTTTAGGCAATAAGAGAGCAACAGAGGAACATACTGAAGACTTCCTCTGGCCTATGAATGCATGTAAACAGGTGTTTTCATCTGCATATTCACATGCATGTATCACATACATAGTACATGTATATATGCATACACACACACACAAACACACACACACACACACACACACACACACACACACTTGAACCTTAGTCTATACAAACCATTTTACCTCATGGACCATGCCTGAGAAAGACATGCTACACATTCATAATATCAAAGAAGATAACAGTGACCTTACTCACACTAATACATCTCTGATGCAGAGACAATTATGGGATTCCACGTGGACTTCAGAATTGGCAAGAATGTTCTCCAAGCTGTGCATCTGAGCTGAATGGTCTTGACTTTAAGTTTAGTGTCTACTTATCTGCAGAGCCATAGCTAGGTATGAAAAGCTGACCAAGGCACAATAATAGTAGCTCTGACTAGGAGTTGGTAATACTGTAAACTGAAAATCCCAGGGGGAGAAAGCCAATGTTAGTGATTCTCCAAGGATGATTGACTGATTAGGACTTCTGTAAATGTGGAGAGTTAGACTGTTGCAGGTCTGGAGCCATATTATCTCGGGCTTTATTTAGGCCTCTTTATAGACATTCACTGCCTACCTTTGTGTTTGACAAAAGAGCGATGTCTCAACATGGAGAGCCTTGTGCTGACAGGGCACCACTCTCTTTCTGGTCTGTGCGTTGTTACCAAGTTCTGATCCTGCAGGCTCAGTTCTATTTTACATTGCCTAAGGTGGTGAGGAGGTGTGCATTATTCACGGGACAATCTCCATAAAAGCATTTTAATGATTGGTAACCTGACTTTTCTTAGGGTGACATTTTTGTCTGGGAGCCAGGCAAGTTTTGCTTGATGTGAGCACATGTATGAAAGGTCACCATATAAACAAACTTAGCCAAAGTTGAGAGACCTCAGAGTGACTCCAGGTCATGGGACTGGGTGGGTCAGGGTGTGGGATAGGCCCTTTCTCCTGGACCTGGAGAAAGCCTGGGGTTATTGACTGGCAACTCCTAGACATGAATTCAGGTTATTATATAACTTGTTTTCCACACTTTCTTGGGTAGTGGGAAGATTGCAGCTGTTCATGGCCCCTTTGGCACCTATGGGCTTGATATCCATGGTGGCAGGGCTGGCTTGTCAGGTTTGACAATCTTATAGAGCTTGTTGTCACAAAATATTTTCTTCATTCTCTACTTTTGTTGTTTACTTAGCAGAAGGCACTCCACCCTCTCAGCTGTTTTGACACCCTCCAATCCACTGGATGGCTACTGTAGCTTGGCTTTCAATTACAATAAATCCTATCATAACCATTTTCTTGCAACAAATCCTCTTTAACACTTGAAAAGCTCGGCTCCCATGGATCTTGTGTTATGATGTCAAAACAACACCTCCCCCTCCTCCCCCCAAAGAATTCTATTACAAATGCAGTAGCTGTGGCAATCACTTGAAAATAAGACCAGGACCCTACCTACTTTGCATTCAATTGTAGAAGCAAAAGAGGAAGGTTAGTCCAAGCTATGGTTTGACCTACAGACCAGTGGCCTTAATTCTGTGATTTTCAATCATATCATGTTAAAGTGCTTTCTGTGGGAAGGTACTTTGTTTAGAAGCGAGGAGCAGAATTACTGAATATTGCCACTAGAAGGAGGACAGTACATTAACAGAGAGCTGAAGCTCAGTGTGCACACACCTTCGTTTGCTTGCTCTCTGCCTTTGAGAGTTCCAGTCTCATGGACTTAAGTCTTCAACACAATTCAGAGTTTGTGGGGCAGAATGGACTGGGTGGTTCTACCTCTTGAACCTTGATTATTCTTGGCCAATGTTGCTCAGTGTAGCTTAGAAGTCCATTTTATTGGCCCTTTTCCTTTGTGGGTTGTACTCTCGTGGCAGGCTGCTCCTTTGGACAACAGTCTGAGGACTATTCTCAGGGTCAAAATGAAGGAAGGTTGCTAGAGGAAATCTTTGTCTTAAGTGTTAGTCATGCTGGTGTGTGTTCCTGTGTGCATGTGTGTGCAAGTGCACTTGGGCGTGTGCATATGCGTTAGTGTTCATGGAGAGACCAGAGGTTGATGTATGGTATCTTCCCTCCTCTCCCTCTCCCTCTGTATCTCTGAACATACAGTTTACTGTTAGACTGGGTGGCCAGTGAGCCCAGGGGATCGACCTTTCTCCATTTCTCACATACTAGTTCTGGAGTTAAAGGTATATACCATGATGCCTAACTATCTTTAGTTTTTTATTGATTCTTTGTGACTTTCATATCATGTGTCCCAGTCCCACTCATCTCGCTGGTCCTTCATATCCACCCACACTCTTACAACCTCTCCACCGTCCATCACCAAAACAAATCGCACCATGGAAGCTGCAGTGTATCATGGTGTGTCACACAGTGTACCCTTTTGCCCAAACAGCTTGACTTGCAAATGCTCATTGTAATGAATCATTGGTGTGTTTTGAGGCCTTCTCTACTCTATCAATACTGGATCCTCCCTGGGACTTCTTTTAGATATCCTGTGGTTGGTTTTCCTGTGTTGTGGAGATCCTGCAGTTTTGGATCTACAGGACTAGTCCCTTCACAAGTTCAAGCTGTTCATAGATGGGGTGGATGTTGAGGTGGGCAGATTCAGAGTCCTGAATCTGGACCTGAATGGAAGCTGAGTTGGTTAATCCACCAGGTCTCCTGCACCTGATCACCACCAAGGCCAGCTTTCTTGATTTTCCCAAGTGAGGGGCAGGGCCATCTCTTCTGCTGTCACACCCTTGGGGGCTTGGTCACCCTTACCAGTGCTACCAGAGTGCTGCAGTGGATAAGGGGAGGGGTTGCCTCTCCTGCACCAATGCCATCAGAGCCAGGTCTGCCCAGATGAGGAGCAGGGCCAGTTTCCCATGGTTGATTCCTAGCTTTTTTATTCAGGTGCTGGAGTTCTAACCTCAGATTCTCAGGTACATGTAACAAACACTTCAGCTCTATTTGTTGACTCTTTACACTGATACTCTGAGATCCAGACTAGGAAAATGGCAGCCCTTCATAGAAGACCTGGTTGGGGGAGGTCGTATTATCAGTTAATGAATTTGCCATAGCACATATTCTAATATAGGAAGAATGGGCTTCTTTTAGTTTTCCATTAAATTAGTAATATGCATTTCTTAATAATTTTGTGTCAATCATAGTTGACAAATTTATTCTTTCCTTTTTGAAACATGACATTGACAGCTTAGTAATTTTATATGTTTGTTTGCTTTTGAGATAGGGTCTCATCTACCTCAGTCTGGTCCGAGACTTGCTATGTAGCCAAGGATGATTTGAATTAATTATCTTCCTGCCTCTGCCTTTCAAGTGCTGATATTACTGTCATATGCCACTTTGCTTGGTATTGGGATGATCCAAGATATAAAACCCAGGAGTTCATGCATTGTACTCAAGCATTCTACTAACCAAGCCACACCCCCTGACTAGATTGGTGGAATCCTAAGCATTCTAGCAGTGAGCATACACCACACTTTATCTACTCATTTGGGGACCAAGAGTAAGATTACTGGTGACTCTGACCATATTGCGCAGCATCTAGGTCTTTTGCCCTAACTTAGGAGAGGTGGAGTTCTCTCTTTCATAATATAGCTTGATTGGCCCATCTTTCCTGCCAAAGGTAATGTGAGCTGGAATTGGTCACAGAGGCCCTGGTAGCTGGCTTAACCTGTTTATATAAAGATGGAACACAGCCACTGATTAAGAGAGCCACCTCCTCCTGGTTGGTTTTGGAGTACAGCCCAGAATTTTCCATAGAGAGAGCTTTTAAAAGTTGGGTCAGCATCTCAATGAAGATAAGGACACACAAGAAAGTCCTTGTGGGTCTCTTTGTCTGCAGATTCCCTATAGTTCAGTGAGAATCAGAGGAGAGATGGATGATCAATGAAATCTTTCTGTTAGTTCTATCTCCAGAAAGGATACTTCTTTCTGGAGTGGTCTTCACAGACAGTGGATTCAATAGGTTAGTTTGAGCCAGGCTTAGTGGGTAACAACCTCTTAAGCTCTGAGACCCTTCAAGGTGCGGATTGCTAATGTTCAGAGTGATTTAGTATCAGAGCATTTTACATGGAGGCTATTTTTAAATTATAAGGGAAATGTTTGAGCAAGGAGAGACTATTGCTACTGGGTTTAAGTTGAGGAAAAAGCATTAAAGGAGAACTAAAGAGGGTTGAGCAAGAAGGCGGACTAGGGAATAAGGACTCAATGGAGGAATTCCATTAAGAATCGGGGGAGAAAAGAAAATGCTTCCATGGTCCCATACATGCCTTCCCTCCATCAGTCATGAAGGATGTATGCTTGAAGGAATGACATCCTTGTAAATCTCAGAAAGGTAATCACAGGTGGTTTAGAGATGCAAAAGACCCTGGACACTAAACTGGAATTACATTCTTTAGTTTCATTTACTTACCAGGCACAGACTGTTCCCCTATGAAACTGTTTGTCTGTGAAGCAACTTCTTGACTTGAAGTAAGGTGTGTAGTAACACCAAACACTGCTTGAACTGAGACGTGAGTACTGTAGTGTGTAGAACTTAACGTAGTGACTGGATGGTGTTCCCGCCTCAGCTTGCAACTTCCAGAAAAAGAAGACACCTCACTTTTACAAGAAGGCAAAATTCCCTTTGCATAAATGATTATTATATAAATAAATCTTAATAAGAGCTTCAGTCTTTTTCTTCCTTTTTTTCTCCACGAAGCACAAAGAATTATTGTGTGATTTATGTGAAAAGGTTACATAACTGTACTCTGTTACTTTAAATAGTGTTTTTTTATTTAAACTGCCAACTTCTTCATCACGAGCAGAGGGAAAAATGCATATTTGCTAAGCACAGAGGTAATTTCAAGGACTGTAATTAGCTCATGATAACTCTGTCTTTTATGATGTCTTTGAGTGTGGCAGCTGTGGTGTGTCACCTCAGTGAGAGAGGAAGGAAAGTAGACATCACATAGGGACAGAGGAGAATTCCACACGTGCTGAAGTAACACACCTTGCTACTGTCTTTTGAGTCTCTCCCTTTCAGCAAGCATTTCTTTTCTTCATTTAACCTATCTCTGTTGCTCAAATGACCTTTTATTACCAACATATTAAGTGATCAACTTAAAAGCCCAACCAAATACATGATAAAAATTATGGTTTAAAGAAGAAGAAGAAAAAAAAAAGTAGGCAAAGGTCAGAGGGGTTAAGTCCCTGTGTTTTAAAACTGAACAATAGGCCAGAATGTCAGTAAGAGAAAGAAAAGAAAACATTTGTGAAAGAGACTGCTAATTAATTTATTTCAGGGAAATTGACCTCTAAGGGAAGTTTCTAATTCCTTGAAGAAGTCTCCCTTTGGTGGAGGTCAGAGTGAACATGCACAAAGGGTATGTGTCTGCCATGCCACCAGATATTCCTGTGACTCAGTGAGACAGTGTTGAGGACATCTGGTTGGTGGGTCACAAAATTTCAATCCCCACTACCCATAAGGAGTATCTCTATTGAAAATTTTAGAGCGTTTCCTTGCTAGGAAAATAATATGCTGTAAACATTCCCTGGAAGCCAAAACTTTGCAACATCCTGGGATCTAAAGAACTGCCTCTTTCTGAAGAAGTCAGCCCCACCTCTGAGACTGAGGAGACTGAGAAAATCCTGCGATTGCAGGGATTGTTTTACACACCAGGCTGGGACACCACCACCACAAACAACAACACAAAGTCAAGGAACTGCAGTTTAGTAATTATTAGGACTGGGCATGTTCTCTGTGGAGCTGTGAGAACCATATCACATGTTTGGTCACCAAGCTGGTTGCCCAGGTGTCTGCTTGGCAAGCAACCTGTATGAACAGCAACCACCTCCCCGAAATGGGCTGGGAACTGCACAGGCATAATCGCTCTCAGACATGACTGGCCCCTTTCAGTTCAAACGTTGGCTTTTTCAATTTCAATAGCAATGAGAAACAACTGGTATGAGACTAAAACCACATAAATACATCTACAGTCCAGACATCAGCTCCTCACTTCTGGCATCGCTGCACAGGGGGAAGACAATTGATTTTTTAAGAGTGCCTTGCAACTGGCAGAGAGAAATGAGACAATAGCTGGCTGTTTCACTGTTATGGACAGCCACGTCAATCAATACACTTTGCGGGTGGAATTCAATCGAGAGTTTGATTGCTGTATCTTTAAAGTAATGTGGGACTATGGATCCTCTCCCAGGCAAAGTCTTCGGGTGTCTAGGATCTCATTAAATCTTGTTGTCTGGAAGGTGTCACAAGCCCTGTTTAACAGATCAAGTAAGAGAAGAGCAGAAGTTAATTTTCTAGCTGGGAAGGAGGAAGTCAATTAAAAGCATACATTTAAGGAATGATCAATTTCCTTTACAGAGTACAAAGGAAGTGTTTTGAAATGTGTATTTAAATTAGGGAGTACATATCAAAGAGAAAAGAAAGGCTGGCCAGTGAAAAGGGGGAGCACCTCTGAGTTAGCAGCCATAGCATAGGCAGCAACAGCTGCAACCTTGTAGAAGTTCCCAGCCACCTTGCCTGACTCCAGCACTGGATGGGTGACTCTCATGAAACAGGACATACTTTCTCAGAGACTTGAAGGCTATCTTAGGCTTCCAGCAAGCGCTGGTGAGTAATGTAAGTTCCTCCGTGTGCTCCATGTGAAGATCAGGGCTAAAATTAACAACGCTTGTAGACAGAAGGTTGCCAAGATCACACTCACATCCATTATTTCCCCGGAGGGGGGGGGGGAAACCCTTCTCTTTAAACCTAGAGGGGAAATGGAGACGAAAAAGTCCTTCTAGCAAACCGTGTGCCTGGTTTGATGTAAGCTGGGTCACTTGGAGAGAGATGCCTCTTTATTTCTGTCCTTTCTACGGGCTACATTTAGACTTTAAACAATTAGTCTCTCTTGATGTTTTCTTTCCTTTTCTTTTTAAAAAATCACCTGCTGTAGAAATCCTAGTATTTTATATTTTTAGATGCTGGGGCCAGAGCAAGTGCAACAATGAAGATCATTTTTCCCCCTTTATGAGCAATTCATTTTTTTGCTTTTTGCAGGGCATGATAAAGTATGAGTACTAAAAAAGTCAAGACATTGAATGTTAACTCCTTAGGACCAGTAGCTCAAAACCCTAGTACGATGTAGGGGGCTAGCCCCAGCACAGCAGAGGCATTTAGGAAGACAAGTGTTCCTCAAAGCAACCCTCCCCCCAAAGTTCTACAAACTTTACAATTAGACACATTTATTTCTTCATCTGTTGTCATTTAGTTGCAACCTTGAAAGTGAAGCAAGACTGCTACTTTCTGCTTTGATTCCTTTGTTCCTCTCCCTGATGTTTCTAAACCCAGTGTTCTGTGGACTGTTTAGTTTCTTAAGAATTTTTCTCCTTTAGAGAGAGGAAGTGTGTGTTCTACAAGAGGACAGAACCTCCTGTCTTCTCAATTGCACTTAAAAAAAAAAACTCGGTCCAAAGCTCTCAGAATAAATCACCTATGAAAGAGGGGGAGGATAGCTGGAGGGAAAGAACGGAAAAACACTAGGAGCCGTGTAAACATTTTAACTTTCAAATGAATGCAGGCAACCCCTTACTGCTGTCCAGCCACCATTTGTGAACTATACTGGGCGCACACAAATGATACTTTCCTTCTTCCTTCCCTCCACACTGAAGAGGGACTGACCTTTAAACTTCCTTCACTAAAAACTCACTTTCCTCATCACGTTTCACCCATCCATCCATCCATCCATCTATCCATCCATCCACCCATTCATTCATTCATTTTTTAATTAATTGATTAATTAATTAATCCATCTATTCACCCTTTCATTCATCCATCTATCCTTCCATCCATTCATCCACCTAGTCATTCATTCATTCATTCATTCATTCATTCATTCATCCATCCATCTATTCACCCATTCATTCATCTATCCATCCATTTACCCACTTATTCATTCATTTGTTCACTGAAATAGCCTTAGGGAATACTTGCTATGTGCCATCGACTAGACAAAGCTAATGGAACCCAGAGGTGAATTCGAGGTAGATCTTGAATAAACTTCCCAAAGCTGAAAGTCTAAATTTTTTGCTTTGAAGAAAAAAAAGCAGTCTTTAAAACAAACAATTACACAAACAGATGTAAGATCACAGATCAGATAAGTGGCAGCCAGGAATAGTACCTGCTGCTATAGGTACACACAAGAGATGAAACAAATCCAGCTTCAAGGTGAATTTTCATGAGGAAGCAAGAAATTCAAAGGTTGATGGGAGTTAGTTCACTGAAGAAAAGAACGAGGAAACTTCTGCATCAAGCAATATGTTTTAAGAGTAGAGGTGAGACAGGATATGGGAATAATGGAGAGAAGGCCAGTGTGACTAGGGACAGGAGGCCAGCGTTGGCTAGTAACAACTGTAGTGGGAGAGATGCCAGGTAAATGAGCTTACAGGTTGAAATAGAATGTCTGTTTTTCTCTTTAAATAAAAAAAAAATTGATGATGATGATGATGACGACAATGACTTAGAGGAAGACATTCCATGTCTGATACTGTAAATCTGACCCAGAACCCATGGTTGGGTGTTCATAGGCTCTAGTGGTGAGCCCACTATTATTTTTACTAAGTCCACACAGTATCAAACTGCCCTCTAAAATCATATCTTTACACGTAGAACAATGTCACTCACTCACAGAGAAGTTTCCATGTGTGGTAGATGGTGCCTAATGCAGAAGTGCACAACTTCTAAATTATGGAGAATAATTTCTGTGGCGTGCTCAGCCACAAATGAGCCATTTATACCACACCTCCTTCCCAAAGCTCAGGGACAATCCTAAAAGAGGGTCAGAAAGATGCTAAGAGTCAGAGGTCAGGGAGGGCTGGAGCTAAACCATGCCTTCTGGACCTACCAGGGGGGCTGTACTCCTGAACTCACAGCAGCTGTGCGTAAGATCAAACCTGTCAAAAGACATTTAAGAGTTTTATGTAGTGCAGGGTAGCTGTGAGGAAGAGGATAGAAATCAGAGGAAATTCTTTCCTTTTTTCAGTATGGTTTCTTGAAAGATTATTTTGAGACTTTCACGTATGAATTCTGTATTAACATCATTCCTCCCACCCCTCCCAGATTATAGAAAGTTGGCAGACAACATTTAAAAAGAAATGCATGCTCCCTGAACTCCGTCATGGCCTTCCCCCACTGCCCTGAGTTCACCTGAGTTCTTTCTGCCTCATGTTCTCTGCTTCTTTTACTCCACGGTTCAGGATGCTTGCTCCTCCTCACCCAAAGTACTTGCTCCTGATTTCAAATTCCATTCTGCTGATTCCTTTTCTTCTTAGACCATGACTGTAAAACCCCACTTCCAGCACAGAGAAATAGGCAAATATTTTTTATGAGGTGAGCCCAGCACGGTGCTAGAATAACACAAATTAGCTGGTACCTGGCTCTAAGACTATGTGGAACTCTTTGGAAGGCTGACTGTGAGGCCTTGTATCCTATGGTACATTGTTTCTATGGGAAAGGCTATTTTTAACAAGTACTTTAAAGATGTGTCTGAGCCAAATATATATATTTTAGGGACTTTGTGTAAGCTCATTTGTACGTCATACATTAGTGATTCCTACTGTTAACTTTCATGTTGTTAGATGAGTGCAGAGCTGACCAAAATTAGCCCCAATGATATGGAATTGTTTTTCTTCAGATTCTGGTTAGTCAGAACAGTGATAGGAAGATTGGGATTGCTAGTGTTGCTGAAATAACCCTGGGCTGTTTTTTTTTGTTTTTTTGTTTTTTTTTATGTTGTTGTTTGTTTTAAGACTTGAATTCAATTTCAGCATTTAATGGAACTTTAACATTTGTTGTTAAGAGGTAAAGTCTCATTATATATCCTAGGCTGGCCTTCAACCAGGAATCTTCCTGAGTGCTGGAATAGTAGGTGTGAGTCACCAGGCTTGGCTCAGAATGAAAAACTTTGACATTGTGAGCTGTTAATCTCCTTAGGACTCACTACTGACTACCTACTTCTGTTTGTCCTCCTTCCAGTCTTCCAGCCCTAGTTTTACTATGGTTAAACTCTTATCTTTTACCAGGTAGTGGTGGTGCACATCTTCATTCCCAACCCTTTGGAAGCAAAGGCAGGCAGGTTAAGGCCAAGGTAGTCTATAGAGGGCATTCCAGGAGGACAGCCTAGGATTCACAGAGAAACCCCATCTTGAAAACCAACCAACCAACCAATCAAAAAACCTCATACCTTTTGTGCTCACAATGAAGGAATATCTTAAAGTTGTGTCTTCCCAACCCCCCCAGCCTTGTCACATTAGGAGTATGGAGAGACTAAAAGTGCTACTTCTCTGCAGATCCTGCTGTGTATTTACTATAAGTTGAATGCTGCAGGCCTTGAGATAGGATAGGAAAGAGAGACAAGTCTGTGTTCTGTTGTCTTATGCAGCTGATAGTGGTACTAAGCCCACAGAACTTCCTGTAATGATACAAAAGATCTCTGGTCAATACAGTATGAATTAGCTCTTGAAAATGTGGCATTGAAGAAAAAAAAAACCTTAACTTTTCTTATTATTTTATTAATGAATTAAAAATAGCTACAGGAGGCCACTGAATTGAAAAGTTCCAGCTCGGGAGGGATGCAGGAGGAGATAGGCTTAATGAGATATAAAGGAAGATAAACAGATAGGGCCCGCTAAAAATAACCAAATAGAACAGATGGGAGGATTCGTGGGGAGAGGAAGGGAATGAACCAGAGAGGACTGCGATCTCAGCAGGATGCCGGTGGGGGAGGGGAAAATTAGAACAAAGTATAATGACATATATATGAATTATATATACAATATATGTGAAAATACAATGATGAAAACCATTAGTTTGTATGCTAACTTTAAAAATTAATAATTTTTTTATTGCAGCAGCAAAAGAGCAAAACCAACTAGTGACATATTTTGGAACTAAGGAGAAAGACTCCAGATTAATGTCATGTTAACATATGGAAAATGTGGTAGACATGACATTTATACAGTCTTCTAGGGAAATCAGTTTAAATGTGTTAACAAAATTAAAAGTCACCCAAAGAGGATGACTGGTCATTTTTGTAGCTCTTGTCAAACCTTATAGATGCCTTCCCCTCTAGAAAGACTATGAAACCTACAAGTACCACAAGGAGTTTTGGAAGCATCAAGTGGCCCTGACTCTATCCACATGCTAGCATTATTTTACTGAGCTTCTCAACAGGAAGAAAGTTGAGGTTTTAAAGATAAATGGATCTTGCAAGGATTTAAAGCTCTATCAAAGAAATGCATTATAAAATATTGCCTTCTAACAGGAAGAACATCACCCACGACACAAAGTTGGAACAAGGTTGCCCTTGGATTATATGACTTTGAATACCTTCGTTGTTCCTTCTGGATCATAACACACTTAGCTTAAAGCACACTCACAGTCTTGGGTTCAAGGACCATGGAAAGAGCGAGTTTTCTTTACCAAGACTACTGCTCCCAAAATCTTCTGTAGCTGGTGAGATGGATTCACCTTCTTTCTAGATTCTTCATAGTCACTGTACTTGAGAAGAAGCCAACGTAATGACAAGTGTTAGAAGGAAGAAGGCCTGCAAAGCATTGATGAGCATTTAAGCCTTTAAGGGCTAGCTCAGAGCTCTTGGCTGGAATCTCGAAGCACAACAGCCCTGTGCAGGAGCTTGACAGGGTACTTTATATGTTATTTTGTAAAATTAAAAAGGAATAGAAGGGTTCAATAAAGTCCTTGTCGATGGATTTTAATTTCATGTCCACTGTAGTATTGTTTTAGCCATGCTTCCCTAGGCTCTGGTTGCTCCGGTGATCTCCCTTTCCTGGAAGGCTGTCTTCAAACGCTCCATTATTATAACGTTTCATTTGGTTTTTTGTTTGGTTTGGTTTGATTTTTTTTTTTGAGACACAATTTTTCTGTGTAGCCTTGGCTGTCCTGGAACTCACTCTGTAGATCAGGCCACAAACTCACAGAGAACTGCTTGCCTCTGCCTCCCAAGTGCTGGAATTAAAGGCGTGCGCCACCACACTTTTTCATAACATAATTGTATCATCTCAACTCAATTCGGCCTACTGGATTGATTCAAAGGCACATTTCCTTTTCCTTTTAAGTATGTTGAAACTAAAATACTGCCTTTTATGTTGTTGTTAGCCAGGGTCAAATACAAGAAAACTTCTTTTTTGTTTTCTCACAAGTTTTTAAGATTCTGATTTCAGAATTTCATATACTCAAAGCTTGCCCTTCAAGTTTCCATAGGGAGAAAAGCTCTTCTAGAAGGCTTGAGGAAAACACTGGAATTTGGCCAGTAGGGTCAGGCTGGGTTACAGGCCTCTGTGGGGCCAAAGTCCAAAGCAACAGGCAAGAGGCAAGCACTCCTTGCAAACTTTTTTTTTTTAACTTCCCCTTGCAGAGTCATTAGAGCACTTTAGTGGGTGTGTGCGTATGTGTGTGTGTGTGTGTGAGTGTGTGTGTGTGAGTGAGTGTATATATGTATTTATGTGTGTGTTTTTATTATTATTTCAGCAATTCCTTCTACAAGGACATGTTCTCTTCGTGCACAGAAGCCCTGTTCAAACATTACCAAGAAGACTGATAAGAAGAAAAAGCTGATGAGTTCTCAGAAAGAAAGCATTAGATTTAACTACAGGGCAATACTGCTGTGATTACTCGGCCCAGCTGACAGCAAGTTTGCCAGGCAGCACTCATTCTGCCAAGAAAGACAGGAGAATGAGGCAACCATGTGGTTTGTATTACCAGTTTTTTTCCCCCCTAAAGTTTTTCAAGGTTCAGAAAGAGAACGTCACCGACAATGATAATTCAGTTTGGAACAACTATATTTTCAATGCTGTGTTCAGCCACTGTTGATTTGTTTGGATCCTAATATGCGTGTTCACATTTTCACAATGCACATGAGATAAAGTATAGTGTCTTGTCAAGACCCCACTGTATGCAAATAGCCAACTTTCTGCATTTTTTTCAAAAAAGCAAGAGAAAGATTAAAAAACCTCCCTTGCGTTTTCCAGGCTTCCACTTACAGCCTTTAAAAAGACAGCTCAGAAGAAAGAAACCAAAGCCAAGTTCAGCACAGCTCTCTCTCCTCCATTCATTTGGTCCAGCCTCTTTAGAGTTGGAGTTGATTAAAAAGAAAAGACATAATTTGCCACAAACTAATCAATCTGTGTTAAAACCATAAAATTCAAATGTTTTCATTTTTTATATCATCTGAATTTTTTCACTTACAAGAGGTTGACAAATCTAAAATTGTTCAGACTTTGGAATAATCTTGGGTCTTCTTGGAAATACTATTCTCAGAAAGTCTGAAATACTAAATTTCAAGAAATGATTACATTCTTAAGCAAATTTTCAGTCATACGGTTTGTGGATCTGCATTGACTTTAGTAAAATTCCTTGTGAATGAAGCCCCTTCTTCACAGAAATGCATCTACCTCTGACCCTGTCTACTGTGTCAGTCTTTCTACCATGCTGATCTCATGAAGCTCTAAAAGAAACAGATTTTTAAGACGTCATTTTCTTCAAAACTGCCGTAGTTCAGATGTCCTTATAGCCTTGTTAGTTTTAAGGCTTCTGGAAGATCTACTATGACTATCCCTGGAAAGTAGGTTCCTTTCCCAGAGGACATAAGGGGATGAAAGAATCCATACCTGTGGCAGTCATACATTTCTTTTTTTTTTATTTATTTATTTTATTTTATTTTTTAATTTACATTCCAAATCACTTCCCCTTTCCCGTTTCCTCCCTCCCCGAAAGTCCCATAAGCCCCCTTCCCTCCCTCTTTTCTCCATTCAACCCCCTCTCGTTACTCTGTCCTGGTGTTCCCCTACATCCAGTCTTTCCAGGACCAGGGGTCTCTCCTACCATCTTTTTAGAAATCTATTGATATGCGGATTGTGTCTAGGGTATTCCGAGATTCTGGGTCAATATCCCCTTATCAGTGACTGCATACCATGTGTGTTCTTTTGTGATTGGGTTACCTCACTAAGGATGATATTTTCAAGATCTGACCATTTGCCTAGGAATTTCGTGAATTCATTGTTTTTAATTGCAGAGTAGTATTCCATTGTGTAGATATACCACATCTTCTGAATCCATTCCTCCGTTGAGGGACATCTGGGTTCTTTCCAGCTTCTGGCTATTATAAATAAGGCTGCTATGAACATAGTGGAACATGTGTCCTTATTGCATGCAGGTAAAGTCTCTGGGTATATGCCCAGGAGTGGTATAGCCGGATCCTCCGGGAGTGTCATGCCCAGTTTTCTGAGGAACCGCCAGACTGCTTTCCAGAGTGGTTGTACCAGCTTGCAATTCCACCAGCAGTGGAGGAGTGTTCCTCTTTCTCCACATCCTCGCCAACAACTGCTGTCTCCTGTGTTTTTGATCTTAGCCATCCTGACTGGTGTGAGATGGAATCTCAGGGTTGTTTTGATTTGCATTTCCCTAATGACTAAGGATGATGAACATCTCTTTAGGTGCTTCTCAGCCATTAGATATTCTTCAGGTGAGAACTCTTTGTGTAGCTCTGTACCCCATTTTTTAATAGGGTTACTTGCCTCTCTGGAGTTTAACTTCTTGAGTTCTTTGTATATATTGGATATTAGCCCTCTGTCGGATGTAAGGTTGGTAAAGATCATTTCCCAGTTAGTTGGTTGCCGCTTTGTCTTTTTGACAGTGTCTTTTGCCTTGCAAAAACTTTGTAATTTAATGAGGTCCCATTTGTCTATTCTTGATCTTAGAGCATAAGCTATTGGAGTTCTGTTCAGGAAATTCTCCCCTGTGCCCATATGTTCAAGGTTCTTCCCTAGTTTCCCTTCTATTAGTTTCAGTGTGTCTGGTTTTATGTGGAGATCTTTGATCCATTTAGAATTGAGCTTAGTGCAAGGAGATAAGGATGGGTCAATTTGCATTCTTCTGCATGTTGACCTCCAGCTGAGCCAGCACCATTTGTTGAAAAGGCTATCTTTTTTCCACTGGATGGTTTTTAGCTCCTTTGTCAAAGATCAAGTGACCATAGGAGTGTGGATTCATTTCTGGGTCTTCAATTCTGTTCCATTGATCTACATGTCTGTTACTGTACCAATACCATGCAGTTTTTAACACTATTGCTCTGTAGTACAGCTTGAGGTCCGGGATACTGATTCCCCCAGAGGTTCTTTTACTCTTGAGAATAGTTTTAGCTATTCTGGGTTTTCTGTTATTCCAGATGAATTTTTGAATTGCTCTTTCTAACTCTATGAAGAATTGAGTTGGGATTTTGATGGGGATTGCCAGTCATACATTTCTTACAAGACTTTTAAACAAAGAAGAAAAACTCCATTTGTCAGTCACGATGACCTGGTCCAAGCAAAAATGAGGGCCTGTTTAGAGAGAGTCTATCAAGAATAGTCATTTGGACTCCAAAATTATGCTTCAGAAAACACTAAATTAGTTTTGTCAAACTATAACCTTTGTCCTCAAAACAATGTTATTCTACGTAGCATCTGTCTCTCTGTCCATCCATTCCTCCAACCCTTTCACTGAGGCATTCAGCAAGAATTATTGAATTCTTATTGTATTCTAGGCAAAATCCTGGACCATGGAAGCAGGGATTCAAAAAAAAAAAAGACACAACTATATTCACAAGGCCAGTGTCCTAGAGAGGAGACAAAATGGTCCTAAGAGAGGAAACAGACTTGAATAAATTGTTACAATCAAATAAAATAGCCACTGTAATGGCTGGGAAGAAAGAACATGTGGGAGACTGGATATAAGAGGATTTTTGTCTAGGATCCTACTAGGAGCTCAGCAGATGACAGCTTTTTCTCTCCAAATGCCTCTTAAAATTCATGGAAGACTTACTGTCTGAGATTCACTTATTTTTTTCTCTTGCGATGTACAGGATTAGTAGTGCTATCTTAAGGAATTCACCACAGGACTATGTGGGTAAGGTGTTCTAACACCATTTTCAGAGGAAAGAGGGTTTACTGGAGAAGGAGAATAAGGAAAAGCAGTGTGGTAGATGTTGACTCTGGAGAAGCGGGGGGAGGGGGACAGTTGGGGGTTGGTGGGTTGGGAGGGGGGATACCCTTTATTAGAAATAATGATAAAAGTTTTCAGGATTACATATTAATGTGCAGATGGACTAATGAAATTGTGCTGGCTGGTTTTATGTCAGTTTGACACAAACTAAAGTCATCAGAGGGAAGGAAGCTTCCACTGGGAAAATACCTCCCTGTAAGACACACCTGTAGAGCAACAGTTCTCAACCTGTGATTCAAGACCCCTGTTACACACCTCTATTTTCAGAAGTATTTACATTATGATTCAAAATGGTAGCAAAATTAAAATTATGAAGTAGCAAATAAAATAATTTTATGGTTGGGAGTAACTACAACATGATGAACTGTGTTAAAGGGTCCCAGCGTTAGAAAGGTTGAGAACTACTGATATAGGACATTTTGTAATTAGTGATTTATGAGGAAGGGCCCAACTTCATTAACCTATGCTCCTGTGCTCTATAAGAAAGCAGGATGGGAAAGCCATAAGGAGCAATCCAGTAAGTAGCATCCCTTCATAGACTCTGCAGTAGTTCCTGTACTAACTTCCTTCAGCGATGACTGTGGCTTGGAAGTATAAACCAAATAAACCCTTTCTTCTCCAACTTTCTTTTGGTCATGGTGTATCATCATAGCAATAGTAACCTTAACCAAGACAGGCACTATTGATTAGACAACAAGTCCAATATAATTTCTTTTAAGAATTTTTTAAATTTACATTTAGTCACACTGTATATTTGACATATCTCAAATTGATTCTGATGGTTGTTTTGATTCACTTAGTGGACCATGACTCATTGAGAAACTAGTGAAAGACATCCTTAAGGTGTCTACATGCCTCAAAGATCAGAGTTAAAGTCTTTAAGGCTTCACCTCAGGTACAAATTGCCAGAAAGTAATTTGACTCTGTAAGATAGGTTTTGATATTTCTAGTGCCATCAGGTATATGAGTGTTGTGATGCTTTTATGTTGTCACAACCTATAATGACCTAGAAAAGGGTATTTTTAAAAACAAATATTTATTTTGGTTTTAATTATGTGTATGTGTATGTGTGGGTGTGTACACCCATGCGGCAGTGTAAGCAAAGGCCAGAGGCATTGAATCCCAGGAAGCTTGAGATATATGTTGTTATGAGTTGCCCAAAATAGGCACTGAGAATCAAAATTCTGTTCTTCTGCAAGAGCAGTCTGTATTCTTAACCTCTAAGCCATCTCTTCCTTTCCTGTGAACAGATCTCTTAATGAGAGATGATCTAGATCAGGTAGGCCTGTGGGTATGTCTGTGGGGAATTGTTTTCATTTTTAATTGATTGTTAAGTGGGAAAAGCCAACTCATTGTGGGTGGCACCATGTCATGGGTTGGGCCCTGAACTCTCTAGGAGTGAAGAAAGCTAGCTGAGTAGGAGCAAGCAAGCAAGGATCCGTAGCTTTATTAACTTTTCTCTGCTTTGTTCTGTGGTTATGATGCTGTAAGTTCCTGCCTCAAGAACTTGAGTTATAGTCCCCAAGAGAATGGACTGTAACTTGAAATTGTAAGCTGACTAAGGCCTTAAATTTTTGTTGTTGTTGTTGTTGTGGAGATTTGTCAAAGCATCAGAAATGAAACTAGAAAAAAGAGTGACAACCAGAGCTGCTTTCTATTTTCCCAATATTTAAGTGAAGACTTTAATATTAAACTCCTCACTCTATCAAAGTAAATAGGACTGTATCCAACACTTGCATATGGGGTAATGCCCCCACTGCTACACAGCAGTTCTGTAGAATCCCAAATGGAAACTTAGAAGATTTAGAAGCTGATAGTTTCACTGCAGTTCTCTAAGGCGGTGGGAGCTTCAACAGAATGTGGCAGGAAGATGTAGCTTCATATCTTATTCATTAGATCCAGAGGTTTAGGGTCCAGGAGTGCATATTCTAGAGTCTATAGGATTAAGTGATGATAAGGTTAAAAATGTGCCAGAGAAAGCAATGTCCCCTTGATTCTATAGTTTGTAATGGCTGCATTTGTCCGTATAAGCTGTCACTAAATTCTAATAACTTAGAATTAAAAAAAATTACCAATCTCAATACATTCAATAATAATAGATTCAGGGGAATTGTTTGCTGATCTTTCCCCATCACTAACTGCAAGCTAAAGTCCTTAATTTATTTTGTAAGTCATTTCCATCACTGAGATGCCAGTGGTCTTTCTACTAAAGGTACTAAAGAGCTTATTAAACCAAAGGGGTTGAATGGATTTTACGTAAGTAGCTCAAAAAACAAAATCAAGTCTTTAAATCTGCCATCTATGTTAAAATTTTCACTGAATGTAGTTGGATACTGGCCATCACCAGTTTGCCTTCAAGTTGTCAGAGAACACTTGGTGGCTTGGTGCTGGACGCAGAACAGTTGAGAGAGGGTAATTATTCCCTCAGAAGTATCAGCAACCATTTATGAGCTCATGTGTGTTCCTAATGACATGCTTCAACCAATGTATGTCTTGGCTACTTTCTTCAGAAGTTGCTTAATCATTATTTACTGATTTGATTTAATTATACCTTATAAGTTGAAAAAATAATGGACCAACCAGGCCTTTTTACTTATTAAGTGTAGAAACAGTCTCCCACTTGTGATGATTTTACTTACTATTTTTAAGTCTTATAATGGTGCAAGTGTCATATGCACTCAGTAGGAGCCACATGTCACATTTTACATTTTGATCTCTTTTTTTTTTCAGTTTTAAAAATCTATTTGGAACATTGAACATGATAGAAGTAGAAAAAAAATCTCTTATGAAGTCCTCTATGAAAGGAAACTTCAAAAAGTTCCTGAGTAGACAGAAACCATTCCATCTCCAGGGAAGAATGCTCAGAGTAACTGTGGCTTCATAGAATGAATTGGGTAGTGTTCCTTCTGTTTCTATTTTGTGGAATAGTTTGAAGAGTATTGGTGTGAGGTCTTCTTTGATAGTCTGATAGAATTCTGCACTAAACCCATCTGGTTCTGGGCCTTTTTTTTTTAATTGGGAGACCAAGTTTAATGACTGTTTCCATTTCTTTAGGAGTTATGGGACTGTTTAGATGGTTTATCTGATCCCAATTTAACTTTGATAATTGGTATCTGCCTAGAAAATTGTCCATTTCATCCAGATTTTCCAGTTCTGTTGAATATAGGCTTTTGTAGTAGGATTCGATGATTTTTTTTGAATTTCCTAAGTTTTTGTTGTTATATCTCCCTTTTCATTTCTGATTATATTAATTTGGATACTGTCTCTGTGCCCTCTGGTTAATCTGGCTAAGGGCTTATCTATCTTGTTGATTTTCTCAAAGAACCAGCTCCTGGTCTTGTTGATTCTTTGACAGTTCTTTTGTCTTTACTTGGTTGATTTCAGTCCTGAGTTTGATTATTTCCTGCCATCTACTTTTTTTGAATGTATTTGCTTCTTTTTGTTCTAGAGCTTTTAGGTGTGCTGTTAAGCTGCTAGTGTATGCTTTCTCCAGTTTCTTTTTGGAGGCATTCAGAGATGAGTTTTCCTCTTAGCACTGCTTTCATTGTGTCCCATAAGTTTGGGTATGTTGTGCCTTCATTTTCATTAAATTCTAAAAATCTTTAATTTCTTTATTTCTTCCTTGACCAAGTTATCATTGTGTAGGGCATTGTTCAGCTTTCATGTGTATGTGGACTTTCTATTGTTTTTTGTTGCTATTGAAGACCAGACTTAGTCTATGGTGATCTGATAGGATGCATGGGATTACCTCAGTCTTCTTGTATCTGTTGAGGCCTGTTTTGGGGCCAATTATACGGGCAGCTTCGGAGGAGGTACCATGAGGTGCTGCGAAGAAGGTATATTTTTTTGTTTTAGGATGAAATGTTCTACAGATAACTGTTAAATCCATTTGGTCCAAACTGTTAGTTTCAATGTGTCTCTATTTAGCTGTGTTTCCATGATCTGTCCATTGATGAGAGTGGGGTGTTGAAGTCTCCCACTATTATTGTGTGAGGTGCAATATGTTCTTTGAGTTTTAGTAGAGTTTCTTTTATGAATGTGGGTGCCCTTACGTATGCAGCATAGATGTTCAGAATTCAGAGTTCTTCTTGGTAGATTTTTCCTTTGATGAGTATGAAGTGTCCTTCCTTATCTTTTTTGATAACTTTTGGTTGAATGTTGATTTTATTCAATTTTAGAATGTCTATTCCAGTTTGTTTCTTGGGACCATTTGCTTGGAAAATTGTTTTCTAGCCCTTTATTCTGAGGCAGTATCTTTTTTTGACACTGAGGTGTGTTTCCTGTATGCAGCAAAATGCTGGGTCCTGTTTATGTATCCAGTCTATTAGCCTATGTCTTTTTATTGGGGAATTGTGTCCATTGATGTTAAGAGATATTAAGGAATAGTGATTGTTGCTTCCTTTTATTTTTGATGTTATTTTTATGTTTGTGTGGTTATCTTCTTCTGGGTTTGTTGAAAGAAGACTACTTTTTTGCTTTTTCTAGGGTGTAGTTTCCCTTCTTGTGTTGGAGTTTTCCATCTATTATTCTTTGTAGGGCAGGATTTGTGGAAAGATACTGTGTAAATTTTGTTTTGTCATGAATATCTTGTTTTCTCTGTCTATGGTAATTGAGGGTTTTGCTGGGTAGAGTAGCCTGGGTTTGCATTTGTGTTCTCTTAGGTTCTGTATGAGATCTGTCCAGGATCTTCTAGCTTTCATAGTCTCTGGTAAGAAGTCTGGTGTAATTCTGATAGGATTGCCTTTATATGCTACTTGACCTTTTCCCCTTACTGCTTTTTAATGTTTTAAAACATTTGTTTTGTGCCTTTGGTGTTTTGACTAGCATGTGATGGGAGGAATTTCTTTTCTGGTCTAATCTATTTGGAGTTCTGTAGGTCTCTTGTATATTTATGGGCATCTCTTTGTGTTAGGGAAGTTTTCTTCTATAATTATGTTGAAGTTATTTACTGACTCCTTAAGTTGGGAATCTTCACTCTCTTCTATACCTATTATCCTTAGGTTTGGTCTTCTCATTGTGTCCTGGATTTCCTGGATGTTTTGGGTTAGGAGATTTTTACATTTTTGCCTTTTCTTTGACTGTTGTGTTAATGTTTCTATAGTATCTTCAGCACCTGAGATTCTCTCTTCTATCTCTTGTATTCTGTTGGTGATGCTTGTGTCTATGACTCTTGTTCTCTTTCCTAGATTTTCTATCTCTAGGGTTGTCTCCCTTTGTGATTTCTTTATTGTTTCTATTTCCAGTTTTAAATCCTGGATGGATTTGTTCAATTCCTTCATCTGTTTGGTTGTGTTTCCTATAATTCTTTTAAGGGATTTTTGTGTTTTCTCTTTAAGGGCCTCAAACCTGTTCCCTGTGTTCTCCTGTATTTCTTTAAAGGAGTTATGTATGTCCATTTTAAAGTCTCTATCATCAACATGAGATGTGATTTTAAATCAGGACTTTTCTGGTGTTTTGAGGTATCCAGGGCTTACTGTGGTGGGAGAACTGGGTTCTGATGATGCCAAGTAGCCTTGGTTTCTGTTGCTTATGTTCTTGCCTTTGCCTTTTGCCATCTGGTTATCTGTGGTATTAGCTGGTCTTACTGTCTCTGACTATGGCTTGTCCCTCCTGCAAACCTGTGTGTCTGCACTCCTGGGAGACCAGTTCTGTCTCTGGGAGGAATTCAGGTATGGAGAGCTGTGGCACAGGGTCAGCTTTGGGGTGCAGACAGAAACTGGAACGATCCTGTCACCAGCTGTTCCTTGGTTCCTGTATCCTGGTGGCTCACGGCAGGTCCCTCTTGGGCCAGGTATTTGAGCAGAAGTGGCAGTCTTACCTCTGCTCACAGGTGAGTCAGCACCCTTGGGAGACCAGCTCTCTTCTGATGGTATTTGGGTGGGGAGCGCTCTCACACAGGATCAGCTCCAGGTCTTTTGATCTTTTCTTGAGCTAACATTTGGTATGAGCCTGTCTTGGGAGGCTGGGCAGTGGCACGAAGCCGCAGCTCTCAGCCAGCCGTGCAACCAAAACAGGAAGCCACTGCTAGTCTTCTGCATAGTATCTATCTAAGAATGGAGTTGGGTGAGTTGGGTACATTACATGTATTTTTGACATAGAATAGTTTCAATTTATGATGTATTCATCAGGGTGTAGCTTATAATAAGTTGAGGGTCATCTGTATAAACTCTGATTCAGTTACAAACATTAATTCACCATAGGTTTTGAGTCCCTGACCGTGTACAATTGCTCTAGTAGTCCATTCTGAGAACTTTGGATAGGATTACCAGAGCTGCCTGTGACTGGAGATGGGAGAAGCTTTCCTGTCCTGTCTGGTAGAGGGCAGGAAGCCTACAGAGGAGCTTACGAACTCTAGAATCTTTATAGGATGATCCTTTCCTCTCTCTCTCTCACCAGAAGAGTGCCCCACGTCTGCTGGCATTTACTGACTGTGTGCTCATCCTTCTGCCTTATTTTCTCAGGCTGCCTTTCTCGATGACAAATGTTGACTCATCTTCCTCATGTCATGATCCGCAGAGAAGCCTTGCTAGACTAGATACACCTCTGCAATGGGCAATCACCATTCCATCTCACTGGAATTTGTGTCCATTTCATCAAGGAATTCTTTAGGTTAGAAGCTTGTGGAATGGGGTTTGAAGCAGCCCTGCTGTCTTTTCCTTTGCCTTTGTATCCCATTCCCTTCCCTTGGCTTAACCCCAGGGTCCCCACCTTTCCCTTGGATTTCCTTTCTGCCTCAGAGTTTGCCTAGCTGCCTCCACCTCTACAGGAGACACTCCCCTTAAGCACCTTGGAACATGTGACTAATAATAAGATTTTGATGTGATTTTCTATTTGATGCCTTGTTCCTTATCATAGAAATAATTGTTTCAGAAACTTTTGGGGTGATGTTGGGAGACATAGGGAGTCCTCTCCTTGTTCTGTCTTTTTTTTGTTTCTTATTTATAATCATAAATTTAGCTCTGAAATCCAGCTAGCCTTGGAGAGGTATAAGGAAAACTTGGGTCCCAGAGAACGGAAAGAACAGATACACTATGGGATACTGAGAGTGATGCAGGGGAGGGCAGCTCTGCTGAGGGGCAGAAGGAATGGTCTGGCAGTTAAGATAAACAAAAGTCAGCAGTACCAGTGCAGTACACATTTAGCTATGGTGGTCTTCCTAGTCTTGCTGTTCCTAGACTGAGTGCTCAATGGGTTGCAAGATGCTCACCCCATCTTTTATCTTCCCAATGCCTCCTGTTTGCCCTCCACTCATTCTTGGCAGTGAGATTAAAACAATAGCACCACCACCACCACTACCACCACCACCACTACCACCACCACCACCACCACCAAACTGGGAAACATTTGTGTTTACTTCAACATTTGCATCAGAACTATAAGATTCAGGATGAAATTCTTACCCTTCCATTTCTCCCTGTAGATGAACTTGACATTAGTGCCACTGTGGCACACGAAGTCACCACCCTGGTACACAAATCCTGGAACAGGTCTTCGAAATGAGGAACCATTGTAAACAAACCGTTGAACTCTGGTGCTCAGAGACATGAGAGTTCTCTGCTTTTTCTGTAACTTTGTGGGCATCTTGAAGGAGAGCTTGCCATCGGCAATATGTGGGAGAACATAGCAGAGTTCACCATGGCTGATAGCTAGAAGTTATAGGAATGGCCCTCTCTACAAGGCCAGAAAGAGTTTCTATGGCAGAGGGACTATGACCATATAGGTAAATTTGACAACTATTTGCCTTTACACTATTTGCACATATTCCAGTCCTTCATTGTGTGTGCTAATCTCCCTTGAACTATTTATAGGTTTTGTGTGCACTTTATATTTATTTAATAATTTTTTTGATTGTCAATCTAGTGCTGACCATTGTAGGTACTATGGAAATTAAAGTAAATGAAACTGATTAAAACAATGGCTGTGTTGGTTAGTATATATCATAGGGATGAGGTATGGGATTCAGGAAATGTGAAGGGGGGTTCTGGAAGATATGGAGAAGTGAAAAGCCCAAGGCAAAATAAATCTGGAGATCAGTTGGACACCGAAATTGAAGAAGCAATATTCCAGATTCTTTGATTTCTAATTTGTATGGATGAGGGCTGGCGCATGTAGTCAGTGGCTTACAGAATATAACCAGCACCTCACTTTCAGCCCATGGTAGCTGGGTGATCATGAGTTCTGTTTGAGACATAATAAATGTAAAACATCTTTGAAATAGCCGAGCACAAGTATCAAATAATTCCTTGGTTATGAAACTATGAAACTAAAAAGAGAGTTTTGAGCTGGAAATGTAAGTTATGAATTATGCATGTGAAGAGAGGAAGCAAATCTTTGGGTTTGATGAGATTTCCTGGAGAAAGCATTGCCACAAAGAGGGAAGAGAGTTGGATTTCATCCAGCACATATTCACTTTCCTCTTCGGCATTATTACTTCTTAAAACTTTTGCTCATTTCTAGAGATGCATTTTATGTATATGAGTGTTTTGCCTGCATGTGTGTCTGTGCCCTTGGAATTGAGCGATGCAGTCAAGTCCTCTAGAACTGGAGTTATGGATGGTTGTGAGCCACATTGTGGGTGCTAGGAATTGAACCCAGGTCCTCCATAAGTAATCTTAACCACTGAGCCATTGCCCTAGCCCCCATTATTATTATTACTATTCCTTCTTCCATTTGTGCTGGGTTTGACATGTGACTCATTTTGGCCAATGAGGTGTTAGATGTGACACGAACACGAGCTTGAAATGAACTTCCAGTTTAACATTCTTTCCTTTTATTTTGAAAAGCTCCTGGCCGGGCGGTGGTGGCGCACGCCTTTAATCCCAGCACTTGGGAGGCAGAGGCAGGAGGATTTCTGAGTTCAAGGCCAGCCTGGTCTACACAGTGAGTTCCAGGACAGCCAGGGCTACACAGAGAAACCCTGTCTCAAACAAAAAAAAAAAAGAAAAACTCCTGATCCTGACAGCCCCTGAATTGAGAAAGAATTGCTAAATTTGACTCATTTCAAAGGATGGGGTCAAGTTCGAGGAAAATATATATATCAACCAAGTCTGACTCACATATAGTCCAGTATAGGAGAAATGCTAACTTTTCTTTTTTCCAAATATGTCAAGATCTATTGTTTTGTGGCATCGTTGGAATTGCTGACTGATACGAGGGCCTGGGATCTAGGAGCAAAGAAAGCAAGCTACAAGTTTTCATTGAATGCAATTTAAGTTCCCACTACATACAAATTAAGAGTAGTATTTATGTTTGGCCTGTAATTATGTTTGCTAAACCCAACATAACGTCTTGGCCAAATACTTGGCATCCATATTTACACGTATGAACAAAGTTAAGTTCAGGTATGGTTGTTTATCATGGGTGTCTATAAGTCACATATATAGTCTTACAGTGGTGCTTCCCAGCAGCGTGCCCTCAAATAATGAGAAGATTTTAAAGGAATCCTGGAAGTAGTCGTTCCCAACATCACCAAATGCGCCCCTTCCTTTTCCCTGAGTGTCTTTTCATTGCATGTTGTAAAGAAATGCTTAAGGAAATTGATGCTCTATTGAAATCCTGTGTGAATATTTTAGAGCATATTTTATTGTTGTTGTTAGAGCACATTTCAAGCGAACACATTTTAAAGTTTTAAAAGGAGGTTATTAGAAGCGGCAGGCATGCCTGTGAATAACATGTCAGAGGAACGAAGACAATCCAAGGGGCTCTTTTGGCTACTAACATTTTCATAAGAGCCCTGATTAGTTGTGAGGCAATTGTGAGACTTGATGAGTTTCATTCCAAGAAAGAAAAATAGTTTCTCTCATTTAGCAGCTGTGGAATCTTGTGGTAATTACTGGAACATTCCTCTTCAGTAAACGTAAAGTTTGCTTTTTTTTTTTTAATATCACAGTAAAATGCTTAGTCTGAAGTACGTATTTTAACTTGGTCTTATTACAACATTCTTCTTTGGTATAACTCTAAATTACAGTTCAGAAACTGGATTTACAGGTTTTTGCCTCTAAATAGATTAAAAAAACAAAAACAAAAACAAAAGAAAAACCAGGCTGCACTGACCATCGCTAACTGTCAGCTTTTGCTTATTATTTAAGATTTTTATTTTTCTCTGAAGGTACTGTCTTAATTTGTGTACCCATTAAGACTTGTGTCTCCGTGTGTGTGCCAGTGCAGGCGCCCAGCATTTACAAGGGGCATGCTAAATTACACCTTGTCTCCTTTAACCACAGTGTGAAATTCTGAAGCATAAACAACAGCAGAAAGAAGAGCAGCTTGAGAATCGAGAGAGACAACAATGCTCCTCTCTCCCCCGGGCCTTTCTCTTCTCTGCCTACAGCAGTGGCTCCTCCAACCTCTCTCGGAGATCACTAGAACCCGATCCTCCCTCCCAACCCCCCAGCCCGCACCCTGCCTGAAAGTAAAGGGCACCGTCAGTTTTGAGAATAAAGCTGCCAAAATAACAAAAGTTACTGGAGTGGATAATTTCTCACAGAAACTGACAGTCACTACAAACAAAAATCTGCCTTCCTTATCCTTTGTCCCACTCGGTCCTGGGGAAAACAACCCTACCCTCAGGAGAACCTTCACCTTTTGGCCTTGAAGTAACACAAATAACTGTGCCATCTTGGAATATTTTTCTAACACCTCCCTTCTGTCTTGATCACCCAGCTCTGTGCATGCAGATGCATATCTTTTTGTCTCTTTATTTTGTTCAGGATTCAAAAACAAGTATTTGTTTGCCTGAGAAATTCCACAAGGGACATGGTTTAAAAAAATAAACGGCATAACCTTAAAAGTTAAAAGGAGACTTCACCTCACTGTATGCCTAAATGCCTCCAGACTTCCCAATAGCAGAGGAGTTACAAGAAATGGAGGAGGGAGGGAAGGTGGAAGGAGAAGGGAGCGTGACAGAGACGGTGGGTCATAGTATCATCTCATTTAATTTAAGGAAAAAATATGCATCACACAAACACACTCTGTCCTTTATTCGCCACACCCTGCCCCCAAATAAAATCAAACAACAACATAACAACCAAATTAAAAAAAAACAAAACAAAAAAAACAAACCACAGAACCTTTGCTGCTTAGAAGGCCAAGAGAGTTACTTGCTGGTTAAAAAAAAAAAAAATCTTTCAGATTAAAGAGATTTCAAAGACATTTGCAGTCTAACCAAACAATGAGAAACAGGGCTATCTAGCCAGGCATGGTCGCTGCCATCTCAGATTTAGTACAGTTTGATGGTGATTAGCTGAGAGAGGCTGGAGATGGTTTGAGTAAAGAGGAAATAAACCACCACAGTGTCCCCTTCACTTCTGTTTATGATATCCTCTTTATTGATTATTTTACATAATAACTTCATCTGTTTGGGATGGCTTGTTGGTAGGGAAACATTTTTCAAGTCTTGGATTTTCTTAATTGGTAAGCCTTGCGGAATGCTTTTCTGAGGGCAGGAACTTCCTCCAGAAGTTCTTTTTTCTTAGAATATTAGGAGGGTCTCAACTTGGTAAACACTGATGTCAGCCCGGTGTCTGAGCTCTCTGCTCACCCATCAAACTGGCTCAGTAGACTTTTTCGCTGCACTACTTGACTAATTTTCAAACAGATTGAAAAATGTGCTCAAAAGAGACAATGATTAACAAAATCTGCAAATTGACATTGCACTTGCTAATCAGTAGCTCAGAAGATACAGCTAAATCTATGGCTGATAGTCCAGGAAGAAAGCACATATGCAGAAGAGCCTCTTTAGATCAAATTGTTTTCCAAATCTATAGATTTTTTTTTCTCCTTCCTTTTCCCACATTGTTCTACTTTAAAAAAAACCAAAAAAGTGAAACAAAACAAAACAAAACCAAAACCGAACACTCAAACAAGAACAAACCCCAAACTGACAGACTCTACTAATAAGGAAATTTATTTCCAGATTGATTTCTTCTTGAGTTCTACATGTGAATCTTTAAAGTTTCTTCTCACTGTCTCCTGGGGTTTGCCCTGCCAGGGTGGTGGTCTGGCTTAGACCTGAAAACCACCTGCCCTGACTCAGTACCTCAGTACTGATGTGTCCACAGTTGAGTCTTCTCTCCTGTCAAACTGGGTTTCATAAAACATAGAATGATACAATTTGAGGGTATGGGCAAATGGTTCAGGAAAGTGCTGCCTTTCAAGTCTAAGAACCTGAATTCAAATCCTCCACATTCACATAAACGCTGGACTTTTCTAATCTCAGCATTTGTAGTTGGAGGAAGGAAGGATATAGAGACAGGAGGATTCCTGGAACTTTGCTGGATAGCCGGTGTAGTCAAATCATGGAACCCCAGGTTCACTAAAAGACTGTCTCAGAAAAAAAAAAAGTAGAGAATGATTAAAGACCCTTAATGTTGACCTTGGGTTTTCACACACTTGCATATACACACTAAATACACTCAAACTATATTGTAAAGTTAATAGGATCGTTATGAAGGCAGAATGGGAAAATCAAAGTTAGGATCTTCTAGTTCTATCTCCCAATAAAGAATAACTTAAAAAACAAACAAACAAAACCACAAAATGTAGACTGTTCAGTTGTTGGTTTTTTGGTTTATTTTTTGTTTTGTTTTGTATTTTAAGTCCTCAAACTAAAAGCAAATTGACAGACATTGTGATCATGGCCGCTTCAACTTTATGCTAGTTACTTCATGTCAGCTGGGAGGCAACGGACGGCCTATGTGTCTCCATGGCAGCCTGTTGTCTGTGGATGTTATCACTGGAATTCAGACTTGGAAAGAAAAAGGCTAAGAGCAGTTCTATAGATCACAGAGAGATTAGACCAAATGCCCTGGGGGAAAGTATACATTTGCCACTGTGGTGTTGTCTGGTACTAATATTATGGCTACTTTTCCTCCTCCATTTTTAAGTAGGAGTTTACGTATTATTGGATGCATAGGTATACTTCAGGGACACAGAAATAACTGTTTGTTGGCCTTGTTAATCTGAAACAAATGGAACTCTAAACCAAAGTGTAGATATTGAGGTTGTAAATTGCAGTTCAGATGCAATTGTGTCTAGAGTTGGGTCATTCCATCACTGGTATTCCTTAAAATGTCTGTATTCTCTTTACTGTGGGCCAAGCGCAGCAGCCATATTATCAAAGCAAGAGAGGTAAATTGATTGTTTCAATAGAATCTTTTGGGGGTGTTGCAGGAGCCCTGAAGGGTGTCCAGATCCCTGTGGGGTGTTGTGGAGCCAAAGGGCACCTAAGACAAGGAACCAGGGTAACCAGGGTTACAAAGGAAAGAGAAAGAGAAGAGAAGGGGGGGAGGGGCAAAGAGATATAGCAGAAACTAGAGACTTGGTAGCTGGTAAAGGATCCTAGTCACGACAGTTTCTGATGAACATGAGGGATGTGGCAATATTTTCAGGTTTCCAGAGCAAAGTTGGAAATGGAGGAAGGTTAAGGGTACAGGGACTTAGAGGCAAAACTGAAGGACAAATATCCCCACAGTCTGATGCTGAGGGAGGTAAGGTTAGATGGGATAAAAGTAGAGGTGTCATTGACTTCTACTTTTACATGAGGGTAGAAAGTTGTTTATTTACTTAGAATTTTTAGATGGCAAGAAGGAAGAAGAAAAAGGAATTTTGTAATTAAATGCCTGTTAACTCCTATCTAGAAGGAATTAGCTTCAGATTGCCTTTTCTCCTGTCTCTGTTGTGCAAGGGCTGCTTTGTGAGGATGTCAGCTGGTGGAAACATTTTACTTTACAAAACTCTCAGTTCTTTAAACACTTGTGTACACACACGCTGGGGACATCCTTTATATCATCAAATATTTGATTTCCTGTGAGGCTAACGGTTTTCATATTTTTATTTCTGCCTTTTGTTCAGTTGTCAGTTTATCATTTGAATTTTTTCTTTTCTTTTCTTTCTTTCTTTCTTTTTTTTCTTTTTAAGCATACCTTCAAGCTAAAGAAAAAAAAAATCCAAGATCAAGAGCCTCTGAGATCTGAAATGCTGTGATCTAGGCTAGATAAGGAGGGGAAGCAGAGGAAAGATACCCATAGTAGAGAAAGAGTTGTGGAAATACAGATGCTAACATTGGAAAGGGCTCTGGGTACAGTCAATACCATGGGGATCAGCCTGAGATACAACTCCCCGTGGGTACTCAGCCACTATCCTACTTCTGGAGATGCTCACTGCATTTCCATTTAACCTTTACAAATGACTTTATTTTATTTTAATTATATGTATGTGTGTACTAAAGTATCTTTTATTTGCCTTATTTATTTGTCGTCTCTGAGGCTTACTTCCTCCAGTCCTGGAAGCTTCTAACCCTCTGTACAATCTAATCCAGGCCTAGAATGTTTTCAGCCTCAGAGACTTACTGCTGAATAAGCTCACCTTTTCTAACTCTCTCTGAACTCTGGCCTCTTTCCCAGCCTCTGACTGAAATGTTCTGTTTGGCCTTACTAACTATCAATCTGTTCTAATCTTATGGCTCCTTCTTATTCTGCAGCTTGTTTTGTCTACACCTGTGGCTATCTCTTTCTGCAACCTGACTCTGTACAACTGCCTCAGTAAAATTCTCTGTCTTCCCCTCCAGCTCCCGCCTCTCTCTCCAGCTCCCGCCTCTCTCTCCAGCTCCCGCCTCTCTCTCCAGCTCCCGCCTCTCTCTCCAGCTCCCGCCTCTCTCTCCAGCTCCCGCCTCTCTCTCCAGCTCCCGCCTCTCTCTCCAGCTCCCGCCTCTCTCTCCAGCTCCCGCCTCTCTCTCCAGCTCCCGCCTCTCTCTCCAGCTCCCGCCTCTCTCTCCAGCTCCCGCCTCTCTCTCCAGCTCCCGCCTCTCTCTCCAGCTCCCGCCTCTCTCTGCTACTCTCTCTTAAGTATTTTCTGTTTCCCCTCTCTTTTCATGAGAGTTGGACCCTATTCTGTCAAATCTTTCTCTGATTTGTAACTTTGCCGCTCGATTTGACATCACTTTCATATATTGTTACTTCTTTCTAAAAACTAACTTTACCTTCATTGTTTGGAATTCAAAGTGTGTGCTAAGGGCATGTCTGTGTTCCATCTAGAAGGATTAAGGTGTGTGCTAAGGGTTGAACCACATCATAACTAGAAACAGGGTTTTTCTAGTAAACAACACTGTTGGGGGTTAGTTCTAATGCTTTGAATTAATCCAGCCCCCAAATCAGGAATGTACATGTCCAAACACTGAAGGTCCTTGTCCCCGATTGGTTTTTGATCAATCAATAAAGAGCCAACAACCAGTGATTATGCAGGTAACTGTGGCGGGACCTTGAGATTGGTGCAGGCTAGGAACTAGGGAGAGGAAGGAGTGAGTGAATTACCATGACTTGGAGGAGAAGGATGGGATATAGGAGCTGCAGGAGAAAAAGCCAACCAGCCATGTAAGAATTTGGGTAAATGGCAACTGGCCACTTCCCCAATTGGGGCTGGAGTAGTAGGGAAAGATTTATGAGTGCCCAGTCTTTGCACAAGCCAAGGCATTTTAAAATGTACTGGTGTGTGTGTGTGTGTGTGTGTGTGTGTGTGTATCTTTCATTTGTGAATCCAGATAGCTCCTGGGCGTGTGTATGCTTGTGACATGCCAGGAGTCAAAGCAGTTTAGCTAAACTCACTGCTACACAACACAATCTCAGGTTTCACAGTATGATCAAATATCCTGCAACATGTATGTGTTTGTTTGTCTGTATACTGGTATACTGATATGTAAATGTTAGGTGTCTTTGGAACTGGAAATGGGTAACTGCCCTGGAGTTAGAGTTACAGGTAGTTGTTAGGTATTGGCAATTGAACTCCGGTCCTCTGAGACAGCAATGTGTGTGCCCAACTGCTGAGCAATCTTTACATTGAGTGCTTCTATTCTATCTTGAATCCCACCAAATACATTTAAGTGAAGAGCTAACAATTATTAATATATAGACTAATAGGGAACTTCTTATGTGCCTGGTGTATTTCTGAGAACCTTACATGTATTAAATTAATGATTAAAAAAATGTCCAGAAAGTAGTAATTATTTGTATCTTACAGTTGAGGAAAAGGATACTTGGAGAGGTTATATACATGTACCATTGTCAAATGCTGGCCCCAAAGGGTAGAGCAAAGGACTTCCCAAACCATCTTTAGAATCTCAGCTGTAGCTTCTGCAGCTTTCTGTACTGGTCTACCTTTCACCAGAGAAAGGTCTGTTTGACTGTGTGGTTAGTTTTAATTGTTAGCCTGCCACACCCTACAATCACCTGGGAAGAGAAGCTTGATGTGGGATTATTTATCTTATTTTGGCCTTTAGGTATATCTGTTGGTGATTGTCACGATTGCCTTAATTGATGGGGAAGAACCCAGTCTAATTGTGGGCACCTCTTTCTGGTAGCAGGCCTTTTTCTAAGCCCAAGTGGTCAGCCCTGGACATATGCATATTTGAGCAAAGCTAAATGGATTCAGTAGGCTACATATACATTATACACATGTATGAATATATATTTACACACATTTTTTTTTGTTAGCTTAGCCTTCACTTTTCTAGGTGAATTCATCTACCCTGTTGCTGCTACTGATTAGATATTAGAATAACCTTCTTTGGCCTTTTATTGTGAATGGAGACCAGCGACTCTCAAGGAATCCTCCAGGCCTTAAGCCTCAGGTTGTGGACTGTGAACCAGTTTTCAGCCTTTCCATCATGAGATAACCATTGCTGAGCTACTTGAACCATATTGTTAAGCCGATTTAATACATCTCTCTTAACAGGTACTCAGTCATGTGCCCCTGTGAAAGGGTTGTTCAGCACCCAAAGGTCTCAATTGTAACCCACAAATTGAGAACCTCTATTGTACAGATAGCCAAGAAAGAGGAAAGGTCATGACCTAACTCATGTTTTCTGCAGTAGCTGATATTGACTTGTATGAAATGATGAGATATTTCTTGGTGACTGGACCTGATCTTGATGGGCCTTGGAAAGCAAAGAATCATAAACAATACAAGGAAGTAGGAGAGAATTTGCTCCTGCTACAGAGGAGACTCTCTGTTCACTTGCACAGAGAAATATGTGACCACAATGAGTTATGTTCACTGGTTCTCACAGTGATTCCAGGTAGATGGTATATAATGTAGGTATATAAAACATATAAATGTTTACTGGAAATGAAGAGGGAGTGGGGACAAGGTAAGAGCCAGGTATGTAGTCTAAAAGCCAACAATGCTGTTTTTACCAATCTGCACATAACCATAGCTATGAAAAAGCCAGGAAGTGTAGACATTTGTTCAGGAGTTAGCTGTGAGTTGTTACTCACTACTTGGTTATTTGGAGGCAGTTTATGTCCTGAGGAGAAAGACATCGTTTCATCATTGCAGACACCTCTGAGGAAGTCAGGTTTAGAGGGTAAAGTGGAAAGAAGGCTCTATGTAACAACAGCCAGTGGAACTGTGCTTCCAAAGGGGGCAATGGGCTTTAAGCACATCCTGTTCTATTGTATTTTCTTTGAAAAACATTTTATATGCTTTTTGTTGGTAGATTTCCTTGTGTGATACTTTGTGTGAGTGTGTGTGAAGTATATGCACATGTGTGTGTTAGCGTATGTGTATGTGATTATGCTCAGACTGGAAAAGGATGTTCAGTGTTCTGCCTTATTATAGCCCAGCTATTTCCTTTGAGACAGAATCTCTTGCTGGATTTGGAGCTAGATGGCAACCAGAAATCCTCAGCAATCCCAATGCCTCTACCCACCTCTCCCCCACCGTGCTGGGTTAGAGGTGCCTATGTGATCATGGTTTTTTTTTTAAACATAGGGAATGGGGATTTAAATTCAGATCCCTTTCTCTCCCTAGCTCTACGCTTGCTGATTTTCATATTTTACATCTTTGTCCTTTTCTTTGTCTACTCACATACTTTCCATCATTGCAGATCTTGTGTTTAGAATGGCAAACAAAATTTTGTAGAGCAGTGGTTCTCCACCTTTCTAATGCGACAGCTCTTTAAGACACTTCCTCATGTTGTGGTGACCCCCAACCATAAAATTATTTCGTTATTACTTCATTTCTGTAATTTTGCTACCATTATTAATTTAATTGTATTGTAAACATCTGATATGCAGGATATCTGTCGTGTGCCTCTGTGAGAGGGTTGTTCAGCACCCAAAGGTCTCAATTGTGACCCACAGATTGAGAACCTCTATTGTAGAGGTAGCCAAGAAAGAGGAAACAGGTCATGACATAACTCACGTTTTCTACACTAGCTGATATTGACTTGTATGAAATGATGAGATATTTCTTGGTGGCTGGACCTGGTTTTGATGGGCCTCAGAAAGGAAAGAATCATAAATAGTAGGAGGAAGTAGGGGAAAATTTGCTTCTGCTACAGAGGAGACTCCCTGTTCACGTACACAGAGAAATATGTGACCACAAGTGATAACCTGGTGACCCTATATTTTGAGTCATGGTCTTCTCAACCCTTAAGTGTGTCCTTTCTTACACGTCCTAGGAAAACTCCTCCCATTCTTCCCTGTGGGTAGGAAAAGACGTGATAGTCTCACTCACATACAATGTCTAGCATATTTCAACTCAGTTCAGCAAACATCTGTTGAGCACCTACTGTACACAGAATAAGGAAAGGTTGAATTGCAAGTACTGTAAGCCATGCTTGTTTTAATTGTTAGGAGCTATAATGTCAAGAAACACACAAAGTCATACTAGAAGGAGGAATAAATAAATCTGGAGGAAAAAGGGGCATAATGGTATTGTGGGAACTTAGAGGGAAAGTATTGTGGATTTTGTTTTAAGGTTGAAATTGTTTCATTCTAAACAGCAACAAAAACTGAATGCTACCGAAAATCATGATCAGAAAACACAGAGAAAATTTGTAGATGGGGTGGTATTGAAAGAATAATTTATTTTTATAATGTAAAAGATTTATTTATTTTTATTTTATATGTGTGTGCATTTTGTGTGTGTATATCTGCAACACATATATGCAGTGCTCCAAGTAGCCAGAATAGGGCGTTGGATCTCCAGATATTAGAGTTACAGACAGTTGTGAGTTGCCATGTGGGTGCTGGGATTTAAACCAGGTCTTCTGGAAAAGCAGCCTGTGCTCTTAACTGCTGAGTCATCTCTCCAGCCCAGAAAGAACATTTTAAATGAGACTATGAAGCATGCTAGGATCTACTCTCTGCAGGATGAAACTTGGTTCTACAGGCAAAGAGATAATTATTGATAGAATCCAGATAGTGATAACAACACAGATAATTATGCACACAGCTGAATGCATTCACAGCTATGCAGTGGGGGTGGGGTGGGGTGAGGGGGGCGGATAGTGAGGTTGGAGGTAGGGAGACCAGTCCAGGAAGAAGAGAGGGAATAAGAGGCAAAATCATTGAGGGGGGCAAGAAAGATGCCTGGATGGTTATGAGCATTGGCTGTTCTTTCAGAGGACTTGGTCCAATTCTCTGCACCCACAGGGTGGCTCACAACTGGGGAGAGAGGGAGAGGGGAAAGGGCAGGGGGGACAGGGAGGGGAAGGGGGAGGGGGAGAGAGAGAGAGGGAGAGGGAGGGAGGGAGGGAGAGAGGGGGGAGGGGAGGGGAAGGGGGAGAAGGAGAGGGAGAGGAAGAGGGAGGGGGAGAGGAAGAGGGAAGGAGGGAGGGAGGGAGGGAGAGAGAGAGAGAGAGAGAGAGAGAGAGAGAGAGAGAGAGAGAGAGAGAGAGAGAGAGAGAGAGAGAGATCTTTCTTGGTGAGAGTTGCAGGTGAGCTCAAGGCGTAGGGAAACATGGATCCAGGAGACCTCTCTTAGAATGTGGGGCTTGACACTGATCAGGATCAGTCATGGTTTTGGGAGAAGCTATTAAATTTCTCTGTGCCTCTGTTCCCTTCCTTGTGCACCAAGGATCAAAACAGCAGTCATTTCATAAAAGGATTAAGGATTAAGTGAATTAACAGGTGGAAAGCTGCTGAGATCTGTACCTCGCAGAGGGAGCACTTAGTGGTGTTGTATATTATTAGGGAGGCATGGTAAAGAAAGACAATAAGAAGTGAATTCGAAAGTTATCCTACTATATAATTATGTCATTATTTATTACAGAGTTATTTTCATCTATTTGGCTATTAAACACAATTTTGTCATTTAGAAAGCAAAGCAAGAAATCAAGTTGTTGCCATAGCACTCATTATATTGCATTTATTTTAGATGAGTAATTTCTTCTAGAATATGTCTCAGGCTTTGAGACACTATGTGAGGTTGCCATGTCATATGAACAGTTTAAAAGGGAGCTTGAAAATGTGGCAGGGGAGCTACGTGGCCAGTGTAGGTTGTAACTGAGTTGAGTCGAATAGTTATCTGCCAACTACCCATATCTACCAATCTATATTTATGCAATATAAACACATACCTTTCTGGGATTTTTTTTATAATACCCAACTTAGAGGAAATTGAAAATCTTTTGTGGATGAAGCCATGTCACCTACATAAACTTTGGAAAGTACAAAAGCTGTATTAATTGAAAATTATACTAACGGTTTCAGTGAGCCCTAGATTTTTCTTTCTTCCTTCATATCAAGAATTCTCGTTGCTGCTGGATAGAGTAAGCTCACCTCATCTGAGACCTGGAAACCTAAAACAGTGATGGGGGACTGTGTGACCTCCCCAGATGCCCCGTCCTTCTGGTTCTCTCTCCTGGATTCTGGGGGAAGAAAAGCCATAAATCAAAATGAGGCTGGACAAAAGCGAATCAAGGGAAGGCCTCTTTGTCAGGGACAAGAAAAAGTAGGGAAAATAAGGAGATAACCAATTCTCCCTTGCCGTTTCCTGTGCAGTCTGAGTTTGAAGTGGACTTATCTCTGGTCTCGACCAAACTGAAAATGTGAAGGTCATGATAACAAAGATATCTGCAGGCACTATCTAACTGTCATATGTTTAGTTTGATGTAGCAGGGACTTTAATAACACTCTCGAGCCTTAGAAAGAAGCCATAGGTGTCTGTGAAATGGCAAATGCTCTCTGTGGACAGCCCAAGCCCCTCTTCGCAAAAACAGGAATGTAGGGCAGGGTGTCCTTGCATCTCGGGACCTGTCAGTTCTCTCCCTGGCTTTAACCTTCCTATTCCAGAGGCTTCTCTTCAGCAGTGCATTCTCACATCTTTGATGGGGAGCTCTGAGGTATCTCTCTCACCCTAAGCATGCTTTGACTCAGTCGAGATAAGTTCACAACTAAAGTAATTATGGCATTTAAGATATGTCTTTGGTGCCATTTCCTCAGTTCTACCAGGAAAGAGTGAAACGAAGGAACACATAGCCTTTAGAAGGTGTGGATTAATAGTTACTAGCTGAGGAATGTGTTTAGGAAATGCTGTTAAGTCGGAAAGACTTGTAGTAACCATTCTGCACAGTGTGATGGCTCTCTGGGAAACAAAGCAAGTTAATCTGTAGACAAAACAAGTTAATCTTGTAAACAAAGCAAGTTAATCTTGTGTGGTGTACCACACAAGAGCATATAAGAGGTCCAGTCAAGACTCACAAAGATTGATTGGATGCACTCCCCCATGTTCAAGTGTTGGGACTTTAATTCTTCAAAAGGGCAGGATTAAGAGGTGGAGTGAAGTACAGGATGGGGATGTTTGAGTCACAGGAATGGGGCCCTTATGGCTAGATTCATGCAAATTCTCACTCTTGAGGGCCTGACCCCACCACGTTCTCAGTCTTCTCCATGTGTCCACGCTCCTTTCTGGGTTTTTTGGTTTGTTTGTTTTGTTTTGATGTTTTTTTGTTTGTTTTTGCCTTGGAGCTGGAGCACCACCCCAAAAAGAGCTGGTCAGATGGAACCACGTTCTTGGACTTCTAATATCCATTATAGAAACACAATGTTAAGTAAACCCATTTTCTTTAAAAGTTAGCCAGTCTCTGCTACTCTACTATTCCTACAAAAAGCAGACTAAGACGTGGGGTTTATAAACTCTGTAGGAGCCTGTATACGTGAGCATATTTAACTTTTTCTATCAACGAAAGCCTTCTAAAATTTCATAATAAGAAAGACATTGAACCATGATAGGAGCTAAAGTAACAAAGTGTCCCCAGAGGCTTCTGTGAACTATGGCTTCCTGTACTCCCTTCTTGCACAAAAAGCCTAGAGTAGCCGTCATCTATTTCCCCAATAAAGACCCAGGTGTGTGGGAAACTAAACCAATGCAGAAAGGGAGAAGTTGAGGAGACCTGCCCTCTTTTTCCATGGGCCCATCTGCTTACTGCACAAACCATTTTTCTCCCAGCTTCCTGCCAACATCCTTTTAGCAGAAAGGAAGAGAAGAGTGGGTTGAAATTACCTGGAGGAATAGTCCTTTGCTCTCCAAGCTGTCCTGGCAACCGCTGGGTGGAGGTGGCGGCTGTTGGAAGAACCTGCCTTTAGCACACATCCTGCTCTGTCCTAACAGCCTTCAATCAGGTGGTGTCTCAGTATCAGGCTTAGCTGCTGCACTCCTCTTCTCTGGTTGTCTACGACCAGAGACCTGTATTATTGTCCTCATCACACTCTTTTTGTCAAACTGACTTACAAAACTGACACCACCAAAAGGAGCAGTTGCCCTTACACAAGAGATGATGAGGAAATGAGGAGGTTCCCATGTGTGTGTGCCCATCAACTGACATCTGGGAGCACCAGTGGAGAAGAGACACAACAGGCCCCATTAGATCGCTTACAACGGTGATATAGTGGTAGTCAGAGGAGAAAATAAATCCTTACTGGGGTGTAACAAAGTGTGGGAAACTCTAGAATTTCACTGATTTCCCCATTGATAAAATTACAGGAGTCTATTTACCCCCTTCTCAGGGCCCCCTTTATTCACGATCTGAATGTGAAAAGTAAGAAACCCAACTTTCTCAGACTTTTACACTGTACTAATTGTGTGTGGGACGCTGTCATTTGAGAGGGTAACCTGGCATCTCTCCTCTGAAGGACTTCGCAGCTAGCAAGTGCCCTGTCACCTTCTCTCTCCTTTGAGGAGGCAGTTATAGGCACAACACTTGATTCTTTCATTCCCACCCACTGTTTGTGTTTTGGGAGCTATGTGGCATTTGCTTTTTGGTCTCATCTTCTTTCAGCAGGATACCCCTCATCCCCATTATCTTCAGGAGGTACATTTCCATGTCAAAGCTCTCCCTTTGAAGAGGAGGTTTCTTTTTCTTCTCACCTCTTATTTGTGCCCAACTCACCTTAACTCCATCCTTCCCAGTCCTGTTTAACAACAGCAGTTGCAGGAATCAGAATCTTATTTAGAAATAGAAGACAGGGAGAGAGAGCCAGCTTCTTTTTGTGCAGTTTAAGAGCAGTTTAATTGCCCTTGAAAAGTATCAACTAGTTACTGTTTATTTATCTTGCAATGAACATAGGAATAAGAATCATTATTTGGTGCAATTGTAAATTCTCTCAAAGAAAAATGAAAATGCTAAGACCCCTGTACAAAGCCAGGTAAATCCCAATGAGAACTAATGGAATCAATTACATCAAAGGAGCAGGTGTGGGTTAACCTGTCTTAAGTCTACAGACTGCCTGGGATATATTCATCTAGCCGAATGAGTGTGTAACTCCATCAGACTCAGAGCTCACTCTTCTATCCATGTTTCTATTACTCTAGGCTTGGGGAAGCTTGGGGTCCATTATTACTTTCACACTTTGGGCAGAACTTTGGAACGTATTTCTACTTAGTTCTTTATAAATTGCCACAATTAGAAGGCAGCCATCCCAGGGTTTCATTTGAAAATTCTATGGGCATTTGATCATCACGGCTTGAATCAAATGAAGAGTTTTTCCATTATGTTGTCAGGAACCTATGAATGTTCCTCATTGGTTATCTACACATGAGGATCTCAAGTACAGATCTGAACTTGTTGAACAAGTGAACAGATAGTTGAGCTTTGGATTGACTACAGTAAAAGTATGCTGTGGATAGCCCTGGGCTTTTGATGGTAATTCTGCTCCTCAGAGGGGCTGCAGATGAGGAGTTGCCTTGTGAACCTTCTCCCCACCTTAACTTTTCAAATAAAGGCTTGAGCCAATGATTGGCAGGAGGAAGGGGGAGGAGCTGAGAGTTTAGGGGAGGAGCAATGGGGGGCGTCAACAGGAGGGAGGAACTATGAGGATCGAAGGAGAGGCTGCAGAGAGAGAAGCTCGTGGCCTAGAGAAACTGCAAGTTGTATAGATGGAAATAGAGTAGAGTAGTGGGAGATCTGTCCAATCTAGGCTTATAGCTTGTTTTGTTAAATGATTGAGTTGAATTTTCTTTTACCGGAGAATGGGTTGGAAACAAAGTAGCAACAAAAGTATCCACTGAGTTAGAAAAAACCTCATGGTCTTTGTTTTCTATTTACTTCTCTTGTCTGAGGAATACCCTTTCCTCTTCCATGTTAGACCTGAGTCAGCCTAAAATAACAGAGAGTTTAGTCTTGTTTTGTTTTTACCCCAGGTATTTTGCACATGATCCCCTTCTTCTGGAATGCTTTTCTTTCTTTGCTCCTGGCTGACTTCCATCTGGCTAAATCTTATGTACAGTTAACTCATGAGTCCTCAACAACTCCGTGATGTACCTCCCAGGTACTGTTACATCTGACAGGGTGAACAAATAAAACAATAATGAAAAAGAAACAAAGTTTCAGAAAACCCTCCAATCCTTTATCTCTGTACCCACTCAATTTCTCCCACCCTACCCTTTAATCTGGTATTTAGAAGTACAAATATCCCCTTGTCTTAGATTCTTTTTAAAACATTCGTCCATTTCTCTCTGCAACCTAGGGAAAATTAGTAAGTCTGTACTGATTAGGACTTAAGTGTCTCATATATAAGGTAATTAAGGAAACAGAAAATTGTCTCATTAGAGAGGTCAACCCAGAACATTTCTTTCTAAAGGTACACAGAAGTATGTAGAAATTTGGTTTTCAGATAGATTTTTTTTAAGTAGTTCAAGCAAAACATGTAACAGCATTCTATACAGAAATTTGTGAGCATATCTGGGATATATCATCTGTGCAGGATGTGGTGGTTTGAAGATGCTTGGCCCATGGAGTGGCACTATTAGGAGGTGTGGCCTTATTAGAAGAAGCATGTCACTGTGGGGGTGGACTTTGAGACCTTCCTCCTAGCTGCCTTGAAGATAGTTTCTCCTGGCTGCAGTTGGATCAAGATGTAGAATTCTCAGCTCCTTCTCTGGCACCATGTCTGTCTGTGCACGGACATTCTTCCTGCCATGAGGATAATGGACTGAACCTCTGAAACCCAGCCCCAATTAAACATTTTCATGTATAATAGTTGCCTTGGTCATACTGTCTCTTCACAGCAGTGGATACCCTAACTAAGAAACAGCCTCACATTCAAGCTCTTGGCAGAGCTGAGTTCTAATCTAGGCTTCTTTACCAAGCTCATTTAATTTCATGCAGTTGTAGGACTTTACGTTCCTAGAGCCTTCTTGTTTTGTTGTCTGAAAGATGTGTTCTAAGCCCCTACAAGTCACACTCCTAGGTCCTCCTCATCTGACTGTCTTCAAATCTCCCTTGCCTCATACTCAAGTATTCTCATATTTGAGAACTTAGCCTTCACTGACTAAGTAAGGTGAGGTTAGATGAGACCTGGGACTCAGTTATAGGTATATTGCCTATAGTATTCTGTTGTGTGTAGTTTTAAAATGCTACCGCCTTAGCCCAGGAGCTGCCCCAGTACTACCAGCCCCTCCCCATTTTCCTTTTGTTCCACATATCTTAGCACTAGGATTGTCCAACACCAGCCTTAACCCAGCTTCATTTTCTACCCTCCTTTGCTCTGGGAGGGGTCATGTTACCAGCTCCCATCCGAGACCCTTGAATCCAGGCATAAAAGACACGCAGACAGCTTTGTTACTTTATAATATGCCCACTTGGCACATTTGTTGAGTGCAGATATCTTCCGTCTAGAAAAGCTGCCCTTACCAATTTATTATTTCTGTCTCTCCTTCCTCTCTAAAGTTAGTGACTTGTGTCACCTACCCCTTGTCAAACATCCTTGGCCACCCACCCATAGTGGAGGCCACAGGCCCTACCTCCCCCCAGGCCTTACATGATTGCTGCATTCTTTTTCCAGAAAAACGACCCTCCTTTCTTTGCTTCTCCTTTTTCCTCCTAGGGCCCGGAAGTCCCGCATGTACTCACTGCATAGCAATTGCCACCCCTTCCCCCTTTATTGACAAATCAAGAACCAATCAAGAACGGTGTTAGCATCAGAATTCAGTATCCATTAGTACTTCTCATAGTCCAGGAAAGAGACCTATTATAGAAGAATGGGAGTTGCTTCGGCCCTCTTGGAATAGTGGCTACTACAACACCCAATGCATCCATTTGTCAGAATGAGACAATTCTCACACTATGCACATAAAGTGTCACAAGGATATATAGCAGAGTTAGAACTTTTCTCTAGGATGGTATGTGTCTACCATATAGTTCAATCAATATTTGATACTCTGTGGGGAATCTATATGTACTGATAGCACAATAATTCACTGGGCAGCTTTAATCTGTATAAACTTTACATGTTGAAAACAAACAGTTTGATCCCCAAATCTGATAGTTTACCAACTTTATGAGCAGGGGAAATGGACTCCAGGAGGCAATGTATTGTATGCACGGAGTACATCTGGGTATATATACATCTAGTTATTTTGTGCTATTCTAAGGAGAGAAGTCAGAAGAGTTTTGCAGTAAAACTCAATAGGAACAGGGAATTAGGCCCAAGTTGCCTTTAGTGTGTCCACATTTTTCTTATTTTCAGGGTCCTTGCAAGAGAACACTTACATGGGCTATTGACTCCCCAATAAACACATTTCTGTGAATGAGATGATGCACTTTCCCAAGTACTACACTGGTAACCTGCAGATGACGAAGACCTATTTGGACCGGACGTTCAATACCCAGTTGGGTTGGAAGTAACTTCTAGGGTCTAACAGGCAATTTAATTATGGCCACTGAAAGTGCTTCTGTGGATTCACCTGAGAAGAAAAACAAAAGATCCGCTTCCTGGTTATGTAACAGCTTCATTTGAAGCAACTTCAGAACTCTCTGGAGAGTTCTATTTAGAGATGTTCCCATTCCTGTTTCACAAATGGTAACAAGCCGAGGTGTTCTGAAGGAAATTGACTTGCCCGAAGTCTTAGGAAATCAGCTGAAGCACAGGAAAGTTACTGCGACACCCCCTCCCCCCCCAAAAAAGTCCTTAAATGTCTAAAATGCAGACAACAAAGCTAGGTAGAAATTTTAATGTGATATTGCAGTTCTAATCCTGATACCCACTTTTTGTACTTTATTAATAGTCCTGTCATTTTCTTTCAGAATTCTCCAGCACTGTGGTTTTAAAAATCTCCATTCTACATAGAGCACCTAAATATTCTATAAAGCGACCGAATCACTATAGATTCAGAGAAGCTATGTTAGGTTTTAAGCTTAAAGATTTTTTTTTAATTGTTAAGTATAAAATTAAATTATTTGACCAAAGTGATTTTGTGATTCTTTCAATCCCGTGTAGGAAGTATTATGTTATATAGTTCCTCTGAAGTTCTTAGGAAAGGGATGTTTAAGACACCGTTACTTCTTATCTTAAGTCCGGTTCTAAGAACTCCAGAACGCTTGGGCCCTGTTCACCACAGTTACCAGTAAAGGAGAAGTCAGAGGATGCCAGATATAGCTAAAGGAAGTGAAGGGCAAGCCCTGTAACACTCTGGCACAGTATGGTTTGGGCTCCGGTGAAGAAGAAACAAAGTTGAATCCTGTTAAGGAAGAAGAAGGAAGAGTGGAGAGAATGGTCAAACAATCTAGCAGAGTCTGGGACAGGTGTGCAGTGTTAGATCCGGTGGTGCTGGCTAGTTCCCACTGGGATGCCACTTATGTAGACATTCATGCAGACATTTAGGAATGATGATTGCATTGCACATGGATTTAACAGCAACATAGTTCGAAAACTGACCACATATCACACAGATGCTGGGGGTCTATGAGATAAGCCCCTAAACTGTGAACGTGCATTTTTTCTTTTTTTGCAATAAATTGCTATCAAAGTAGAACAGTTTGAAAATTTTCTGACATTAAGTAGGAAAACATAGAACATTTTGAAATGGTGAGTTTTAAATTAGGAAACAACAGTGAAGTATCTAGAGGGGCAGAGTATACCAAAGGAAACCCACAAACTGCAAGCTAGGACGTTGTTACCCTGTGGACTCACCAAGACAAAATACTTCCCCTCAACAAGAGCTGCTTTTAGCTCGGCACTGAACACCCACTGTACTAAAAATGTAGCGGCCCTGTTTTTCCAGCTTTTGTTTTTCTTCCTTGTCTGCTGCAGATTCATGTGAGAAATGAGAACTAAATATTTCCCGGATTACTGAGAACCAGAGGTTAGGATCTCCTGAAGACTAGTTTCCAAAACTCATAGCTTTGCTGCTTTTTGATGCTGTCATATAAATATAATGAAATTGGAATCAAGCAACGATATCCTGGTTTGGAACTTTAAATGTATACATGAGAAATATTAACTGTTAATACTGTGACTTTGCTAGAGGCATTAGAACTGGCTGCCAATACACCACCACCATCGTTATTATTATTATTATTATTTTCCATTACCAGCCATTGACTAGCTGCCAACTTACAGCTTGTGACATAGCCCTCACTCTCTTTTGACAGAATATTTATTTATTTTATTTTATGTGTATGTGTGTGTGTACCCTACATATGTGGGAGTCTATCAAGATCAGAGGAAACATTGGATTCTTCTAAAACTGGCGTTATAGACAGCTTTGAACTCTCATTTGGCCATTGAGAACTGAACCTGGGTCCTCTGCGGAAAGAGTGGTAAGCGTTCTTAACCTCTTAGCCAACTCTGTAGCTCCCAGGTCAAGCTCATAATGCTCTCATTGAATAACCAACAGTCAGAAAATAGCTGTGTGCCCTTAGTCATCTGCTACATAGCGAATGATTGAGTGAATGAAGTAAGAAATTTACTTTGTCTTGGCAGTTCTAGAAATGGTGTCTTGAAGTGAATAATAATCTAATAGCAAGGTTCTGTTTTCTACATGTTCTAGAACGTGACCGTTGGACATTGGCTTGCCTTTAGAAGTCTGTGATATTTTCAAGGGGAAATGTTTACTACATTTGGACATTGACATAAGTGTATGACCTACACTAATTGTCTTCTTTGTGTGGATACCATTTACAGGGTTTGTGAAATCAAATAAAATGTATTATCATATCTAAGGAGGGAAAACACAAGTGTTGTGGATGGCCCTGGTGTTGCCTGTATTTTGATGTTAATTCTGCTTTCCAAGGAGGGGCTGTCTGGATTGAGGAATGAGTCACATACTCAGGTGACTTCTTGTGAACCTTCCTCCAATGAATAAAGGAACCGATCACTGAGCGAGTAGGTGGGATTTTCGGGTTGGAGGAAGAGAGGAAGCTGGAGAGAGTTAGGGGGTTTTTGGACGGGACAAGATGTAGTTGCTAGTGTCTCTGGGTTTCAACGGCAGATCCACCAGGATTTGCTACTGGAGGATTTATATTTAATATGTCTTATAAGATTAGGATTCTAGTTGTGCCCAGTGATTGAGCTACCATTGTTTCTGAACTAAGTTTGTGTAGTGTTTTCCTTCACGTGGAGGTTCGACTGGGTTCCAGAGAGAAAGATAACGTCAGGCAAAGTGTGGGTTTGCCAGATGTGCACCACAAAAGTTCTTGGCGGTTTTGTAGTTTGTGACTGGCGTGGTAGTGACCCGCCAGTGATAACTTAGTGAGCTGAGTGGAGAGATTTCGGGAGCTCCAGGCCAGAGAGTCTGCCGAGATGAGAATACCCCGCTGGTGCCATGTGGCCTGCCGGTGCTTGGTGTAGTACGGGATATTGTGATTCTTTTTTAATATTTGCCGCAACACACAAGTTCAAGCGTTGGTCAGGCATGAAAACATTGAAAGAGAGAGAGAGAGCAAGACATAGAGTTGAATGCAACTTTTCAATGTCTGTTCCTTTGTCTGTACATCCAAGTCCTCTGAAGTCCTTCCTGGAGGAGACAGTTCGGCTGATAGAACACTTCCCTAGGTAGACATCTCAACTTGGGACAATGACTCATTTGCTGCCTTAGCTTTCATTATTTTCATTTCCAGATCACCAAGCATTCATTGAAATGTGATTTGGCACATATAAAGGTGTGCTTTCCATCAGAAATGTACTAGTACTTTGACCTCGAGGTCCTTTAGTCCCCATGATGGTCATTGTCCTTCACATGTAATAAACTGCCATCAGGTTTATATATCTACTCCATGAGCTTGGTCAATGTGAGTCGTTCCTGAAAGAGATGTGCTGACAGTTCATGTATCTGAACTGGCAAGTTTCCCAGTAACATGTCGGACCTCGATAAATTCACTGGAATGATGAATGGAGACCTTGTGAGGGAGGCATAAGTGCTGAGCCAAAGTTTTCATTTGAACTTTTGAGTTAATGTCCATCTACTATCCATTAAACAGATTGGTTACTTAACTGAAGGCATGGTTTTCAATCTCTCTAACATAAAAAGATGGTGGCACTCGAAATTGTCATCATCTGGTCATGGATGTTTGCAACTGAGATCTCAGATCAATCCTGTTTGATCCCTTCTCCATGTTACCAAAGCAGGTGAGGAGCAGAGCGTTTTTCTTTCTCCACTTGTGATCCCCACAAACCCCCTGTGTCCTTGGGGTGAGCCTGAGCTCTCCATAGTGAAGGCCAAGTTCTTCTGCACCAGAAGCTGAGGCTTGGGAGCCCAGAAGATGCACAAAGCACCCAGTGGATCTGGCTCTGCTAATGGGTGTTTGGCCATGTGAAATAAGATCAGATTTGGCAAAAGAGATCTATGACTTGTTTCTTTGGCATCTCCAGTCTGTTGATTTCAGTGACTGCCTCTCTACATTTAGATTAAATCTGATGTCCTTATCTTTCATTCCATATGCATATACATATAAAAATTATACACTTCTTATACCATATTGGAAACACACACACACACACACACACACACACACACACACACACACACACACTTATAAAGGATCTCATTTAGTCCAAACTAGCCACAAAATTACTCTGTAGCTGAAGATGACATTGAAATCTGGATCCTCTTGTCTTTGCCTCTCAGGATCTGGAATTAGAGGTCTATATCACCAAGATTGGCTTTAAAGGATGCATTTTTAAAAATTGTGTTGGAAGAAGCCTAAAGTGGGCTATGGTACAGTTAGTAGAGGGCTAGCCTAACCTGTCTGAAGCCCCGAGTTTGATCTCCAGCACCACGTAAAACCTCATTGTGGTGAATGCCTGTAATTCAAACACTCATGAGGAGGAGGTGGAGAAATTAGAGGTTTAAAGTCATCTTTGGCTATATAGTGAGCTTTAGATTAGCTTTAGCTACATGAGAGCTTGTGGGAAAAATTAAAATATCTAACAGCCAGTGAAAGAAAAGAGAGAATATTCTTTCTCATTGCTATACTTTTGAACAAGATTTCTGTTTTCACTTTAAGCATACTGTATTGTTTATCATTGTACGTGTGGGTTGGGGTGGGGAGGCATGCCACGACATGCATGCATGTGGAAGTCAGAGGACAACTGGGTGCAGTGTGGTCTCTCTTTTCACTTTTGCTTGGGCTCTGGGGATCCTAATTCACAAGGGAAGTAGGTTACTCTCTAGGCTGCCTTGCTGTCCCAGCCACCACACTCTCAGTATAAGCTTATGTGCAACACAGTAGATGTTTACATCTTGCGGGAAGGCAGCAGAGTGAAGTAATTGAGACCATTGGGTTTGAATTTGGGAAGTTTGGTTTCAGAGCCAATCACTCGCTATCTGTTTGAGTTGAGAGTACTTATTTTTGTATTTTTGTCATGCTTAGCATGATTCCTGGTCCACAGCAAGCTGTTAATAGGCACCAACGCTGGTTTGACCTTCTTAGTCCTCATCCGGGTATTCTTTCTGGTTCTGCCCAGAAGGAACTGTTTTCACTCCTGTCCAGTGAGAACAGCTTGTCCCAGAGGGACTCACTGAAGCTCATGACTGTGGGGCGATGGACTCTGCTGTCTCCTTCAAACTCCTAACTCTGTCTATCTCTCTTTCCCTTTGCATGGGTCCACTGCTTTCTCTTTCTGTGTGCACAGTAAAGAATTCTTCTGAGACACCACTTTATTTAACAATAACCCACCGGTGGGTGCAGAGACCAAAGGTTTTACCGACTTAAAGCTAGGGACTGTCAGAAGTGGGATCTAAGAGTCTTCAGGGTTCAGGGCTGTCAACTGGGAGTGAGACTCAGAGAACCCACATTGCTTGGTGATGGAGGTGATGCTGTTGCTTTCCCTATGTGAAAGCACCTGGTACAGAGCTTGGCATCGAGTGCTCAAATGCAGTTGCATAATAATTACTGGGAAGTGAGATCTAGGAATTTTGCTGTTTAAATTGTATGTGGTAGGGGAGCTGTTGGCTGCCTGAATATTAATTATAGCCTCTCTGAAAGGAGCTTAAAACTTACATGCTTCCATAGTGTATGTAAAAATTAGGCATTAAATGGCATTTATTTGAGTGGTTTATGGTTTATGAGCACATAGCAACACAATACTCATTATACATGTCATTACATTTATATCAGATTGCCTTTGTTGTAAGTTTTGATTGCAATAGTAAACTCTGCATATGGCTAAGGTATGTTTACAGAATACGGGGCTTAATCCACAAGTAACAGCAGAAGCTTGGCAGGGCTTCAGCATTAAACCTCCTAAGTTTGGGCTGCATAGAAGACAGCATATGTCCACAACAGTCATGCCTACATTTAAAAAGAAGAAGAGGAGGAGGGGGAGGAGGAAGAGGAGGAGGAGGAAGAGGAGGGAGAAGAGGAAGAAGAAGAGGAAGAAGAAGCCGTCTGAATATTGTGGTTTATATCTGTAAGCACTTGGGCATCAGAGGAAGGAAAAGTACTGGGAGTTCCTGGCAAACAGGGACACAGAGTGAGACCCTGACTCAAAACCACCAAAGCATTGTTCAGAAAAGGAAAGGTAGAGGAAGACAGGTTGAAAACAATCGAGGTAAAGTAATGTGGAGTCCCATCCTGGGTAGAAGGGCAGAGACACCGAGAACAGGTCCACAGACTATGAAACTCAGCAGCAAGGAGGTATAGCTGTTTGGATTCTGTCTAAGCTCCACCCCACAGTTACCTGGCAACAGCCAGGTAGGCCTGGCCTACTATAAAAGGGGCAGCTCTGCCCTTCCCCCCCCCCTCTCTTGCATCTCTTATTCTTTCACTCTCAGCTTCTCTCCTGCCTCCTCTTAGGCTCTCCTCCCCTCCCCGCTCTCTCTACGTGGTCATGGCCAGTCTCTCCTTCTCTACTCTCTCCCTCTCCCTGCCTTTCTCTGCCTCTACTATCCCATTAACTCTCCTCCCCATGCCCCGAATAAACTCTATTCTATACTATACCAGTGTTTTTCTGGTCCCTCAGGGGGAAGGGATGCCTCGGCATGGGCCTGCTGAGGCACACCCTTCCCCCACACCACCATAGAACAAATTCTGACACCTCTTTCTCTTTTTATGATCACAACAATAGCCAGAAAGAAGAGCACCCGTGGAGTCTACTGGCCATGAGGCCCAGAAGCTGAGGAAGAAACACACAAGGAGAACACCAGGGATCGGTCGGGACTGAGAATTTCTCTCACTTTTACTCAGTACAAGTAGAATTGCTTTAAAATCTTACTAAAGAAAGTTGGGTTTTTCAGGGCATCCGATTCACAATTTGAGTTTGCAGTTAACAAAACGTAAGCAATTTAGCCATGAAAAGACTTTATTTTTTTTTCTCTAGAGAATGGAAAACAAAACCCTTCAAACATTAAGTAAACTTCACATCTTGAAGCTCTCATCTGTAGGATCTCTGAATGTTACTTAAAAAAAAATTACTTAAAGGGGAGATGACGTTGGAGTGGTAAGCACTCCTAATCCCACTGCCAGATATACCGATTGAAGGCCAGGAATACATGACAGCAGAGACAGGAGCATGTGTCTACAAGCCAAGAAACAAAGATTACCAGCAATCTGCCAGCAACCAAGTGACAGATAAAATGGACTTTCTCACAGTCCTCAAAGACACCAACATTGTGTATACCACAGTCTCAAACGTAGGACTTTCCAAACTCAGTGCATTTCTGATGCCTATTAATATACAGATTTTATAATGAGTTGTGGCACCCTTCATAAATTAATACGGTAGTCCCAGTTAATTAATAGACAGACTAAAAACAAACAAACAAACAAACAAACAAAGCAATTTTTTTTTAAAAGCAAGCTAGGCAGAGGCAAAGGCCATGCTTGCGGCAGCAGTACGGGGAAGGGAGACATTTCCTGAGTCTCAGGAGTGAGATGTAAGAGGGGTAGGGCGTTGGGCTGAAAGGAGCTAGTGTTGCTGAGGCATTGCTTGAGCCGGGCTTGGAAGCTGAAAATGATTGACACCAATCCCGCTTTATGGTGTTCACAGACAGAGCCAACTGTCTTTGTATTACCCCTGTTCCCTGTTCAGAGTTTTGATGGGAGTTCTATTAGGGAGACCTTAGCTGACAGAGGAGCAGGCAGGTGGGTTGGGGACCCAACAGCAACTTGTGGAAAACAGCCTGTGATCTTGCAGCAGTGGGTACCCTTCCACCCCCTCCTCACCCCATGCAGCACACCCTTTGTTCTCCCTTTTCTTTTCCCCTTTGAGTAAATCTGTTTACTACTCAGAAAAACAGGGAAGGGATAGGCCAGTTGCCTGGGGCAGATGGTGCAATGCTAACAGATGACACAGAAGGCAGAATTTCTCATCTCCTGTTTTTCCTTTTTTTTTTGCAGTTCTCCAGCAAGGCTCCCAGGACTCAATAGCATAAAAGAAACATCATTCAGAGAAACCGAAACACAAGCTAATGAGATAGTGAGGGAACCCTGGGCTGATGTAAGTGATTTCCCTGTCTTCATGAAATCCAAGTGAATTACACTTAAACAATGAATGAGCCTGCAGAAGAGATCAATGAATCATTGAGGAAAAAAAAATCACTTTCAGTAATTTTTAAACGAAGAAATCTTATATAATATAAAATGTGCCTGAAGTCCCGGGAAAAGCAAATGGTGTTCTCAAACTCAGTGAATTATAGACTCAAAGAGAATACAGGTTTATATGATATTGTTTATGTTATTTTCCTTGAAAATTGTGGGTTTTTTTTTTTTACTTACCTATATATAAACAAAAACGTTCAAGAAAGAGGAGAGGGAGGAAGAAAGGTCACAAAGAAGGAAAAATAGAGAGGGAGAGATCAAGCAGAGCATTAAAGTTGGAGAAGGACTAAGAAGTTTAATAGATTTATGAAGATCATTAAGGTAACAGAGTATACATGATTCATTTTGCATGGAATTATGACTTGGATAGCTTGAAAACTTTCAGGAAAACCTATTAAATTAACATGACCTGTGCCCCAGTGAACTGACAGGGATGACTAGGAAGGGCCAGCAAGGTTGTGCTGGAAGAAGGCAGGCCAAACTTGGAGCTCGATTCCCCCCTCAAATTTCCTTACTGCCTAGTCCTTGGTCCTTTCCCCAGAGTAGAATCTACTATCCTGTTGGCAAAGCACTGCCAACATCAGACAATGTGACATCTCCAGTTCTGACATCATTGCCCCAGAGTTGATAGAGTCCCAGGAATATCCTCGGCTCCATCCCTTTCTTCTCTATCAGATCAAACACCACAGCTGAGGCTGGCCTCATCTAGGTCCCCCTTTTCCTGCTCTTATTATAGCTTTCCATTGCATTTGCTACCCCAAAATGGTTATTGACTTGCTTTAGTCAACTGGCTCTCTTTGGGTTCTGGTTTGATGAGTGGGGACGAGGAAACCTCTACGCCATTGTCCTTCTGATGTGTACTCCCTTTTGTGGGCCACAAACCCACTTGCCGTGGCTCTCAGTTCTCGTCTTGTTGAGGGGCTCCTGGGGGCTTCTTAACCTCTGCCTGTGTTATTTCATTCTCTGAAATACTTGGCTGCCCCAGGCTTTAGAGTAACACTGAGATTTTTAATCTCTGAAAAATAAAAATCCAGTCATACTTCTATCTTGCTTTATATCTTCTTTAAGTTTTCATCACGTAGATACTAGAATGAAAGAGGAAGCTCTTCATTACACCTGAAAGTATTAGCCTAATCTGGAAAACTTCTCAATTTACTCTACACTATTCTCAACTTAAAAACCATCTCCAGAGACAATTGACCTACTTTCCTTCTTCATCTGTTCTACGTCTGTTCCTGCCTCAGGGCCTTTGTACGCCTTTGCTCTCTTCCCTCAGACATTCCCGTTTCTGGATGTTTTTCTCTGCCACACTTCAGTTGGGATTTTTCTTTTTGGAGAATGCTTCCTGACCTCCCTCTCTAACCCAGCTATCTACCTCCCAACCTGCCAGTAGTCTATCCTTATATTGTTTTAACTCAGTGGCACATCATTGTCTCTGAGATCACCTTGTGTATGCATCAGGCACACTTTGCTTCTTACCCTGACTTCCAGAATGAGTGCAGGGTCTCACTCCCTAGCACCCAGGCAGTTCCTAGTAAACAGATTGGAATTCAGATGTCCCCAGAGGCCAGATGTAGAAAGCTTGGTCACCAGCCTGTGGTACTAATGATGGGTGTTGAAATCTTAAGCAGGTGGTGCCTAGTGTAAGTGAGGCTGCTGAAGGCATGCTGTGTAAAGGGACATTAGATGCCTGACCTCCTCCTTTCTCTCATTGCTTCCTGGTTGCCAGGTGAGGCGAGCCTGTTAAATGGCAATAACTTTTTGCATCTTCGGGTTTTACTTTGGCACCTTATCTTTATCATGTGTTAGCAAGTCTCATCTCACTGGAGCTTTGTGAGTGGGACTGGGTAAAACCAGTGATGGATGGGGACAGAAACAGCACACGACAACTCTTACTTGGGGAGTGTCTTAGAAAGCTCCCCATCCTTATGACAAACTACTGTAGAAAGTCAACTTTTAAGAGTTAACTCTATTTTGGCTCATGGATGCTTGGCCCTGTTGCTTTTGAGCCTGCAAAAAGAGGCAAAACATTGGGGTAGAAACTGGGGCTGAGGAAACTTGTCACCTCCAGTGATGGCCTGAAAGTAAAAGGGGCTGAGGGGCAGGGTCCTATGTAGGGCATGCCTCCAGAAACCTAACTTCTTCCCACTCAGCTCCAGTTCCTTAAGGCTTTTCTACTTCCCAGCACACAGGCTGATGACCAAGTTTTCCAAAAGTGGCCACTGGGGGACATTTGAATTCCAAACAATAGCAGAGTTACCTTGACAAGCCAGTCTCTGGGAAGAGCCACAGGTGTCTCCAGCACAAGCCTTTTTATGAGACACGTGGTGCTTTTGTTAGAGCGGCAATTATAGATACGGCAGATGTCCAGCAGGCTGGATACTTCATCTGTCCAGCTGAACTTCTGGGAGCCAGACTGTCTTCAACACCAGCCACACCTGGTTCCTAGGCTGCAGTTTTTGGAGCTGCTGATTCTCATTGCCCTGGGTTATTGTGAATAAACAGTGGAGATGTACCGATAATCTCCAAGATTACAAAACTAGCCCGATTCCCCTGGATGCATGGAGCTATTAGACAAGTATTCCTAGGCCTCTCACAGAGATGTAATCTCTTCATGTTTCACTAAGCCACATGACTGCCATTTATGGTTTTCTTTTGGTGTGTGATTATTATAAATGAATGTAAGATTATGCCTTTTTTACATTTATGACTATTTAATTAGATAAACCTAACAACTCTCAATATTTTTTTTTAAGATTCAAAAGCACTCTTAAGATTGCAAATAACGAAGAGTCATAGTCAGAAGACTGAATCCCCAAATTAACGAGTCTGCATAATCATATTTGATTATGCAGGGGTGTCTAATTCATTCATTTCCTTGCCAGTCAGTCTCTGTCACATTATCTTGGAGGGTGATAAGCCCCTGGGCTCTAGTATCTTTATCTTTTAGTTAATTCAACATAATAAGAAGGCTCCAGAATGTCTGTAGCATGATGATATTTTGATGAAAGATCTGTATCATTTGTAGGAAAGAAATAGGAAGATATATATACCAATATGCTAGTAGTCAAATTGAAATTTTAGGGCTTTTTGCTTTCGATTTTCAAATTCTTCTATCTTGTGGATGCCTGTCTTTTCTAAGTAGAAAACAAGTGTACAAACCAGTTGTGTGCTTTATGGGTAGATGTGTGAGAGCCCTAAAGTTTTTTTTTTTTGTTAGAAAAGACTTGCAGGATGGATTGATTGACAGTTGATTGACAGTTTCAGGGTATTCATCTCTGAAACATGAGCCATGGTACTACAGTGGTAGGGTCCCCAGAGATACACCAGGCACGCCGGCCAATCCTGTGGTTTAAGAGGCTTATTTTGAAGGAAGCTTCTGGTAATGTTGGTTTAATTTTAAGAGTAAATTTTTAATAATTTTAGCTAAACAGAGAGTGATCAACACTCAGTCAGTTCGGAAGTATCTCATTCCGCCACAGGTGGAGTTAGGATCTAAAATTCTCCCCCTTCCTAGTGCTGTGATCCTTTAATACAGTTCCTCGTGTTGCGGTGACCCCGCAACCATAAAATTATTTTCTTGCTACTCTACAACTGTGGGTTTGCTACTATTAAGAATTGTGTGTAAATATCTGATATGCCGAGTATCTGATATGTGACCCCTGTGTGTGTGTGGGGGGGGGTGTCATAGTTCACACATTGAGAATTGACGCTTTGGTCTGACAGAGACCACAAAAAAGAAGAGCTTGCATTGGGCAGGAAATTGGACAGAATGATGACTCATGTTTCCTTCTGAGCTTAGAAGAAGCAGTAATCAAATCTAATATGTTACTTGTTTTTTCACAATATTCCATGAAGTTTTTCATTATTATTATTATTATTATTATATTTGAATGCAATGTCAACAGATGACGGATAAGGGTAATGGATTTCCCAGAGCTGAAGCAGAAGGCAGTGTGAGCCACTCGATGTGGATGCTGGGACTCTGTACTAAGGTCCTCTGTAAGACCAGTGTTCTCTTGTGTGATGTGGTACCTCTTTAGCCTGATGAGTGCTGGTCAAGGAAGAAAGCTGGTGTTCAGACCGGCTATGTAATTTGCAGTTATGCAGAGCTCATCTATGTCTGGAATTTGAGTCCTACCTTGTCCTTTCTCACGCAGTGACTATGGGCTTACCCATCACTTCCTCTTTCCTTCTGCTTGTTTTCCAACTTCTCTCCTTGTCTTTGCACCACTTCAAGAACCGTGGCATCTGCTAATATATTTGGATTTTATTTAGTTCCTGCTATTGACGTCCAAGGGTGAAGAAACAGATGGCTGACTGCTGGATAGAAGCATGGGTGTGTATTGTTATGACTCCTTTCTGACATAATTGAAGAGGCATTAGGTTGTAATGTAAAACTTCTAGTGCGGGCTGTCTAAAAAGTCCATTTTAAGATAAAGCATAGAAAGACTATTCTGTGTGGCCTTAAACTCAGAGTATGATGCTTTCAGCAGGAATGTGTGTGTGGAAGGCAAAGATCTCTTAGTGAACACACTGCAGAGGTATTTGCACATCCACATTTACTGTCGCATTCTTCACTATGGCCAGGACACTGTGACAGCCTTGCTGTTCATCAGCAGATAAAGGGATAAAGAGAAGGAGCAATGATGTAAATACAATGGAATCAGATGCAGTCCTAGAAAGTGAACCCAACTGGAAACTGTGCTAAGCAAAATAAGCAGAGACTCAGAAAGGCAGATGCTGAATGTTAAAGTGTGTGTGTGTGTGTGTGTGTGTGTGTGTGTGTGTGTGTGTGTGGTCTGTTTATACATGTAGCTATCCTCTTTCACGAGAAAGAGGAAAAGACCTCAGTGAGTAGGAAACAGGGAATGCATACAATAAAAAATCAGAAGTGGGGACCAACTGGGTAAGAGAGGAAAGCAGCTGGATGGAAGTGGGGGGAGGGAGAAAAGGAAGGCCATGGGGGAGGGGAAGGAATGAAAACGGAAGTATAATCCCACACAGGCATATATAAAAGACGTCACAATAAAACTCGGTATTTTATACAGTAAACTACAAATTTAATTAACAAAACTACCAAGAACAAAGGAAGCAACAGAGACAACTAAACAACGATTTGGAATTAGGAGCACATGGTTCAATACTTTCTCTCACTTGTGGGTTGTTTGTTTGCTCGCTTTTGCTCTCTCTCTCCCTCTCTCTCTCTCTCTCTCTCTCTCTCTCTCTCTCTCTCTCTCTCTCTCTCTCGTTTTCCTTGATTGGCAGCAATGCACCTCTTTTCTTGTGGAATCTCTGTGCTGTTTTCTGGCTTTATCCTGGCAGTAGTTTCCACTCTTACTCTTCAGCAGGCCCTAGCTCTTAATTGGGATGCCTTGGGCTTCTCAACTGGTGCACCCGTATACAAATTTAACTCAGCTCTGGGGGGTTTGCATTAGCACAGCCTGTCCCTGTAATTCTTGGGCCAACTGTCAACATCTTTGTAGCCAGGTGTCTTCCACATCTGAAGTACGTTGCTGCAGCAACTGCACTCGCTCACGGAGGGCCTCTGCTCATGGAGTAGAGCCCTGAGGATGGAAGGGATCAGGCGAACTGACCCCTTGACAGCCTAACATGGAGGCTTTTATCTGTGACTTTAACACATTTGTCAAGTTGACAAGGAGCTGGGTCTGCAGATTCCTGCCCTCCTGAGATTCTGGGGCCTGCAGAAAAATCTCTGGCATGGGTCTCAGACCCAGGGGTGGGGTAAATCTAGGTTGTGTAACTTCCTGTGCTACTGTCTCGCTTCTTCTCTCAGAAGGTTTATCAATCTATGAGATGGGGTTTCTGTAACGATTCACCAGGAGTTTGGAGAAGATTGAAAGTTGCTAATGATGTAGAAGGAACGATGTGCTGGTGACAGAGACGTGTAAGACCTGTTTCACGTCTTGTTTTCACCCTGGGCAAACATTTCTGAACACTTCTGGGAGTTGGAATCCTACACTTGGTCTTTTTGACAGTCTGAAAGGAATCGTATTTTAAACTGAGAAGTCTGATGTAAAAGCCAAACAAAACAAAATAAAATAAACAAACAAACAAAAACAAAGCAGGTGCGATTGCACATGGAAATTAATACCCATGAAAAAGAAGAAAGTGAATTCACAGCAATCATTGTTCACAATAGGAGAAATCATATTTTTTTGCATTTTACTGGAGCTATCCTGTTCTTAAACTGTTATATTTCATCAAAAGAACTGTTCAAAAATGAAGAAAAAAATACATTTTTCAACTTTTCTCCAGGTCAGTGTCAGAATGGCAATGAAAGTAGTTATTAGTCATAGCTATGCTTTTAAGTAAGCCATGAAGTAAAACATAAATTGCTTTCATGAGATGAAGCTAGTTATGATCGGTGCTCAATAGTATGTGTTATTTATTGGACCATGGAGCAAGGGGCAAACATGTTTGAAAATGCCTGGTTAAATATCATTCCGTTTTATTTAATAAGCAATAGTTATTTCCGGCATTGAACAAAACACAGTCTATTTCCCCAGAACTCACATCGAGGTCTCAAAGGAAGATTTGGCTGACGAATCAGAAGCCATCTTTGTGGGCCAAAGACAGGAGATTTTTTGGTAAGGATTCTGTGACATGGCTATAGAGAAAGCCAAAAGGATTTCGGTAAGCTTAGATTACTTACACAAAGTCCAAAGATAAATTTAGTTAAAAATTGGTTACAGGTAGCCTTGCAGTCTCAAAACTTGGTTCTGACTAGACAAACAGCGTCTCCCAACATCCCCTCCACTGGAATAAACAGCCGTGTGTTCCCTGGCCACAGGCTGGGTAAACACTAAGCAAACCGTCTGCCTGTATGCCAGTTAGAGCAACACTCCCTATTTTTTAGCAAAATATTTTTCCACCCTGGCCATCCAAGAAAGTCTCTGAATCCAATACGTTTCAATGGGCTTTTAAGGCTTGTCTGTTTTTCCCACTATTTATAGCATTCAGATGTTGGCAGGTGGGGGTATTTTTGTCAGAATAAAGCAAGAAAGAGGAGTAATGCAGCTTCAACATATGCCACATGGCATTGAGCAATGACACAATGCTCCTTCCTTATGAATGTAAAAACTGACAAGGGATGGGAAGAGAAAGAAATCTCATAAAAGCACGATACCCTGTCCATATTTATACTGTACAAAATTTTGTTGGGTTAGGTCTCGGGGATTGAGGATAGAGGAAAAGCCCAGAGTGGTTAGTTGTGGTAATGCCAGTTGTTGTAAACTAGAGGACAAAAGTCCAGGGTGTAAGATCCATCCCTTTTATGACACTGAGACCAGGGTGGGCAACATGGAACAGTTTTCTTCCCAAGCGCAGTATTCAATGCCTACAAGGGCAACACCTTCTTGGTACATTAACAACCTTGGGCAACAGATGAGGTGGATAGTCACCCTTTCTGATGGGTAAGGGAACTGACTTTCAGAACAGTGCCTAGGCTGTAACCTGGACAGGGTTTGCTAGAGCTGGCCTCAACTAGTGGTCATCTGACAACTGTTTGTCTTCTCTGGCTCCAAGATGCTCCTCCAATGATTCTGCCTACAGAATAGGTAAGTCAACGATTTAGAAGAAATGAAGTGAGTGAGCGATGAAAGGGACCCATTAGAGACTATCTATTACTTCAGTTGGTAGCGAGAGAAGAAAACAGCAAGGCAACTCAAATATGAAGAAGTTGAGGGGAAAGCCTGAGTTCTGTGGCTAGCCAGCTGGGTGATCTTCAGCCCACTTGGAGAGCCCTCAGGCTCTTCCAGAGACTGATGGAAGCTAGTGTCCCTTCAAAGAGTCTTTACATTTTTCTGGATTCTGTACCAGGGTTCACCTTGAAGGTAGGACTTGTTGAGGTGACAGTAGGTTGATAGAAGGGAAGTAGAAGAGGAACATTGACAAACAAATTAAGACAAAACCACAACAAAACAAAAAATCCCAAAACAAACAAACAAACAAACCAACCAACCAAAGCCTAGCCTGAGTTATAAAACAGGACTGGAGTGCTGCTGCTGTAGGGCAGGAAAAAGATGCGAGGGAGAGATAGATGCCAAGCAAGATACAGGCAGAGTTTAGCAATTGTTCATCAGTTTGATCCATTTGGCTCATCAGTCTGAGTGTCTCAAGTCAGTGTCTAATATATACTCCTTCATTCTAAAACAATTTATCGAAATAGCTAAGTTTCCTTCCTTCCTTCCTTCCTTCCTTCCTTCCTTCCTTCCTTCCTTCCTCTCTCCCTCCATCCCTCCCCCTCCCTCCCTTCTTCCCCCATCCCTCTTTTCTTCCCTCTCTCCTTTTCTCCCTTCCTTCTTGCCCTGCTGCTTCCCCCTCTCTTCTTTATTTTCCCCTACATTCTTTTTTTCCCCCTTTGGCAGATTGTTGACTCCTTTGGAGTCTATTTCAGGAGGTATGCATTTGTTTGTCCAGGGTAGGGTTGTCAAATAGAAGCCATGCATGCTGCCCCACCCCTGTCATGACAGACAATGCTAATCAATCACTGCTTTCTGGTGAAGAACTCAATCACTTTTAAGGCAGAAGGTTGGTTGAGTTGGGTTGAGTGATGAAAACTATTTGCCAACACAAGTTTAGAACACAGATTGATCAGACAAGGTTTTTCATTTTTAAAGAATAAGGGTACATTACAAAATACACTGCCTTTACTATTTCCAGGTATCCCCTCTACTACATTAATTTCAGTAAGAGCCTTAAGCAAAAGCTTTATGAATGTTATTTGAAGTCATAACCTAGTGTGATAGTTTAGCAAGATTTAAAATAATCTCTGAGAACATAATATATATGTATGTGTGTGTGTGTAGGTTTGTGTATGTAAGTATAGACACTTATGCACCCTAGCACATGTGTGGAGATCAGAGGACATCTTTAGAATTTGGTCTTCTTTGGTGGTTCTTTTACCTTGTTTGAGAAAGATCTGTTTCTTTCTGTCTGCTGTCGCCTGGACCAGGCAAGATTTCTTCTTTCTTACCTCTCATCTTGCTGGGGAGCAGTAAGATTACAGACATCTGGGGCTGTTATGTCTTTATGTGGCTTTTGGAGATTCGAACGCAGGACTTCATGCTTGACCTGCAGTTGTTCTTCCCACTAAGCCATCTCCACAACCAGCCCCAGATTGTTTATTTGTCTGATTGTATTTTTTTGTCTAGGCTAGTTTAATACATTGTAGCTGAGGTTGGCCTCAAACTCTCAGCATTCTCTCAGCTTCCTTCTTCGGGATAGAAAAGTTTATATTTAGAAGCCCACATATGCTTATGAAAATCATCTTTTTAATATTTTGTCAAACAAATAGCCTTCTAGGCATTCTGATGCTTGCCCCCACAAGAATTTGAATTTCCTTCTTGCTGAGATTTGGCTTCTCAGTTTTAATGCAAATACATCATCCATATACATACTTATAGGGCATATTAGCTCTGTTATTGGGGTCTGATTTGGATTCCCAAGTTTTTCTCCTTCGTAACTGAGTACATTTGAAAAGTAAACTTGATCCTTTTTTTGTTGTTGTTCATTTTTCTCATACTAAAAAGGGAAGTAATAGTCACCACTTTACATTGAACTGAAATGAAAAGTAAATGAGAAAATTCATGTATAACATTTTCTCATAGTGAAGCTCAATAGATATGAATTTCTGTGACATACATATACATATACATGTATGTATGCATATATAATCTGATATGATTTGAGATGAATTAAAGATGCTTTTGCTCACTAAATTATTTGGTGATGGGTATCTTTTTTTGCTTGTTTGTTTTTGTGGGTTTGAGTCAGAATTTTAATGCTCCTAGAATTAGGTTTTGTGATTCCATCACAGTTTGTGTGTATGTGGTGTGTGATTGACTCTAGAAAAATGTCCCTCTGTTTTTCATAGCTGATATATTCAAAACACTAGTTCTGGTAGAAAAATAATCTGTTATTGAAGTAGATGAGAGTTGACATGACAGACTGTGCCCTCGCACTTAAACATTCATAACATGCATAGCAAGTCTCTCTGTGGAATTGTAATAACTTCTCTAGAGTCTTTGCAGCCCCTTGTATCATGACTCTCTTAGAGCAGAGCTATTATAAGTCCAAAACAACTATGGCTTTTGAAGGGGGTGGGGAAAGCATCAAGACAAATGGCATTTCTTATATAAAACAATTGATATTTATATGTTATTTATGTGTGTGTCCATGTGTTCACAAACATATATGGATGACACAATACACACACACATACACACACACAAACACACACACACACACACACACACATCCATTCGTGTGCGGACATAGGCTATGTGGTTTTAAAGTCTGGCATTTAGCATGATTTATTGGTTAGAAGTAAGCTGTTTGGAATTTGGAGTATTTGAAACTTATTTTATGATTTTACTCTTTTATTTGTTGTGTGATTTTGGAAAACTTCTATGCTAAATCTGTGGTACTTTATATATTAAATGAGGTTAAGTATAATATCTAATCATTCTCAGGACAGATTAATCCATGTGAGAGAATGTGTGTAAATTGATGGTAAAATATTTGGCACATATCAATCTTTCAATCAATATAGCTATTAATAATAATAAGTAAATAAATAGAACAAGTAATTAAAATAATACTCATAGCAAAGAAAGCTGGTTTTCGGCTTCATTATTCAATGCCCTCATTTGGTTTTATTTTATTGAATAACCATTTACGAGCTCAAGCAATACATCATTCCTTAATTATAGCTGTCAAGTCAAAACTTTATTAGGGTAAGCAAACATGAGAATGGAAGCATTTGAGTAAAATAACTAAATTGCTGATTCCAAGTCTCTGAATTGTGAAGGAAAGTCTACTTCTGTGATTGCATTCTATCATGGCCGTTGGGAGAATGACATCAAAGAATGGATTTTACCTGTCTTCGTGAAGCACAAACTGGCCGATAATAACAGATGAGCCATAAGACTGGGCATATTAGTGAAATCTCAAATATTGACAAGTGATGTCTCAAGAGAAGACACCCTCTCTTCTCTCCTCTTCCTCATCAACCTTCTCCTCCTACTTCCTCCTCCTCTTCTTCTTCCTCTTCCTCCTTCTCTTTCTCCTCATCCTTTTCCTCCTCCTTCTCTTCTTCCTCCTCCTTTTGTTTTCTTTTTTTAAAAGGCAATAATTCATTTGTTGTTGATTAATCCATCTCCTCCCTGAAAGTGACCACAAAGAGGATTTGAAGCCGGCTCTCTTTTTTTGAATTTAAATTAATCATTCCATTCCTTTACATATCAAATGATATCCCACTTTCTGGTTACTCCACCACAAGCACCTCATCCCACAAATTCTCTCTCCTCCCTCCCCATTGCTTCTATGAGGGTGTTACCCCACCCACTCACTGCCCCCTGCCCCACCCCTCCATCATCCCCCTATGCTGGGGCATCAAACATCTCCAGGACCAAGGGCTTCCCCTCCCATTGATGTCAGACAAGGCCATTTTCTGTTACATATGTATCTGGAGCCATAGATCCCTCCCTGTACACTCCTTGGTTGGAGGTCTAGTCCCTGTGAGCACTGGGTGGTCCCACCAGTTGATGTTGTTCTTCCTATGGGGTTGCAATCATCCTCCATTCCTCTAGTCCTTCTGCCAGGTCCCCCACCAGGGACCCTGAGCTCACTCTGATGGTTGGTTCCAAGCATCCACATCTGTATTGGTCAGTTGCTGGCTGAACCTCCCAAGGAGCAGTCATACCAGCTTCCTATGGGCAAGCACCTCTTGACAATGGCAACAGTGTTGGGTTTGGTGTCTGCAGGCAGGATGGATCCCCAGATGGGGCAAACCTCGGATGGCCCTTCCTTCAGTCTCTGCTCCATTTTTTTGCCCCTGTTCTTCATTTGGACAGGAACATTTCTGGGTTAAAATCCTTGAGATGGGTGTGTGGCCCCAACCCTTGACCAGGGGCCAGGCCTATCTACTGGAAGTGATCTCTACAGGTTTTATCTCCTCTTCTCTGCTAAAACCATCCTCCTTGAGTCCTGGAAGCCTATTATTTCCCTGGTGTCTGGGAACCTGGGTGGATATCCCTAGTTCCTCATCTCTCCTGCCACATATTTTTATTTGATTTCCTGGTCTTCTGTACCTCTCTTTTCTCCCTTCCAGTACCCAAAACTTCCCCCTTATTTCCTCACCCTCCTTTCTCCCTCCCAGGTCCCTCCTCACTCCATCTCCCTCCTCAATGCTGGACAGAAGCATCCACACCATAGTCAGTGGGTTGTATCATAGGCATTGTGAGTTTTTGGACTAATATCCACTTATCAGTGAGTACATACCCTGTGTGTTTTCTGTGTCTGGGTTACCTCACTCAGGATGATATTTTCTAGTTTCATCCACTTGCCTGCAAATTTCATGAAGTCATTGGTTTTAATAGATGAGTAGTACTAGATTGTGTAAATGTAATGCATTTTCTGTATCCATTCTTCTGTTTGAGTCATCTGGGATGTTTCCAGCTTCTGGATATTACAAATAAGGCTGCTATAAACGTGGTGGAGCATGTGTCCTTGTTATATGTTGGAGCATCTTTTGGGTATATATGCTCAATAGTGGTATAGTTGGGTCTTCAGGTAGAACTATGTCCAATTTTCTGAGGAAATGCCAGATTGATTTCCAGAGTGGTTGTACCAGCTTGCAATCCCACCAACAATGGAGGAGTACTCTTCTTTCCCCATATCCTTGGTAGCATCTGCTGTCACCTGAGTTTTTGATCTTAGCCATTCTGACTGGTGTGAGGTAGAATCTCAGGATCATTTTGATTTACATTTCCTTGATGACTAAGGATGTTGAACATTTCTTTAAGTGATTTTCAGCCATGCAAGAGCCATGTTTAGCCCTGTACCCTATTTTTTAATAGGGTTATTTGGTCGTCTGGAGTCTAACTTCTTAAGTTCTTTGTATATTTTGGATATTAGCCCTCTATCAGATATAGGGTTGGTAAAGATCTTTTCCCAATCTGTTGGTTGTCGTTTTGTTCTATTGACAGTGTCTTTTGCCATATGGAAGCTTTCAATTTTATGAGGTCCCATTTGTAGATTTTTGATCTTAGGGCATAAGACACTGGTGTTCTGTTCAGGAAATTTTCCCCTGTGCCCATGTGTTGCAGGATCTTCCCCACTATCTCTTCTATTATTCAGCCTATCTAGTTTTATGTGGAGGTCCTTGATCCACTTGGACTTGAGCATTGTAAAGGAGATAAGAATGGATCAATTTTCATTCTTCTACATCCAGACTGCCAGTTGAACCAGCACCATTTGTTGAAAATGCTGTCTTTTTTCCACTTGATTGTTTTAGCTCCTTTGTTAAAGGTCAAGTGGCAATTTGTGTGTGGGTTCATTTCTGGGTCTTCAGTTCTATTCCATTGATCTACTCGACTGTCTCTGTACTAAAACCATGCAGTTTTATCACTATTGCTCTATAGTATAGATTGAGGTTACAGATGGTGATTCCCCCAGAGGTTCTTTTATTGTTGAGAATGGTTTTCTCTGTCCTAGGTTTTTGATTATTCCAAATGAATTTGAGAATTTCTCTTTCTAATTATGAAGAATTGAGTCAGAATTTTGATGGGGATTGCATTGAATCTGTAGATTGCTTTTGGCAAGATGGCCATTTTTACTATATTAATCCTGCCAATCCAGGAGCATGGGAAATTTTTCCATCTTCTGAGGTCTTCTTCAATTTCTTTCTTCAGGGACTTGAAGTTCTTGTCAACAGATCTTTCACTTGCTTGGTTAGAGTCACACCAAGATATTTTATATTATTTGTGACTATCATGAAGGGTGTTGTTTCCCTAATTAATTTCTCAGTCCATTCATCCTTTGAGTAGAGGAAGTCTACTGATTTGTTAGAATTAATTTCATATCCAGCCACTTTGCTGAAGATGTTTATCAGTTGTAGAAGCCCTTTGGTAGTATTTTTGGGGTCACTTATGTATACTATCATATCATCTGCAAATAATGATATCTTGCCTTCCTCCTTCCCAATTTGTATCCCTTTGATCTCCTTTTGTTGTCTGATTGCTCTGGCTAGAACTTCGAGTACTATATTGAATAGGTAAGGAGGGTGTGAGCAGCTTTGTCTAGTCCCTGATTTTAATGGGATTGCCTTGAGTTTCTCTCCATTTAGTTTGATGTTGGCTATTCATTTGCTGTATATTGCTTTTGTTATATTAAGTTATGGACCTTGCATTCCTTATCTTTCCAATACTTTTAACATGAAGGGATGTTGTGTTTTGTCAAATGCTTTCTCAGGATCTAATGGGATGAACCTGTGGTTTTTTTCTTTGAGTTTGTTTATATAGTGGATTACATTGATGGAGTTCCCTATATTGAACCATCCCTACATTCCTGGGATAAAGCCTATTTGATCGTGGTGAATGATTGTTTTGATGTGTTCTTGGATTTGGTTTGTGAGAATTTTATTGAATATTTTTGCATCCATATTCATAAGGGAAATTGGTCTGAAGTTCTCTTTCTTTGTTGGGTCTTTGTGTGATTAGGTATCAGTATAACTGTGGTTTCATAGAAAGAATTAGTAGAATTTCTTCTGTTTCTATTTTGTGGAATAGTTTGAGAAGTATTGGTATTAGGTCTTCTTGGAAGGTCTGCTAGAACTCTGCACTAACTCTCCTGGGCTTTTTTTTGGTTGGAAGACTTCTAATGAGTGCTTCTAATTCCTTAGGGGTTATGGGACTGTTTAGATGGTTTATCTGATCCTGTTTTAACTTTGGTGCCTGGTATCTGTCTAGAAAAACATCCAGTTCATCTAGATTTTCCAGTTTTGTTGAATATAGACTTTTGTAGTAGAATCTGATTATTTTTCGAATATCCTCAGTTTCTGTTCTTATGTCTCCCTTTTAATTCCTGATTTTGTTTATTTGGATACTGTCTTTATGCCCTTTAGTTTGTTTGGCTAAGGATTTATCTATTTTGTTTATTTTCTCAAAGAACCAACTCCTTGTTTTTTTGATTCTTTGTACAGTTGTCTTTGTTTTTACATGGTTGATTTTAGCCCTGAGCTTGATTATTTCCTGCCATCTACTCCTCTTGGGTGTATTTGCTTCTTATTGTTCTAGAGCTTTCAGATATGCTTTTAAGCTCTTCAGTTTCTTTATGGAAGCACTCAGAAGTATGAGTTTTCCTTTTAGCACTGCTTTCATTGTGTCCTGTGAGGTGGTGAGCTGTGCTAGGCAGCCTGGTCACTGGTAGAGCTCAGGTTAAAACCCAGGTGACTCAGCAGGTGACTGTTGCCTGCAAGGGATTGGCCATGCCCCTTGGGCCCCTGTCTCCTGTCACATAGCTACAGCCTCCCACAACCTCCCCCAGAGAGATCTGTGGTCATCTGTCCTGTAAGAGCAGCACCAAGGCCTCCCACATGCAGATTAGGTTTCTCCAAGCTCTCAGACCAAATCAATGAGAAGTACCTGCTGTTAGACCCTGACCCACCTCAAAACTGTGTATAAGAATCCTATCGGGAAGGAGTAAAGATGTGTGAGAACTACTCTGTCATCTGAGAGCTTCTGTACTAAGAGCTGTTTGGGACGAGATCTGCTTTTCCAAAATGCCACCTGAAACTCCCCTGCACTCCTTGCTGACTAGTTGGCCTCTCATTGGCCCAGTCCTGCTCCACTCAGAGCAGGTCAATTTGGAGTAACTGACAAGGTAACTGTGGAGACAGAGGTGGAGACAGCGGTGGAGCCAATTGCATCAGCAGAGACAGTGGAGGCAACTCCTCTTTCCCACTTACACTCTCTCCCCTTTGCCTCAACCCTTGTACCTGACCAGAGATTTCCATGGAAAGCCTCTAGTACACAGGCCCACAGTGTTCCATAAGTTTGGATATGTTGTGCCTTCATTTTCATTAAATTCTAAAAAGTCTTTAATTTCTTTCTTTATTGTTTCCTTGGCCAAGTTCTCATTGAGTAGATAGTTGTTCACCTTCCATGTGTATGTGGGCTTTCTGTTGTTTTTGAAGACCAGCCTTAGTCCATGGAGGTCTGATACAATACATGGGGTTACCTCAATGTATATTCTTTGGTTTTAGGATGAAATGTTCTATAGATATCTGTTAAATCCATTTTGTTTATAACTTCTTTTAGTTCCTCTGATCTCTTTTCATGATCAGTCCATTGGTGATAGTGGGGTGTAGAAATCCCTACTATTATTGTGTCTTGTTCAATGTGTGCTTTGAGCTTCAGTAATGTTTCTTTAACAAATGTGGATACCCTTGCATTTGGGACATAGATGTTCAGAAATGAGAGTTCATCTTGGTGGATTTTTCCTTTGATGAGTATGGAAGTGTCCTTCTGCATCTTTTTTGATAACTTTTGCTTGTTGAAAGTCTATTTTATGTTAGAATGGCTACTCCAGCTTGTTTCTTGGGACCATTTGCTTGGAAAAAATTTTCCAGCCTTTTACTTTGAGGTAGTGTCTGTCTTTGTCACTGAGGCACGTTTCCTGTATGCAGCAAAATGCTGGGTCCTGTTTATGTATCCAGTCTGTTAGCCTACGTCTTTTTATTGGGGACTTGAGTCCATTGATGTTGAGAGATATTAGGTAGCAATGATTGTTGCTTCCTGTTATTTTTGTTGTTATAGGTGGAATTATGTTTGTGTATTTCTCTTATGTTAGGTTTGTGTTACAGTATTTTCTATGTCCAATCATATTAGGGCAGTGGAAGGTCTGGGATCGAACAGGGAGAAAGTGGTGGAGCGAGTGGTTGTGAGGAGATGGCGCACAGGTGGCGTGCATGATAGGTTCACAGATTGGAGAACCAGGATGGCTTCTGATGTTTTTCTGTGTGTTTTCATAAGATTAGAAATATTGGGGATTTCTTTTCTGGTCCTATTTGTTTGGTGTTCAGTAGGCTTCTTATTTGTTTATGGGAATTTCTTTCTTTAGGTTAGGGAAGTTTTCTTCTATAATTTTGTTGAAGATGTTTGCTGGCCCTTTTTGTTGGGAATCTTCACTCTCTTCTATACTTATTATTCTCTGGTTTGGTCTTTTCATTTTGTCCTAAATTTCTTGAATGTTTTTAGTTTGGAACTTTTTGCCCTTTGTATTTTCCTTGATTGTTGTGTCGATGTCTTCCATGGTATCTTCTATGATGTCTTCCATGGTATCTTCTCTACCTGAGATTCTCTCTTCTATCTTCTATTCTGTTGGTGATGCTTGCATCTGTGACTCCTGTTCTCTTTCCTAGGTTTTCCATCTCCAGGGTTTTTTCCATTTCTGTTTCTTTAATGTTTTTATTTCCATTTTTAGATTCTAGACTGTTTTGTTTAATTCCTTTACCTGTTTGATTGTGTTTTCCTGTATTTCTTTAAGGAATTTATGTGTTTCCTCTTTAAGATCTTCTACTCATTTACCTGTATTCTCCTGTATTTCTTAATGGAATTATTTGTGTCCTTCTTAAAGTACTCTATCATCTTCATGAGATGAAAATTTAGAGCTGAATCTTGCTTTATAGGTGTGTTGGTGTATCCAGGCCTTTCTGTGGCAGGAGAACTGGGTTCTGATGTTGCCAAGTAGTATTTGTTTCTGTTGATTATGTTCTTGTGCTTTCCTCTCATCACCATATTTCTGGTGTTAACTGGCTTCGTGGTCTCTGACTGGAGCCTGTCCCTCCTGTGTGCCCATGTGATCCTGTGATCCTATGATCCTGGATGTGTCAGTACCCCTGGGGGGTTGAGTTGCAACTGGGGTGTAGGCTGAGTTTGTTGAAATCCAGAACAAAGGCTCTGCTGCCAGCACAGGGGCAAACCAGTAGGAGTGTGGGTCTCTGGCTTGGTGGGTATCTGCCTCTTGGGGTTCTAGGGTCCTGGTTATCCCAAGTATTTTGGGGTCTTACCTGTGATCTTGAATGAATGAATCAGAATACCTGAGGATATATATATATATATATATATATATATATATATATATGTATATGTATATGTATATGTATATGTATATGTATGTATGTATGTATGTATGTATGTATGTATGTTTTCTGAATAGCTGCAACTGGGGTTTGGGCTGAATTCATCAGTATCCAGAGTAAAGTCTCTAATCCCAGCACAGGTCCAAATCAGAAAGCTCCTTCTTCTTTTCAAACAAACTGTTCAAGTTTAATAATTGTTCCATGTCATTTCACACTGAATGAGAAAGCACAAGAAGTGGAGAAGGAAAGAAGCAAGGAGAGAAATTTATAGACGTAGCGTACCAACTATTCAATGAACCATTTAAAATGGGTAGTGGAGCACAAATGCTCTTTATTCTAATATGTTGTGATGTAGAAGACATCAGTCAGGAATCCAAGAAAATAAGAAAAAATGATCATGTTAAATTTCATCCTTAAAATTCACTGGAGATAAATGATGCCTGACCAAAGGTCTTGAACTCATCACAGTGCTTAATTTCAGGTTAGAAAAAAAAATGTTCCGAGATCCATCAAGATGGTAACATTTGCTGATAGTAACAACTTACTTGGGGTGACCAGATACCAATGGGTTTCTGTTGATGGTGCTAGTAGTTATTGTGTGTGTAGGGCATCATAAACAGCCTTGGCTGTCACAGCTTGGAGTTGAACTGTAGAGGGACCTTGTCACTCCCTCTGGGAGATACAATTATTAGAGTAATAGAAATAATTATTATGTCCTTAATTCTTTTTACAAAATGATATATGGAATCAATTTAAGGACTAAGGGTCAGAGGAGTGGGTTCGGACTTGGGGCATGATTCTACCCCTGATTTTCAGGTATGTTTGGATATGTTAAATGTGATTTCTACCATCTGTAAAATGGGGGTAATCGTACCTACTTCATGGGGACCCTGAAGAAAAATTCATTTGTTTACACAAAATGACAACATTATTTGTAAGAAGAAACAATATATTGTAAAAAACAACATATTGCTACATATATGTTGGTAAAATATTACTCTAGTCTGGCTTTGTGTGTGTGTATGTGTGTGTATAGATGTATATAGAGTCCAGAGGTCAATGTCATATGTATATGTTATGCCTCCTCAAGTGCTATTTACGTTGTGTTTTGAGTGAGGGTCTCTCTCATTGTATCTAGGGACTCAATAGTTATGTTAAAGAGGCTAGCTTGGTAGCCCCAAAGATTAGCCAGTCTCTAAGCCCCAACCACACATCACTACAGTCATTTCCTGCTTTTTATAACGGTACTAGAGATTGCTCTCTGGTCTTCATTGTTACCTGACAGGCTAAACCTTCCCTCTCCCAGCCCTACCCTAATATTTCTTAATTCTCGTTCATATTGTACTTGGTGGTGTTTGGAAATTCTCTTTAGCTGGACACTCATTTATCTAGACTAAAACTTGGCTTCTGAAGCAGTTGACACTGACCCTCCTCCCTCTCCCCCAAGACAAAAAACCCTATACTTGATACTTGAGTTCAGTTCTATTAAAAAACAAGAGCCTCAGGGACTGAGACTACAGGGTTATGGGCTTCTGGGTAGCAACAGAAGGTTGGGACCATGAATGGTGAAACATGACAAAGAGGGAAGTGTATAGGAGGTCTACAGGTTAGAGATTATTGGTAAGAGGTGTGTGACCAGACAGAATTGGCTTTTAGTATCATCTGCGGTAGGGCCTTCCATTCCTAATAACACTGTTACTGTTTGTGCATTTGATTTGACTCAATTCCATTTGATTTGCTTAGATTCTTATCATCCTAAGTGAATCTATGATGTGCCAACTACAACCAATGGAAAAGACTACAAATTGGCATTGCAGGTGGCAGAGTGAGTCCTCTTCTCCTTTTGCAAGAGGAACGGATTATTCCATTGGCAAATGAAGTAGATACTGCTGCTCTTTCAAGGGCCCCGAGACGTCGAATTCACAGAATTGCATGTGCAGAATGCAAGATTTCTTTGATTTCCTTGAAATAAGGTCAAAACAGAAAGGTTAATAGTAAATCACCAGTATGTATAATCAAGGGTATAATTTGATATATGACTTAGCCACTGTAAATCTATTTAATTAGTTATAAATGTAATTCCCCTATTTTTAGAAAAATTTTAAATTATATAATTATAACAATAATCCAGTTTTAAAACTCATGCCACAATAAGAAATTTCCATGACTGTAATATAATAAAATTTCACTCCCAAAAGTCCTGGGGACCTACTGCCTCTAGAGTTTTGCCTTCCTAAGAAATTTTACACAAATTTTTAAAAAGAAAAACAGACAAACAAACTAAACCAATCAAGTAACCAACCACCATCAACAAAACAACCCTCACAACACTTGTTGGTTTTTAAGATTGTATTTTATAGTGTGTGCATATGTGTGTTTGTAGATGTGTGCATGTCATGACACATGTGGAGGTCAGAGGACAACTTGTAGGAATTAGTTATTTCATTCTGCCACTTGAGTCCCAGGGACCAAATTTGCTGGGCTTGGTAATGGGTGTCTTTATCCACTGAGCAATTTTGCCCACTACATGCTGTTTTGTATGTTTGGTTTCTTTAAGTCATCGTAGTGGTTAATCTTGTTTGTTAACTTGTCATACCATGGAAGAGGAGACCCCAGTTGATGAATTGCCTCTATCAGATAGGCCTCTGGACATGTCTGTAGAGGAGTTTTATTGGTTTCTAAATGACAGAGGAGGTACTAGCTCACTGTGACTTGTGCCACACCTGAGTAGGTGGTCCTGGGTTATATAAGAAAGGTGGCTGAACTGAAGCTTAATTAGGCCAGGAAGTATTATTCCTCCATGGTCTCTGCTTCAGTTCTTGCATCCAGATTCCTGCCCTGAATTTTTGTACAGTCTTCAATGGTGAACTAGAACCTATGAGTCAAATAATTCCCCCCACTTGCTCTTGAGCCGAATGTTCTATTACACAAACAGAGAAACAAACTAATATTTATTATAGGACTTTAAAATACTATAGATGTACAAGCGGTACATTCATTTTTGTTGACACAGTGTGTTTCCCTGTATTGGTATATCACATTTTGTTCATCATTCATGATGAACATCTATGTTTGTGATAATCATCTGTGATCATCAGTGGATACTTAGATTTTTTTTCAGTCTGGGGCTATTGTCAATAGAGCTGAGCAGTTATGTGCATTGGTATCTAAATGTTTACATGAGCATATAAAATTAATTCTCATAAGCGTCTAGGAATGGAATTACTAGATTATATGTGGTTTAATTAAAAAAATTATCCAACTATTTTTTGAAGTAGTAGTGCCATTATATGTTCCCACAAGCAATACCTGAAGGTTCCTGTTTTTCAACATCTTCATCAATGCTTTCATTATTAGCCTATTGGACTGCAGCCATTTCGGTAGATGTGTAGTTTATTGAGTTGTGGTTTTAATTTGTATTTCTCTAATGACTAATGATTGAGTATCTTTTCACGAGTTAATTAGCCATTTGAATGTGTTCTTTGTTAAAATGCCTGTTTAATTCTTTTCAATTTTGGTGTGTTTTCTTTTTGTCTTGTTCAATGGGAAGAATTCTTTACATGCTCTATAAACATAAGTATAAGGAAACAAATCTTTTTCTTCTAAAGATTTGTTATTTTTTTCTACATGTGTATGCATGTGTGCGCGCATGTATGCGAGCATGTTATGTATGTATATTAGTGCACGTTTGTGGGTGTCTGTAGGGGACAGAGGAGGGTATCAGATCCCTTGATTTGAATTTACAGGACGTTGTGAGCTGCCAGCATGGGTGCTGTGAACTGAACTCTGGTTCTTTGGAAGAGCAGAAAGTGCTCTTAACAAATGAGCCATCTCTCCAGTCCCAAGATATAAGTCTTTTAAATATATGATTGTAAGTATTTTCTCTGAGTGTCTTGGTCTTTTTCTTTCTTTTCATTTCTCTTTTTATGACTGAAATTTTTCTTTTGTAGATTGTGTTTTGGTATTTTGCCTAATGTATCTCTGCTAAACAAAAGATCTCAATACTCATCTCCTATTTTTTATTTGAAGAGATTTGTAAATTTATTCTTCATATTTTGAGTTTACTTTTGCACATGGGATGCTTTAAAAGTCTGAGTTTATTGTTTTCATCACTAATGCATATGATTATTTCAACATCATTTGTTGAAGCAACTTGTCTTCATTCATGGAGTTATCTATGTCTTTGTTGAAATCAACCAGCTGTAAAAGCAAGGGCTTGTTTCTGGGTCAGATATTTGCCAGGTTATTGAAATGTCTGTCTTTAAGTCTCTCTGTCTTCCTCTCTGCTTGCCTTCCTGCCCGCCTGCCTGCCTGTCTGTCTGTCTGTCTGTCTGTCTGTCTGTCTGTCTGTCTCTCTCTCTCTCTCTCTCTCTCACACACACACACACACACACACACACACACACACACACACACACTTGGCTAACACACCATCTTACATTGATTGTCATAATTTTAGTGAATGTTTGAAATCAGTGTAATTCCTCCGACTTTGTTATCTTTCTAAAATTGGGTTTGGCTGTTTTAGGTCTTTTGCATTTACTTCAGGAAGAGCGTAACTATTTTTCTAATAAACCCTCTGGGCTTAGGAGCCCTGCCTTTTTCTTTGTTTCCTGGTCTTTTCACAACAGAACTGAGCAGTTGTGTTTGGCATTCCTACCATTGGAGTCCTGTTTTGTTTGTCTTCAGTTATTTCTCCACCCCCTCTGTTTCAGATTAGTTCACCTTCAAGCTCATCAGTTCTTCTGTCATCCCTAATTTATTGTTGAACTCTTCTTAGAATTTTTCATTTTGATTATGATATTATTGATCCTAAAATTTCCAATTTCCAATTTTTAAGTAGTGCAAATTTCTCTGTTGAGGCTCAATATTTGTGAGTTAGCTGTTGTGATATCTTGCTTAATTGAACATGAGTTAAAACCACTGCTTAATACCTGCTCAGAATAATTTCTATTGACTGCCATTTTTTTCTTCATTCAAGACTCACACTTAAATTTCTTTTCTTAAAAATTTTATTGAAATTTGAATTTCATGTGCTGAAATAATGTGTTGTAACAACCAGTGTCTTTGTTTTTGTTTTTTTTTTCTATCCCGCTCCATTTTGTACCTTGTCTGGGCTTAAAATAAAGAAATCTCTCTTCTCATGGAATATTTCTGATGTTTCTGCTTGTTATCCAAAGTTTACATTCAGGACATATAACATGAGTAGACAGGAAACCATGCCATTAGTTATCACAAGTTACAACTTTTTGAGGTCCTAAATCTGCAAAGGTAAAGATAAATGCTGGTGAGATGACCATGCTACAGAGAGCCTCAGACAATGATAGAAGTTGGGGAATATGAGCACTAAAAGCCTATGGAGACATGCCAACAACTTGTAGAATGGAAAGCAAATGGGTGAATCTTTAGGAATGCGTACAGTACTAAGACCTTGTCATTAAAAATGAAACGTAGATCTCCAACTAGCAAAGTCTGATCTCAGTAATTAATGCAAAAGTGGACTCAGAGATGTTTCACTGGGGAATCCAACTGAAGTATTTTAAAGAATTAATACCAAATCTTTCTAAACTTTCCCACAAAATGGCAGTTGGTGAGGAGCACTCCCAAACTTGTTCTCTGAAGCCAATTTTCCCCTGATGTCAAAATTAGACCAGAAAAGGAAAGTATAGACTGACTAATATCCTTTTTTTTTTGATAAAATTCTAGCAAGCCAAATTTACCATCACACTAAAAGATTTATACTCTGTGACCAAGTTGGATTTATCCTTAAATAATCTGAGTGGATAAAGAATATAAATCAGTCATGTAGCCCACAATTCAGCAGAACAAAGGACAAAAACCACAGGTTAGCTCAATTTCAGAAAACAAAGATGTGAGAAAACTTAACAAGCTCTTTTAATAAAACTCATTGGGGGTAGAAGGATATCGACTTTAATATTGCCATCAAAATTAAGTGTGAAAAAAACCTAAGCCACCATCATATCCATGGTGAGTAAATGAAAATTTGAAATCTTTCTCTTTAGACTTGGGAACCAAGTATGAAGCTCACTACCAATGTTTTTAGTGAACATGTAGACCAAATGTGCAAGAAAAAGTAATTAAACTCATACAAATTATAAAGGAAAAGTAAAACAATATCTCTTTGCATATATTAAATCCAAAACTATAAATATTTCATGAAAAACTCTTAGAACCAATAAACAAATTCAGGAGAATTGCCATAATATGAAGTCATCATGCAAAAAAAAATCAGTTCTGTTTCTACATAATACTGGTGAACAATTAGGGAAAAATGGAAAACAACGCCGTTTATAAGAGCATCAAGCACACAAAAGACAGGCATGAACTTCACCAAGGAGGCAACAAACTTATTTACCTAAAACCAGAAAATATTGCACTCTAGTAAGAAAATCAGGTAGCCTTACAGCCGATTTTCATCTCTCACCGTTCTCTTCCAAATCCAGTGCCCCAGTCTCAGTCCCAGCATTCTACAGAGGATCACAGACATCATTCCTTCCAAACTTGCTTCCCGCAGTTCATCACTATCCCAGCCTGGAATGCAGCAGACATTCCCTGGGAGCCAAGCCAAAGAAACTATAGGCCAGCAAAACGGATATGCCATCTTCAGATCTGCCTTCACCCTCCTTTCCTCTGTGTCTGACACCCATTTGCACCACCAGGTCTCTAGCAGACCACCTCTTCTGACCTCCTCTCACTCTGCCCCTATTCTTAGGGAACCAAGCAGATCCTGGTAGAAAACTTCCTTTTCTGTGAACCCCTTCCCAACCCATCCCCACTCCTAAGTGTCAGTTCCCAATACCTAGAAACAAATTTTGCCTGGAAACCCCAGTAACCAGAAAGGGGTTAGATCCTGATGGGGGAGAAGAAACTCCTGAGGTGAGAAGAAACTGGGAGGAGTAGAGGGAGGGGAAACTGTAACCAGGATTTATTATGTTAGGGAACAGAAACACTCCAATTTTAATAAGAGGAAAAACAAACCCAGCCAACCATTCCTGTAAACCATTGCTGGAAAAAAAAAACCTAGACACAAGTAAGGGAGAAATGGTACTGCCCACATTTAGAGTGGACCTTCCCACTTTAACTAGCCTGCTGTAGATAACCCCGTACAGGTATGACCAACAGCCTTGTCCCATAGTGATTCTAGATTCTGTCAAATAAAAAAACCAATATTAATCATATACCCCATTTTAAAATGAAGGAAAGAGAAAGAGAAGAGCTAGAGACCATATACTTTTAAAGCACCACAAAGCCCAAAGCATAAATTATTATGCTACCGATATAACTACAGGCTGACAGACCAGTAGAACTGAATGCATAGTTCTTCAACTACTCCCGTGTGCATGGTAAAAGTGCCAAGCTCCCTAATGGGAAAAGAATATTCTCTTCAACAAGTTCTGGAAGGAAAACTGAACATGCAAATGAACAAGATGGGACCCCTCATTTTACAATATCCAGTGGTCCACTCATAACATAAAATGGGAATCTATAAAATTCCTAGAAGAAAGCATTGTGCCACTGTTGTTGGCTATGATTTCTCAGTTATGACACCCATAGAAGAAAAAAAAAAAAACAAGAATAGTTAAGACTGCATCTCCCTGAAAATCTGCCAGCAGAGGAGGAAATCAATCAAATGAAATTCTAACTATGGAGTCGAAGAAAATATTTGGAAATCACATATCTAATATAGGGTCAATACCCAGAAAATATAAAACTACCCACAATTCAACAAGAACAAAGCTCCAAGCAAACCAATTTGCAAATGAGCAAATGTATATTTTTCAAGGAAGATAATAGATTTCTAGCAAGCAAATTGGAAGATGGTTAGCATTACTAATCACTAGGAGTATGCAGATTAAAGCCACAGTAAGACAGTAAGATATCACTTCATAGCTGTTGGACGCTGACTGCAAAAATATGGAAAAATAAAAGGAATTTGAAAGATGATAAACAATTGTGTGTGGGTTGGGGGAGGGGCTGTCAAATGGTATAGTTGCAATGGAAAATACTATGGATATTCCAAAAAGAGCTGAAAATATTCCCAAGCCATATAATCTGGCCAAAAAATTTGATGTCATGAAATTAAAATGGCATCTTTACATTCATGTTTACTGCAGCATCCCATGTGTACTGTGGCATCCCATGTTCACTGTGACATCCTGTGTTCACTGCTACATTCCGTGTTCACTGTTGCATTCTGTGTTCCCTGCTGCATTCCATGTTCACTGTGACATCCTGTGTTCGCTGTCATCCTGTGTTCACTGCAGCATTTGTGTTCACTACAGCATTGTTCACAATACCCAAAAGGAAGCAGCCCAAATATTCACTGGTGAATACAGAATGCACATATAATGGATATTATTCAGTCTTAAAAATGAGAAAGGAAATTCTGTTACATGTTAGAATACAAATGAATCTTGAGGATTGTTGCAAATTTGGCCCCAGAAATTACACAGGAATCCCCATGTCTGCATGTAAGATGCTGAGGGACCCTCCCTCCAGTTGCTTTTGATAGGTAAATAAAGTTGTAGGTGGTGGCCAATGAATGGCTGGGCAGGGAGACAGAGGCATGACTTTTAGGATTCCTGGGCAAGGGAGAGAGAGAGAGAGAGAGAGAGAGAGAGAGAGAGAGAGAGAGAGAGAGAGAGAGAGAGAGAGAAAACCTGGAAAGGAGTAGCTGCCATGACTGAGAAGTAAAAGAGAGACAGCCTACATCTAAGAACTGGGGACGAAGGGCCCCAGGTGACCCCCACCCCTTGGGTCTAGGGAAACAATGATGGACCATAGATTTTAGTAAACAATAACGCAGAAATATTGGAGGGGAGGTTAGCTATGTGGAGGTTTGGGAGTAGTTTAGTCATTGAGCAGTTTATAAGGCTGTGTGTGTGTGTGTGTGTGTGTGTGTGTGTGTGTGTTTCATTGGGAACCCAGAACTTTGAGGCAGTAGCGAGGAACAAGCTGCCGCGGCCCAGATCATTTGAGCCGAGATTAATTGGCAACTACAACAGAGGATATTATACTGAATGAAATAATCCAGTGACAAGAGGACAAATTATGCAAGATTCTGTTTATACAGATTATAGAAGGTAGCCCAACTGTAGAATGATGATTGCCAGAGACTGCTGAAGGTTGAGGAGGGATTTTAGTTTTCAGGATAAAAAAGTATTATGAATTTGTTATATAACTGTGTGCAGACAATTGTGTCATTCCAGTGTACTCTGAAAAATGATTCAGATGATGAGTTTTATGTTATATGCTTTTGTTTTTATTGTCACAATTAAAAAGACAATGCTAATAGAAGGTAAGTGGATTTCACATTGAGCTATGAAATGCCTGATGGTTAACTCTCCTATTTTTTGTAGAAGAAAAAACAAACTATACAAACTGAAAACTGGTTTTGCCTTGGATCCTGGAGTTTAGAAAAACTGTGTGTCCAAAGATATAGAACAATTGAGAACTGCTGACCTGGAGCAGAAGTCATGGAGATATGTATATTTTCTCCTCTCAGCCCCCACTATGGACAACTGAGGACTGAAACCAGGGTCTTATGATAAATTCCCAAGCCTGTCATGGAGGTATGAATTGGCTGGAATAAGGAATACTTGCATAGTAATTCATGAAATTGAGAGAAACTGCATGGGGTTATCGTGTTGGTAGAATATTTGTTGAAGGCTTTTATTCTAGTAACCTGTGATGATTTCCACAGTTATGATCCTTCAATTTGTGAATGGAGTAGTACTGTTTATTTGTCTATCAATCAATTTATCTATCTATCTATCTATCTATCTATCTATCTATCTATCTATCTATCTATCTATCTATCTATCTATCTATCTAGGGGTTTGAGTCCAAGGACTTGTGCTTAGCCAGGCAAGTTCTCTACCTCTTAAGTACATCCTTATCAGAGGATAGTGTCTTTAAAAATTGGTCTAAGAGTGTTGTATCTTTTACCATGAAAGGTACAGCTAGAAGGTAGACTCGGAACCAATAAGCAAGTGCTCAGTAGGTATTTACATGGTGTGTACTTTGATTTGGTGCTTCCACTCTCTGAAACTGTAGTAACACAGAGTTGATGTTCAAAAGCCACCCTTTAGGATACTTTATTGTTGCCACCCAAATAGACTGAGATGAAACCCTACCAGGTTGTCAGAGAGGCAATTCAGGAAAGACCTTTTGATGGTAATGACAGGAAGGGGCAGAGGTTTTCTTTAATGAGCATACCAAGAGCTTTCTTGGCACCAAAAGCTCTTCTTTTGGTACATTTTTCCAGAGCATAATTTTGAATACTTTTCCCACTTGAAAGAGAATTCCTTTTCACTTGTAACCTCTGGTAGCCTTGTTCTATTAATTAAAGTAAAAACAAAAGAAAGAAAACATGGCTTTGATGTGTTGTTTGTCAAATAGATAGCATCTTAAGATGAGCCTCTGCGCATGCCTCTGAGGGTTCACTTCTATTACCTTAATTACAGTGGGAAGAGCTGCCCACTGTGGGTGTCACCTTTCCTTGGCTGGGATCCCAGTGGAGGAAGGGTCAAGCAGCAGCATGTACTCATCCGTCAGTGCTGCAACTACCTGCTGCAAACTTCTGCCACCTTCCCTTCCCATTTGTGATGGACTATGCCCTTGATCTGGGAGCCAAGACAACCTCTCAAGTTGCTTTTGCAGGGTATTTTATCACAGCAACAGGACAAGAAGCTAAGATAAGGCCAATAAGGGACAGTGCTTCAGTAGAGAAGACAAAGGGAGCTTGAAGCTGGACAGGGATGTATGTGAAGGGCAAGATGTCTTCAAAGGAACATGTCATTAAAGCAATACAGACCCCTCCCCAACACTAGCAGTAACAGAAGTTTAGTAGAGGTAGAAATATCAATACTAAAAAGAAAAAAATATCGCTGGTGAGATGGCTCAGCAGGTAAGAACACTGACTGCTCTCCTGAAGGTCCTGAGTTCAAATCCCAGCAACCACATGGTGGCTCACAACCATCCATAATGAGATCTGACGCCCTCTTCTGGTGTGTCTAAAGACAGCTACAGTGTACTTACATATAATAATAAATAAATCTTTAGAAAAAAAAATCAAAGGATGATATAAAAGATAACCAAGAGTGGGGGGAAGAAGACTTAAAGAGAGATTGAGAGAAGCTTCCCTAGTTGAAATGCAGGGAAATAATAGAATATTGCAATAAGAGAAAAGGTAGAATCCCCAAGACTGAGCAATAGCATCAGAAGACGCAATAGGAACATGTTTGAAAGAGAGAAAGTGGTGGGACATGAACATATATGAAGTATCAACAGCAGAATGCTTGCAGAAATTAAGAGCAGACACCCAACCACAGATGACTGCCAGAACTCCCAATGGGCAAATAGATAGTAATTTGAGTGAAGTGAAATAATTTTAGAGTTGTCATGCTCTACAATGTTATTTTGGTCTGTGATAGACTGTATATAGGAGGGTGGCTCCATAAAAGTATAATGGAGCCAAAAGATTTCTATCACCTAGCTAAATTTGAGCCACTGTAATGTCCTAGCACATTATGTATTTGCAGTAGTGTTGATGTAAATGCAACCACTGCCCTGCTAGCTGTATAAAGCAACACTATACACAATTATGTACAGTGTGATGTTTAATAATAATAATGATAATAATAATAGACTCTTTTAGATTTAAGTATTTCTCCTCCTACAATTCTTTTGTTTAAAGAATAATACTTCTGTTTTAAAATGTTTATCTTAAAAACATCTGCAATGATACATTGGGAGTGGCCTCATATATTTCATGTTTACTTTGTCTCTTGCACCAAAAAAACAGTTGAATGATTATTTATATTATTGAGACTTGCTCAGGTACCCTAAGAAGTTTGTATATTGAATTATTGTTTAATGATTTATATCTCAGTGTATGTCTCCTTCAGGAAGTGATACAGGACAGTCTTTTGCTGACTCTCAAGGCATGAAAAATATGATCATGAATATTCCTTATATGAATAAATATTCAATAGATACAGAAAAAGGGCGAGGAAGAAGACATCTTCTAAAGAATTCTCAATGACATTTGTAGACAGGTCTGTACTGGAAAGGTGAAACATAATTTCTACTTTTTAACAGCAGGCTGTATGTGGTCACTTTCTTCTGATGAGTATAGTATGAAAAAAAATGGGAATGTATCTTTTTAGTGGGTGAAACAAGTAAGTACTTTGTCAGCCAAGTGACCACAACATCAGTTGTTATTAAATCAGAATGAGAGTATATACTTCTAAGCTGATGAGATAAGAATGACACTTTGCCTCTGAGGTCTTTCTCTTTCAGCCCCCAACCCAAGACTAATCGTGTCGAACACCTCAGTCCAAATTGAGGTATATTCTATAAAATAGTTTAGAAGTCCTCCAAAGCCTTTTAATCCATCAAGGACAGGGAGTCAGAGAATGCCACAGTTTAGAAGAGAATAATACTGAATGCAAGATGACACTCTGGAGCAGAAAAGGGTATTGGGAAAGCATAAATAAATCTGATGAAATATAGACTTTTATCAACCATAATTACTGTCATGGTCTTATTATTTGTGACAAACATGCTCAAGTGAGCTGTTGGGACAGTGCAGTTGGTAACACTTGCTGCCAAGCCTGACAACTTGGGCTTAGTCTCTAGGACTCAACATGGTGGAAGGAGAGAGCTGTCTCCCACATGTTGGTCTTTGACTTCTACACATGTGCTTTCACACACACACACATGCACGCACACACACACACACACACGATATATATATATATATATATATATATATATATATATATATATATATCACACCCTGATAACTGAAGATTTTAACGGTTAGCTAATGAGGGTAGGTTATATGAGGCCTCTGAATAATGGCTAATGGGCACCGTGTATGAGATGTTCAAATTGTTAGTGTCCTGGGAAGGTGATTGAAAAGCACAGTGAGATGCTATGCATAATCACTCAACTACAATTTGGGCAATTTCAAATTCTCCAAGAAGGTAGAGAGAGAGAATTGAACAATTATGGGTATGAGTATAAACTGGCACATCCATTTAGAATATTTGTTTAATAAAACTTAGTAAAGCTGGAGACGTGGGCTCCCCATCACCCAGTCACTTCACTTTAAGATATAAATCCCAAAGAACTACAGCACCATATAGAAGAGCATTTATGTTTCTACAGGCACACAAACAACATATGGCATCATATACGGGATTACTCAGTGAATCATTTGTAATGATGGTTAAGATGACATATTCTAGCTGAGTGTTGGTATTTGAAAGAATAAACTGTGGTCTATTAATAAGAGCAGGAAGTATACACAAAAGCAGCTGAATCTCAAAAGCAGCTTTGAATGATGAAAGTCAGTCTCTGAAGACATCATTCAATATGAGGCCATTCATACAGTACCAAAGTACATTTATAATGTTTAGATGAGCATATATGTAATAATGTTGCAGGAACGTGTGTGTACTCAAATGTCAAATTAACATATTGAGGGTAGTTTTTTTGTTTTTGTTTTTGTTTTTGTTTTTGTTTCTGTTCTTGCCCTGGTTTTACTTGTACTTAGGTTTTTTTCTCTTCCTGGTGTAGGATGTCAGTTTTCATTTTGTTGAGTTTGCAAGCTTCTGGCACTGCTTCCTCATGCCCATGTAATTGGCTGCTTTTCTGGTTTGGTGGCCTATGAAATAAGATAATCTCGTGCTTGTTGACTATTGCATAAGACAAGCAGTCTCCAGATTTGGATTTAGGGCACTCTCCTATGAACAAATTACATGACCTTTGGTGTGTAGGCAATGTCACATTCATTTATTTAAGAAATATGTAGCCGGTTCCTACCACAGGCCAGCTTCCTACTTCTGTTGTGGGCTCTAGAAATACAGCAACAAACGCTAACACAAAGTCTTGAAAGTTATGTAGTTGTCAGCGTACTGGTATCTAGGTAGGCTTTTGAATCTATTTTCAGTCGATACTCTGTGTACATGTATGTGTGTATTTGTGTGTGCACACATGGGTGTGTGCATGTGCAGATGTGCATGGATGGAGGCCAGATACCCACTTTGGGTATAGCTTCTCAGGAGCTCTTCACCTTGTCTTTGTGACACAGTCTTACTGGGATTTGAGGGTTCACCTACCAGCCTAGGCTGGCTGATGCACCCAGAAACAAATAGCCTTCACTTTCCAGTGTGTGTATGTGATAATAAATAAAAAGCCTGTAGCCAGGGAGGTGTCAGCTCTATGTTTATATTTGCAGCTAATGAGGAATTGCTAACAGACCTGAAAATAATAATGGCTCAGACGGCACAACATTATTGCACCTTTAGGCTCAATCTATAGCTTATGTCTTGTTTGCTCCCGCCAAACAAACATGATCAGAATTAAAACACCTTTTTCCTTTCCATACTTTGGGAGTAAATGAAGGACCTTGTTTATACTAGGCAGGCACAATCCTGCTGAGGCGTCCCTCATATCTAACTTGTTTATTTATTTATTTTTGGATAGAATTATATTTTCTTCCAAATATTCTAAGGGAATATACAAATTATCTGTTTGACCAGACCAACTTGAGATGTTTCCCATGGGCAGTCATCAAACCCTGACACTATTACTAATGCTATGTTGTGCTTGCAGTCAGGAGCCTAGCATGGCTGTCCTCTGAGGGGCTCTACCAGCAGCTGACAGAAACAGATGCAGATACTTAAAGTCATACTGAACCCTATGGAAGAGTTAGGGGAAAGATCAAAGGAGCTGAAGGAGATGGCAAGCCCATAGGAAGAACAACAGTATCAACTAACGTGGATCCCTGGAATCTACCAACCGAAGAGCATACCTGGACTTGTCTGAGGCTCCTGGCACATATGTAGCAGAGGACTGCCTTGTCTGGCTTCAGTGGGAGAGGATGTGCCTAATCTGGTACTTGATGCCCCAGGGAAGGGGGATGCTGGGGGGTGGATGGATGGGTGAGGGAACATCCTCTCACAGTCAATGGGTAGGCGGTTTGCCATGAAGAATTCTGGGAGGGGGGACCAGAAGGGGAGAAACATTCAGAATGTAAATAAATAAAATAATTTAATAATAATAAAAACCCCTAAGAGTGGCACCCATCACTTCAGGTCACAATCTGAACATCTGAGTGTATATATGTGACATGGTATTGGAGATGTGACAAACTTTTACAAACTGTTGAATAACACTTGAGATTCTGAGCCTTTAGTTCCTTATTTCTGATAAAAAGAAGAAAAGAACAAAAAATGGTTTTAGTAGACTTTAACGCAATAGAAAGCAAACCCCATATCTATTGGTTCAAAACAATATACTGTAATCTATGCTTTTGGCATTTTTGTGTTTAGTAATGCCTTTGAATCTTCACGCATTTAAATTCAAAGCGTGCCTTCATGGTCTGTCATTCTAATGCTGATATCTGTTTCAGAGACATGAGCCAATTTGCAATGTCCACTTCAGTTGTCATTTGGAAACAACTCTTTTTCACAGTGTCCTGACATTGACAGTCAGGGAAACCTTTGAGTGCAAGAGAACACTTGATTTTTCTCAGGGCATGAGAGTGCTTGGCCTCTGGAACTGTATTCTCATTTCATTGGGGAAAAATAATGACTAATCAATGTGAGGGGCTAGGTGGCATCGCAGGTTAATTCACTGGGAGTTGGTGTCGTTACCTGAAGTTTCCATAAACATCTTTCCTCAAAACAAGTCCAGAGCACTGTATGTTTGTGGTGGGCTGATTTTTGGTGGACTTCTATGCTTTATAACAGCACATATTGCAAATATTTGATTTAAGTCACATGGTGGTTGTTTCACCTGAGAAAAATCTCCATCCTAGGTCAGCAGGTGGGTTCCCTGTTAATGACAACAAAGACCGTCATATGCTGACAGTTATACTTGAGGGTTGCCTGGAATCTCCTTCTCCTCTTTGCACACAGCTACTAGGGTCTTGTCAGTTACTCCAGGACAAAGCTAATTTACTCAAGCTGTAGTTTTGAAAGGCAGTTTAACAAATACAGTCAACATCCATGCACGTAGAAGATATGTTTAATACATGAGACCAGACATGGGTAGCCTTTTGAGAAAAAAAAACAGGGGTCTTAGGTTTTATAGTTCTAAGTGATTAGTTGTATGCTGCTTTGCAGAGTGAACTCAGTGTGGAGGTCAGAATGAATGAATCCCTAAATGTTTACCAAGTCCCTGGATTAAATTGCATCCTTAATTGTTTGCAAATACATTGGCTTACCTAATTAAATAGGAATGACTCTACGTTGCTACAGAGAATAGAGAATATTGAAGCCTTTAGGACTCATTTTAAATTAGCTATTCTGCTTGATAAACAAATATGGCCCAATCAGGATTTTTGGTACTTTGAAATAATGTCATGCTGGAAGAGTCTATTCAGATAACCGTTTTGAAATTGTGCAAGGTGGTAGGTTTTTTTTTTTTGAGAATTATAAAAAAGGACATAAATTAAACTTTAAAATTTGGAATTCAAATATTTTTAAATTATATTTTTTTCTATTGTGTTCGTAGCAAATAGGTTAAAATGCATTTAAAAAACACAATTGTACATAGAAAAATAAGAAAAACAATCATTTTTATCTAAATTGACGTCATAAAAACATTGCATGGGAGTCTATAAAAGCTTATATTTTATAGACTCAATAATCTTTAAAAACTAATCATACATGTAAATATTTCAATATAAAACTTTCTCTTCTGAAAAGAAAAGCATGAACAGATCATATAGTGATCTTCATGACAATTAACTCATTTTCATTCCGAGAGCCTAATATGTCTGAAAACATTTCACCAGACAGGACTCACGAGCCTTATTCAGCAGCCTACATTTCCTCCTTCAGTTTGCAAGCTCCACAAGGCTTGCCCTCTACTTTTTGAAAACAGTACTATTGGTGATGTAGTTTACAGCTTGGGAAGGGAGTTTCTTAGAGGGATCATTGATTTTTAATGGTAAAATTTTGTAATTTACAAGCTCCTCACACTAAAAAATACAAACCAATGGTTTCTCAAAAATTTGTCGATTTTACCTATCTTGTTCCCTGTTAGCCTTATTAGAAGTCCTAAAGGCTGCCTTATACTGGGCATTGCTTAGACATTTATTCTTGGACTTTGATAGGAACCTTCTGATGGTTCATCCTGTAGGCACTGGAGAGACTGTGGGTATCTGACGCTTACCTCATGACAGCTAAATTCAGCTGAGTTTTGTGCTACTTGCAAAGAGGGGTACCCATGTCCTGGTTAATCAGTGTAATATCATTTTATAAGGTTGAAGCACGTTTATAAAGCAGTGGAAGAAGAGATATGTCGGCTTCATTCTGTGAAATTCTGTCTTGACTCTCAACTTTATGATTTTTGTCTATGTAAAGTTTCTGAGGGAGAAGCTATTACATCCCCTCCCCCCATTTCAATTACACAGCATATCGAGTTCCCCCACAGCCCCCTATGGGCCAGTGATCCCTAGAAATTCCAGAGGGGGAGGAATCAGAGAATTTGTCGATACTTCATTCCCACTGTGAGCAATATATGGTTTTTTTTTTAAATAAAAATCTATTAAAAACAAAACTACCACAGAAAACTACTGTATGACAATAAAACGTCCTACACAGAATCAGCCCAGATCATTTTAAGAAGGTTTCCTTTTATTGCCAAATAGGATGAGGAAATTTTTAATTTCCATAAATACTCTAGAGGAAAATACATGTTTTGGGGGAAAAGAAAAGAAAAGGAGGAAAGAAAAGAAAGAAAAAAGAAAAAAATCAATTCAAAACCAAAAATAACATACACTCCAGTAATAAAGATCCAAGAAAGTGGATCTGTCTTCTCAGATGTCCTTTTCTGTGGAATTTCTTGATGCTTTAGAGAATAGATCTAGTGGCCAGGGCACAGATATAAGGCTATGAAAAGAAAAAAAACCAAAAAAAACATAAAACAAAAAAAAAAAACAAGTGGAAAGGTCTGGATGGGGATGGAGTAAGGCTTTACTGAGGAAGGGAAACTTTAGGACAAAAATGCTGCTGCATAGAAGACAAGGAGAAGAGAAAGAGAACTCAGAGCAGCTTACATGAGCAGAGTCCTCTCAAAGCCTTAGATGATCCTGAAGTTACTCGCTGAGACTGGTGTGTGTGTGTGTGTGTGTGTGTGTGTGTGTGTGTGTTGCAAAGACACCTTCTTTGTTGCCTAGGTGTCTTCAGGAAGGCTACATTGCTTGCTCACAGTTTTGCAAGGACATTCTTTGGGGGAGCAGTCAAATAGAACTGGTGTCACAGATGTGGGTAAAAAACAGTTGGATGGGAAGCAACGTATCGCGGAACTTGGGGTCACCCTGGGACTTCACCTTATGGGAGACGCAAAGCATTTCTGTTCAAGGTAGAAAGTTTTTTTGAGAAAGTGACATATGAATGATATTGAAGTATCTTTTTCCTTCATGTATAAAATTACATAGCAGAGCTAGTTTCTAAATATAGACAGGCATTAAATAGCAAATAAAGATGAGTGTCTATTGATACAAAATTCCAGCCCTGAAGCCTAGACAAGCTGTTTACATACCACTTGCCTTTCTAATGGTGGGATATGACTAGTTCGGACCCCCGGTTTTGGCAGGTTTGCAATACGATAGTTTTAGAGAGCTTGAATTAAAAATAGATCCAGGCATTTCTATGGCTGTGTGACCGTTTGGAAGTCAATGCTTAGCTTTTCCGTGTATAAAATAAGGAATGTGGGTAAATGACCTCTAAGGTCCCAGCCAAATCTAGTGTGATGAGTTTATCACCAGAAAAGGGTATCCATAAGTGGCTATAAATGTTGCTTTGATCTTTCTCAAGGCCTTAATTTTCCAAATGGCTTTTGTACCTCCTGGAAACACTAATAAAATAAATCCATATGTAACCCTTGGTGTTTAAATTACCCTTTTGCCACAGTGTGGTACTTCTGGAGTTTTAGCATGATTTCCTTTCTAATGAGACTTGGCTTCCCTACACAGAATTTTTCTATAAATAATGGATATGTACAATTTAATTCCTGAATATATTTATAAAATACTGAATTATAAAGGCAATGCTGTTAGTAATAAGTCAGTTGTTATGAAAGCAACTTAGTAAACCTAAGACTAGCAAATCCATGTACTAAGGGCACTCCGCATTCATGATAGTGCTTTAAAACACTCTTGACTATTTGAAAGTGATCAAATCGAGATGTTTGTAATTTTTCAATTACAGCACAAATTTCTACAGAAAAACGAGCTGATTTGATCATTTGCACTTTTTTTTTTAAAGAAAGACCTGGTGGTAATAAGTCCCTATCTCATAAAGCTTATAATGGAAAAGTTCAGTTTTCATCAAATACCCAACTAATGTACAATTGTCACTGTGTTGTTACAAACATTTGAGTCTTCCTGGGGTGTAGCAATGGATGACTCCCCTGGCCAGTTGACTGCTCCTTTGTTATGTTAAGGAAGAGAAGTAGCTAAGGAGGAAACGAGGGAAATGAACTATCTCAGAAGACATGTGTGTTATATTTTGAGACATCATGTATCAAAGTAATGAATAAGGGTTTCTGCAGCTGGGACAGTCCAGAAAATGTGGTGCCAGTAGACTGGAGGAGAAGATGAATGAACACTAAAGCATACACAATCTTCTGTGCTATGCCAGGATGGTCTGTTGGGCTGCATAACAGTTTTGTTGTTGTTGTTTTAGAGTTGTATACTGGTGGGGGTCAGTATTGTGTTCTTACAACTAAAATTTGAAAAAGTCCCATAGTTTATATCTTGGGAAACAGTGGGAAAGAGGCCAGTCTGAATATAGACAGATTAGGTACACCATGTTTATAAAAGTTTATCAGAAATTTCAAGATATGAAAAATCAAACAAACAAACAAACTGATCATAATGGAGCAGTCAGTGGGCCAGGGCAAGCAGCCATTGCTACATCCCCAGAAGTCTCAAATGCTTGTAACATCACAGTGATAATTGTACATTAGTTGTATATTTGATGAAAACGGGACTTTCCCATTACAGTATAAGCTTTATGAGACAGACTATTAACTAATTACCAATATATGTCCTTGTTAAATAAAAGAATGCTCACGTGATCAAGAATGTATAATGATTAGAAAGGCGACAGTAGAAGCCAACAGAGCTCCCAGGCTAAGAGGTGTATAGTCTTCTCCACAAGTATGAGCTGGGCATCTTTCATGATGGAGACCACATCAGCAACACTTATATTGTTGTGGAACCTTCCTTTGTTCCCACTCTGGGGCTCTGCTAGAATAGAGAGTAGCAGGGGCTCATTTTGACTTTCCTTTGCAGCCATCTTTTGTCTTTTTCATGTTTGTTTTGGCCATGAAATGCTTTGAGCTAGTAGCTCCTGGATGTGCATGGGGCTTGTAGGGTTATATAACAAAACAGGGCGCTATTCTTCTGGGGGACACCTGTTGACTTCTACCATTTTGGGGATCTGCATCTATTCTGACAGTTGATGACTAGTTTGGGCTTAGACTATGAGCCCCTTATACTTCAAGTGTTGAAATATTTGGAGGTAACAAACAATATACTTGAAGAATATTCTCTTTCTAGGGAAAAACAAAGATTAAAGAGATTATCCCTAACCTTCTATAACTTTTCCTTAATGGAAGTAAATGATTTCTCATTAGGATAGTGACACCTACCTTTATTTGATAATAGTTTTGAGTGAGTTATTCCAGAGGAGAATTCTCTCCAGGGAGAGCTACATCTGCTCCCCATGACCTCTTGGGAAAAATAATGATTCTGTTGACCATAAAATGTAGGCAAAGGTTCTAAGTCAATCTAGACTAGGAAGTATGAGGAACATTGAAAGCCCATCATGTGGAAATAACTTAGGGCTCCTCTGCTGGTGACTCTATAACAGAGGAGAGAAGAGGAATTCCCAGGAAGAAGTAGGAAGACTGAGTCTCAGAGATCTGACTGTAGGCTGGCTCTAGTCAGGGACAAATATCAACTCAGTGAGAGGAACTAATTTTCCAGGAAAAGAGATACATAAGTTCACTGGGCAGATGTTTCCAGCTGTGTGCTCTAAATGTTTCCTGCATCACCAAATTCTCAATCGAGTCTGTCTGTCTAATAAGCTTTGAGCTTGAGGTTTGACAAGACAAACAGTAGACAAGATACCATATTGATTGATATTTGGGACACTCAGACTGGACACAAAGGAGAGATGGGGGAGGGGTGGTGCAGTAAGGGAGCAGTGCAGACAGGCAGGAGATTCCTCATGAGCAGACATGAGAAACCCTCAGCTCATGTCCCAGAAATCACAAGGAATGGTGTGGCTGGTCCTCTGCGATTGGATATTTAATAGTTACACCACAAGGCTAACATTCTGTGTCTACCTCAGTTGTAATTGATTCAGAGACTTTCCTAGGAGTTGAATCTGTGAGAAAATATGATCTTTGCATCTCAAACAGCTTCAGCTCTGGTGTTTGAACTGTAGCTTACAAGAGGCCTAGGTCTAGGCATGGACTACTTGCCAACTTCTTACCACCAACTTCCACAAATTTGCATGTTATTACTTTTTTCTCCTGTATCTCATGTTCATGTCTGTATGGTGTATGCTCATGTGTATATATATGTTTGCATGTTTGTAGGCACAAGTATGTATGTAAGTATGTGCACACATATGTATGGGGGCCTGAAGTTGCAGTTAGAGGTCTTTTTCGATCTTACTCTACCTTATATATTGACATAGGATCACTGAAAGACTTTCAAAGTCTTTGTCCTCTATCACAACCCACCCCTACTCCAGGATTATCAGAAGGCTGCCACATATACTGAGTTCTGGTGCCCTGAACATGCTCAGGTTCCCATGCTTTCTTGGCATCATTCTAGTCTGGTATCAGATGTTTAGAGTACTTAGTATCATCATTATTTTAGAATAAAGGAAAGAGATCTCAGAGAGACTGTAGTTTAGCCTGGGTAATGTATGCTGTTTGTCATGATGACATCAACACTTGAATCCAAGACCTTTCACCCCACCCATGCCCACTGTCCTTTTTTTTTTTATGACACTTTCTCAATTTATTATAATCCTGATCCCACCCCTACCACCATTGCAATGTTTCTTAAGTCCCAGTCTTTATTACAGAAACCCTGGGTGGAGGACAATGCTATGTGTCTGTCTTGATGATATATTGCTGGAGTATAGTAATTTCCTTAAAACTTATCAAGTAACAAACAATGAGATGCAAAACTGAGAGTCAGTTGGAGTTCTTTAATTGGGAGTCTATTTTCATGTCCAGTTAATTTTTCCACAGTAGGTAAATAATACATCATTCTAGAGGATTGCGAGAACGTTCTTCTTTTAAGCAGCACTTAGGATTTACAAGAGGTTAGGGAATGGCTCTTCAGTCTGGTAATTGTTTTTATGTGTATCCACTTCCTGTTGCTCCAGGAACTCAGTGAAATACTATTTGTTCCCTTGAGAAATTATTTCAGATCTTTGTATGACTAAGACACCACATATATGCAGGGCTTCACCTATTTAACATAATAATTCCATGGGAACGAGAACAAAGCTGTAGGAGGTTTCATTAAAGCTTGGCTTCATTCCTAGCTTGATGGGTTAGCAAATGACCCGAAAGATCACCTCCTATAGCCTGTTTCTAGTGTATGTGTGTGATGTTTAAATAATTCAAAAAAAGAATGTATCTACTATTCCCAACCCTCTGCAATTTACCTTGGTAACTTGAATCTCTGCAAGATTGTAATGTTTAGCTCAGTATGCATCTTGCCACCCCAGCTATCTCAGGCTTTCCCACCCCATTTAGTTAGTTCTGTATTACTTGTCTTGTTGCTGTGACAGAATACACTATGTCTTAGTTTGGGTTTTACTGTTATGAACAGGTACCACGATTGAGGCAACTCTTAGAAGGTCAACATTTAATTGGGGCTGGCTTACAGGTACAGGGGTTCTGTCCATTAACATCAAGGTGGGACCATGGCAGTGTCCTGAGAGACACGGTACAGGAGGAGCTGAGAGTTCTACATCTTCATCTGAAGACTGCTAGGAGAAGACTGGCTCTCATGTGGCTAGGAGGATGGCCTTAAACCTGCCCCCAGAGTAATTCACTTCCTTTAACAAGACCACACCTACTTCAACAAGGCAACACCTCCTAATAATGCCACTCCCTAGGCCAAACATTCAAATCACCATACCTTGATTAAAGAGACTTTCAGAAGATGATTTCTTTTGGCTTGTAGGTCCAGGATGCAGTCCACATGGTCAGCATGATAGGAGACTGAGGTCACATGGCATCCCAGGCAGGAAGCAGAAAATGATTAATGTTGTTGTTCAGCTGCCCTTCTCCGTTTAGTCAGTCTAGAATTCGGATCATGAAATGACACTACCTACCATTAAGATAGGTCTTCCTGCTTCAATGCATCTAATCTGCATAATGTCAAAAAAAGCATGTCCAAAGGCCCCTCCCCGACTCTGTATAATTCCTTACAGTGCATTTGCAGAGTCCTGTCTCCTAGTTTTTAATATCTTATCACGTTGACAATCAATATTAACTACATCAGCTTCAGTCGAGAGCTCTGTGTGCTGTCTCCAGTGGGGACAAAGCTCAGTCAGGCCCCTGACTGAGGCAACATGTAGACTCAATACATGGACATAGTCAGTTTTCAAGTTTCCCAAGTACCTTCATTTAAAAACAAAAAAAACCAAAGCTTTTTTTTTTTCTCCGCTGGATCTATTTCTCTATTCATGCAGCCTCTTTAATGGATTTCTTTGGGAAATTTGTCTCTTGTCTATTCTTTAAATTGTGAAGTCTACAATTATGTGTGGCCATCAGTTGGTCTGAATATTGTTGAGATAAATTTCGTGTGTGTGTGTGTGTGTGTGTGTGTGTGTGTGTGTCCCAAGTCTAGTATGAACTGGAAAGACCAACTTTTTGTTATTTCTTTTCCTCCAAATTTTATTTGGAAATAACTACATTTACTATTTAAGGCTCACTTTCACTTGTTTTTATTAAAAGGATAGGAGCTGCTACCAAGTAACCTCATTTAAAAACAAAAATCAAATTTTCTTTCCCAGGTATATCTTTCCATAAAGTATTGATTTTTCTTATTTAAAAGTATTCATTTAGTATCTATGTTGCGCCAGGGACTATAGTTGTGTGGGTTGAGGATGAGCCATGAGTGAAGTAAGTACCTTCGCCGTCTTATACCTAACATGCTGGTGTCATCTGTGTGTGTACTGATTAATTCTTGTCAACTTGACACAAACTAGAGTTATGTGTGAGGAGAGACCTTCAAAGGAGGAATTGCCTTCATCAGATTGACCTGCACCTATATCCATGGGGACATTTTCCTGATTAATGATTGATATGGGAGGGCCCAGTTGACTGGGCAGTGCCACCCCTGTAACAGGTAAGGCTGTATTGGATAAGAAGTCCCAGCCATGGCGAGTAAGCCTCTCATGCCTGTAAGCAGCTCTCTCTAGGTTTCTGCCCTCAGCTCTTGCTCGGAGTTCCCTCAGCTGGGGATCACTACCTGGAAATGTAAGTTGTAAATCCTTTCCTCTCCCAAGCCAGTTTCGGTCACCAGATTAAATTATTAGTATCTTCATGAGTAGGTGTTGGTGATTTGTTCTGCATCTGTACCACTAGTGTAATCCAGAAAGGAACTCTTCCACATGTCCTCACAAACTGGGAAGGTATCAGAGATCATGGGACACCCTAGCACTTGGTTCAGAAGAAAATAATACTAAGAATATGTTTTCAAATGAAATCTTGCAGTTGGTGGATCCATGTGATGTCTTGTTTCCTTTGTGTGATATTGCTCCTGTAGACAAAGGATTCTGCACCCAATACAAATCCCTTACAATTAGGCATTTGTGATACATGAATTGGGAATTGTTTGTATATTCTATCAGTCTATGGAATATGGATGTATTTATGCATATTTAGACATTTGCTTCTGCAAATTCAGTGAACTCGAGATCAAAACTCCTTGTTAAACACATTATTTATAGTATACTTATTCTCTTAAAAACATGGTGGAAGTGTTTTTCACTCAGTAAGAGTAATGCAGTTTACACAGTGGGTGGAATTTGACTTTGATGCTAGTTGTATAATCTTGGGGGCGTCGTTTAACATTGTTATAACAATTTCTTTACCTAGATATTTGGACAATAGCTGCTAAGCTGAAACACTGGCTCAGTTAAGTAAGATCATAGAGTGATTATTACTTGATACCAGGCTCTTAGTGCGCCCATGAAAAGTTCCATTAAGATCCTGCCTGCCCTGAAGGAGGACTAGATGTCATGAATGCGTAGGTGGTGTGAGAGGCACAGGGAATCCAAGTGCTGGTTGAGAGGGCGTGAGGGGGAAGTAAATAGGAAACGTGTTTGAGGAATGGATGGAGGCAGAAGAGCATTCATGCCATAGGAAACAGGCAAGATCCATCCGCAGGAGGGAAGTGAGATCTCATGGATGCAGCCTGGTCAGGGAATTCACAACCTTTAGATGCCTGCTTTGTGCATTCTTTGTGCTGACGCCTTAATAAGTATACTGGCATCCCTCTCTCATTAGTGTGTACCAGGTGACTTAAGATAGCTCACTGGTCTAGAGTGCTTGAAGCAGCATGAAGCCTAGTTTGTTACCATTACTGGAAAAGAAAGAAAGAAAGAAAGAAAGAAAGAAAGAAAGAAAGAAAGAAAGAAAGAAAGAAAGAAAGAAAAGAAAAGGAAAGAAAATATTGCTTGCTCTGAGACCATAGTTAGTCCCCCAGAGTCTAAAAGCAGGTGGTTTCTGTCTTTTTACTTTCTGATTCATTTGGAAATTTGAATTCAGAAGAGTTGTCTGACTTCTGTCAGATACTCTGTCTTTGTTTTCTACACTAATGGCATAATTTCATACATACATGCGTACAATTAGTTTAAAAAGTGAAATTTATTCTAAAATATTCATAAGATTAATAGCGATTCAGTAATAATCTGGGTTTTTTTTTTTTAATGTCATAGGAGTTTGTAAAACATGCAATACATTTGCATAGTTGCCTCATGGTCTGATTCTAGGCTTGATTTGTCTTAGGTTTATGAAACGCTTTCTGTTTTCTTCTCTAGCCTCATACATAACAATTGCTATTCCTCTTTCTCACATGTGTATACATATGTGCCCCACTGGCCTCCACCCCAGCCATGCCAGACCAGTAATGGTTCCTGAGTCTTGTCTGACTGCTTGGTACTTCTCATTCATATGTATATATGTGTGTGTGTATGTATGTATGTATGTATACATATGTATGTATACACACACACACACATACATTTGCCTCCAGTGCCACCCCACATCTCCCTCCATTTGCTTAGGACACCAATATCTTTCTGACCAAACCATGCAATTCCTCTGTGAG
>BTHU01000006.1:62840854-63073354 GCA_036184795.1 Tokudaia tokunoshimensis
GAGAAAACAGATAAAATACAGAAAAAAATTCATTTTGAACATAAGAGTCCAGTTTGATCTGTTTTGTTGAGAGGCAGGTACACTGCATTTATTCAGCCATGAAATCATAAAGCCCAGAGTTCAGCTGAGAGTGTGGTCTTGCAGTAAATAATTAGAGTGTGAGGGAGAGAAAATCAAGTCTGACAGCAGGCATTTTTAAGCATATTTTATTTTTAACATCATACAGTTTTGTAAAAACTTTTTAGGAAAAATCAGGATTGATTCTAAATCCTAGGTAATAAATCCACAGCCTCTATTTTCCAAGAAAATCTCTCTTTCAACATCTGGGAAGTAGATTAGCTACAAATATAATAGTTAAAGTACTTTAATGTGGAATGTGGTCTGTATGTGTGTTGGGGGTGGTTTGCTCCATTTATTTGTGCATATGTGTATCATCTATCTATCTATCTATCTATCTATCTATCTATCTATCTATCTATCTATCTATCTATCTATCTATCTATCTATCTAATTAATTATCTAATTATCTATCTATCTATCTATCTATCTATCTATCTATCTATCTATCTATCTATCTATCTATCTATCTATCTATCTATCTATCTATCTAATTATCTATCTGTCTGTCCATCCATCGATCTATCTATCTATCTATCTATCTATCTATCTATCTATCTATCTATCTATCTATCTATCTATCTATCATCTCTTGTCTTTGACTTGAACAACCTTGTTCTTGAGCAGCTATTGTATTCTTCTCATGACAAAAAAATCCTCTCTGAAAATTACATTCATTGTGATTTAATTGGTACAAATACCACAATTAAAATGTTCTGTTTAGTTATCTTGCTTTTGTTTTATCTCTGTTTTTTACTTATGGTCGGTCATTTGTTTTGTAAATACCTCAGATAATGATCTGAACTGGAGCAATTCAACAAGTTGAGAGCCTGAATTTTGAAATATAAAAGATCTTTTTCAGTTCGCCTTGGAATGATGAAAACCTATAGAATTATTACTTTTATCATGTAGACAAGGGCATCTCTTACTTTGGGTTATTTTCATGTCCCTTTCACTTATTTCTATTATAACTTTTACAAGTATTTACTAGATATGTTTTAGAATGGATTTTATTTGTTTTAAAATTAAATTTTATTTTAAAATAAAAGATTTTGTTCCGTTTGTCAAGACAGACTCTGTTTATCTCTGAAACAGAGCCCTGGCTATGCTGGATTTGACTTTGTAGACTAGGCTGGCCTTGAACTTGAATTGAAGATACCTGCCAGCCTCTGCCTCCCAAGTGCTGGTATAAAAGGCATGCCCCACCACACCTGGCTCTAATTAAAGATACTTTTAAACCTTAAACAGTAATATCCATGAAGTCATAGGCTTGACCTACTAGCTTCATATTTTTTCCATTGCTTTTTGAATTAAGTATCTACAATTTTTAAAAGGCTGTACTTTGCCTACTGTCTAATATCAACTGTATATTGAGGTAGAAATTTATTCTGTTAAATTACTACTACTACTCCTACTACTACTATTACCCAAATACAATTCCTCAACTTTTTTTTGTCTGCTCAAAGAGAAATATTTGATAACTTTCTGTCCAGTATAAACCTTTAAGCCACCACAGGCTTTTGGTTATTTTGGGCAGGTATGCCATAATTCCACTACTTTCCCTCTTGTTGAAGAAGGGGAAACAGAGTTATCCAAAGTAACCTTGATATTGTGTATGTGTGTGTGTGTGTGTGTGTGTGTGTGTGTGTGTGTGTGTTTAAGAGTAAATCATTTACAAGCCCAGCCCTTTAATTATGAGTAGGAAAACCAATTTCCTCACAACACACCCATCTCCAGATTGCAACACCACACCAGAAAGCTCTGCTTCTGCAAATTGAAAAGCATTACCAGAGTTCTGTTTGTTTTAAATTTGAATTAAAGCTGCAGTGTCCTTGGGATTAGTTTTTGAAACAATGAAGGATTGTTTTGATTTTGTTCTCATTGTGTGCATGTGATCATCTATCTCTAGGTGTGGAGGCCAGAGCTTGACACTGGGTGTGTTCTCCAGCTCTGAACTTCAGCGTTTGAGACATAGCCTCTCCTTGAACCTAGAGCTTAGCGATTTAGCTAGATAGGCTGGATGTCTCTGCTTCCAGAACCTGGGTTTAAATTATAGACAACCTGGCAGTTCTAACTCAGTCCTCAGCCCTGTGCAGCAAGCACTATTTCTGTTCTGCTATCTATGCAGCTTCTTAACATATAAATACACTCATATATATATAGAATATTATATTCTATAATTATAACATAGTATAATATAACATAGAACACATATGTATACACATATATGTATATATCATATAATATCACATAATATACAATATAACATTTAAAAGATATGATACATATCGTATGTACATATGTATACACAAATACACATATCTGTATATACTACATAATATAAACATGAATAGATACATACACATATGTGTATATATATATAACATAATTAATATATAATAGTATATATAAAGAGAGCAGAAGAATATATTTATACATATATATACACACATATATAACTTGGGGATGGAGAGTCAGTCTTGTTCAAGGGTGTGGCCCTGGTAGGCTGCCCATACTCTAGACGATGGCCTTACATCCATGCACATACAGGCAGCACTGAGCAGACTTAATTCTCAAGGAATAAATTAAATACTATTTTAATCTCAGGTTAAAAAAAACTACATCAAGAATTGTATATCACCTGATTGATTATCATCCTGTTTATTCCTGGTAATTAATATGATTTGCAGAGGCTGAACATATCAGTCCAACGTATTTTTGTTTTAGCACCGAAGTAATGAATCCTGGAAAATCTCTCAGTTCTTGGCATATGGGACAACTGGTAGTCAAGGCACAATGGGTCTGGGTGTGATTTCAGCTCGGAACATCTCTTGGTAATCCTTTATTTGAGTATGCTGAAATCATGGACTTTGGCTTAATGATCTCAGCTCAAGTAGGCAGAGAGGTCTCTCTGTTGCCCAACCTTCCCATTCTCTAACTACTTATTGCTGTCACAGCAAGCTATCAAAAGCTCATGTCTTAATCATGTCACTTTATTACTTAACATGGCTTCCCATTCAGTGTAGGAACAAGGCCAAATTATTGAAATTGGCTTATCTGGCGCAGGCATACATAGACTTCAATAGACTACTATGTATTGAAGTCTATCTATGAAGTTATGTAGTCTATTGAAGACCAGCTCTACCTAGAGAATTTGTTCTTTTTTTTAAATGTAGATTTCTTTTTTCCACTTTTAACTTTACAGCCCAATTGCAGCCCCCTCCCCCTATTATCCCTTCACTGAAACCCTCCCCATTCCCCTTCTCTGAGAAGGAGGATCTTTACTCTGGGTATCATCTAAACCTGGCACATCAAGTCACAAGAACTAGGTGCATCCTCTCCCACTGAGGCCAGACAAGGCAATCCAGTTAGGGAAACCAAGACAAGGATAGCCTCTGCTCCAGTTGCTGGGAACCCTACCTGAAGACAAAGCTGCACATCTGCTACATATGTGCGGGGGCCTAGGTCCAGCCCATGCTTGCTTGCTCTTTGGTAGGTGGTTCAGTCTCTGGGAGCTCCAAAGAGTCCAGGTTAGTTGACCCTGTTGGTCTTTTAGTAGCATCCCTATCCCCTTAGGTCCTCCAACTCTTTCACAAGACTCCCTGAGCTCCATCTAATGTTTGACTGTGGGTTTCTGCATCTGTCTCCATCAGCTGCTGGGTAGAGCTCTGGGAGGACAGTTATGCTAGGGTTCTGTCTCCAAGCATAGCTGAATATCATTAACAGTGTCAGGGATTAGTTCTTACCCATGGGATAAGTCTCAAGTTGGGCCAGTTGTTGGTATGCCATAGCCTCTGTCTTTGTTCCATCTTTGTTCCTACACATCTTGTTAAAAATACATAGATTTCTGCATTTCTATTTCAAATTAAATGAGTCAGGAAAGTTGCTGAAAGTGTGTGTGTGTGCGTGTGTGTGTGTGTGTGTGTGTGTGAAATTATAGGAGACTGAGCTTCAGATGGTCCTTTTATATGAAGGAGGAGTCTATGTATTTGAGAATGTGCACGAATGTGTATGCACAACTTGTTTTATTTGATACTGGATCTCTAGCTTGGCTTGAAACTAGTTAGGCTAGGCAGGCTAGGTCATGAGTTAGCCTAAGATTTCTGTGTCCCTATCTTGCCAGTGTTGAGACTACAGGCACACACCACCATATCCCATTAAAAGAATATTTATTTATTTATTTTATGTATATGAGTACACTGTAGCTGCCTCCAGACATACTAGAATAGGACATTTGATCCCATTACAGATGACTGCGAGCCACCATGTAGTTGCTAGAAACTGAACTCAGGACCTCTGGAAGAGCAGTCAGTGCTCTTAACCACTGAGCCATCTCTCCCACTTTTTAACATAGATTTTATGAATCAAACTCATGTATTTATTTTCATATATTAAGCAGTTTACCCACTGGTTTTGAAAATGTTTTGAGAAAAATAAACGCAATTGCTATTTTCTTATCCAAATCAGCCTCTTGTGGTATCTTATAGTATCTCTTGACACTATTCTTTGAGTTTACTATAATGTTGTAGTCTTTTCAGTGTTCTGGTTCTTTACACACATGTGCTGGAACTTTACAAATCCCCCTTCTACATTCTATAGGGCAATTAGATTTCTACTTAGATGTGTCTTTCCCAGAAACCTTTGCTGAGGTTCTTTTTAGGGTTTTCCTCTCCCATTACCCTCTGTTAGGCATGTCATCCCCAGCCAAGGAATTGAAATTGCCTGGTCCTTGTGTGCATCTCTTATTAAGCCAAGTCCAGTGCCCACAGACACTCCCCATTTATCTTATTTATGACTGCATTCATGGCTACCAGCTCTTGTTGAGAACATGTTAAGAGATCAAGATTATTTATTGAGAAGGTATATTACTTTATTAATGAATAGGCTGGTATAATACAAGCTCCTAACTCATCCAGAAGATAGGCTTAGATCCTTCTAATGCTGGGATGCTCTTTACTTAGTCAGATTGATTCTATGTACTGATATGTTTGGAGATTTAGTTCTTGGCTAAAGGGATAACGGATAATTTGGTGGTGGAGGGGAGTGCAGAGTCACCTGTGGGGGAAGTTAGATACTAGGAATCTGAAGATAAATGCCGTTTTTTTCTCCAGCTAGACCTGAGAGCATAGAGTTGAATCTGAAAAGAGATAGGAGATATTGCAATTTTATCTGGGTCTCAGGCTCAAGGGACAGATGTGGTATAGCTAGGGGTCTTGGAAACAGGGACTTTTCCCATTCTCCCCACCAAATCACTTACAGCACATGATAAATATATTGTGTATATATCATATACATATATCATAGCATACATATCACATTTCACATGTGTACAAGTGCCACACACATACTACATACCACATGTGTGGTGTGTATCCTATGCTAATATGATACATATAGTGTACACATTCCACAACAGCTATGTCATACTTCACATGCATATGCATGTGTACTGCATATATACTACATATGTAATATCTATATACCACACCATACTTGCCACCCTTCACATGTATATCCATAATTCACACCTGTGTATCCTATGCACACACTGCATATACCTACCAAAGCAAAACAGTCAAACACACATACCATGTACACAAGGACTGTTTCCATCATCAAGGAAACAGCTCTGCCTCTGAGGGTTCTGAGCAGCCACCATAAAGGATAGTCATACACAGTTGTCTGAGCACACATGAGTCCTTAGTTACCCCTGGAAATCTTATGAAATATCCAAAATAGATTTGGTGATTGTCTTAGTTAGGGTTTCATTGCTGTGAAGGGACAACATGACCAAAGAAAGTCTTGTGAATGACATTTAATTGGGGCTGGCTTATAGGTTCAGAGGTTCAGGCCATTATTATCATAGCAGGAAGCATGGCAGAATCCATGGTGCTAGAGTAGCTGAGAGTTCTACAACTTGTTCCAAAGACAAACGGGAGAAGACTGACTTTCAGGCAGGTAGGAGGAGGGTCTCAAAGTCCACCCCTACAGTGACACATGTCTTCCAACAAGGCCACACCTACTTCAACAAGGCCACACCTCCTAATAATAACATTCCCTGGGCCAAGAATATTCAAAACAACACAGTGGTGAAGCTTATGAGCTAATATCTTTCATTAGTAAATGAGGGCTGAAAGAGATTGACAGTGAATCTAAGCCAGTGTTTGGTAAAGCTCATGATGGAAGTTTAGCCCTCGTGACAAAGAGGAGACTGTCTCATTAAGGTAGACTAGAAGAAATGGGCTACTGAATTTTAAAATTTTATTATTTTATGGACTTCTAAGATTGTAGGCAATTTACCATAAAAGATGCCACCATTCTTCAAAACTTCCTTCATTGTGTGGTTTCTTTCTCATCCTGGGGACATTTCCTCTGACTCAGTGTACAGCTGATCTCATCATAGAGTAAGTCTTGTGTTGTTGGATTTTGGTGACCATCTTAACTGCTTGGAGAATGTTGAGGTATGGTCACACAGCTGATTTCTGCCTGGGTGATTGTAGATGAATACCTAACAGAGCTTCAGTGTATTACAAATATAGGAAGGGGCAGAGAGTGATTGTATCTTGATTCTGATTTTGGGCAATTCTCAGCAGTCCTTGAATTGGGCATTGTGCCCTGGAAACAGGCAGAGAAACTTAATATCTCTGCAGAGAAACCTTAGGATGCACCTTCAAACTGAGGAAGAATAGAATGAGTATCCAGGTAAACAACCTCTAAGGACATTTTCTAAGATGAAATAATATCCAGAGATATGAAAATCTGAGTGTCTTGTCAATGGATGCTAGGCCAGCTTGTATAATTTTCATAGCAATTTCTGGTGGCCTTGGTCTGCATATAGTCCCCCATTGTTATTTTTCTTGCTATTCAAAACATAAGAGTATTATGTTGAAGGAGAAAAAGAATGTAATTGCAAAGGTGGGAAGGCCAAATGGGGACAGAGTTAAGCGTACATTTATTTTAAAGATCACACACTTAAATGTTGTTTTAAAAGAGCTGCAATTTTATAATTTTAACACCAATTATATTGAATGTCTGAGAGATGCCAGAACTCTCATAAATGTGTAAGGCCAGAGAAAGCTTATGGTTGACATTCAATGAGGAAGTGAAAGGGAAGCCAAATGACATGAATGGAAATTCCAGAAAATGTGAATTAGATGGCTACAAACCCTGGTTAGAAACCAGACGAAAGAGTGTCGTTGGTTGTCTGATTTCTAGTAGAAAATCCACAAAATGATCCAGCTCTTAAGCCTGAGAGGTAGGTGACTCTCAGAGTGAAACAGCAAACTCACAAAAGACCCCTGGGCTAAGTGGTTCCGCCTTGAGTCAGCCAGTGAAGTGGAAAAGGGGAACTTTCTGACATGGGGCCAATTTGCTGGTTTCTGTCTCTAAAGTTAGGACATCGAGCCATTATGTAATCCAGTACAGCAGAAGAAAATGTGTGCCTCACTCCACGTTCAAGCTAGAAACTGGAGCACATAGGAATGAGTAGTGGCTGAATTGGAACTGCTTATTTAAAGCCTGAATGCAGGACAGGAACTCTGAGAATTAGATTATAAACAATATACTGAATCACTTTAGAAATATTCGTGTTTATGCTAAGCCGCAATTCCAGTGCATGTGTTTCTGTGTGCATGTTCATGTGTGTAAAGGCGCATGTGTGGTGTGTGTGTATGCATTCACATTATATACCTAAGCATATAGAAACAGGAGAACAATAATGTCAGTCCCCTGACACTGCCCACTTTGTTATATTTTTATTATGCCTTAAAATTACATTTATTTTTTTTCTCTGTGTCTCTTTCTCTGCCTCTGTGTGCCTCCCTCTGTCTGTGTCTGTCTTTATCTCTCTCTCCCACCCTCTTCTGTCCGTGTGTGTGTGTGTGTGTGTGTGTGTGTGTGTGTATGTCTGTTTATTAGCACACATGGCACATATATGGAATCAAGAGAACAAGATTCAGAACTTGATTCTCTCCTTCTTCAATGTGGGTCTTAGACACTGGAGATTAGATTCATGGCTTCAGGCTTGGTGGCAAGTCTCTGTACTAGTGAGGGCATCTTACAGGTCCCACATTTTTTTTTGAGACAGAGTCAGTGGTCTGTAACTAGAAAAGTGGGTTAGGTTGGCCAACTTGCAAAGGATTTGAGTGTTTCTGCTTCTCCAGCACCAAAATTGCAATTGTAGGCCACATGCCCAGCTTTTTAAATGTGGGCTCTTAAGATCAAACTCAAGTCTTTATGTTCATAAGGCAAGCATTTTATCTATGGGGTCATCTTCTCATCTAGCAAATTCTTAAAATGGTGGTGGCATTTTCTCCTAACTCAGACTATAATGAAATAATCTTGAGGTTTGAATCACCTTGGGTCCTATCCCTGTTTAGATTCATTACTTATTTTTTTAAGCCAACTTTTGTTGGTAACATGCCAGCCTTCAGGAAGGTTGGTATGAGAAAACCAAACACAACCAGGTTAATTCTAGTGAACGAATGGCATAAAATTGCTTTCAATATATTGAAAGACACTGAATTTCAATAGGAAATAATTGAAATAGTTTAGGGAGGGGAAACATTAGAAAAAACTGAGAAGAGAAGAGAACACCAATGTTCTCTCTGGAAGCTCTGTTTAGTGTAACGTGAGTCTTTATCTGTCTCCACAGAGATGAAAGTACATAGCTCTGAGAGATTGATTAATGGCAGCAGTACAGTCAAATCCATAACTGTGTGTGGTTCCATGTTCAGCACACAACAAGCATCCTTTTCAGTTGCATTTACACTTGCTGATATGTCTCTATGGTAGATCACCATAGACACAGACAACAGGTATTAGAGGAGTGAGCTTCATGCTATCATCATCGTTAGTTGCCATCACCATCAGTGCCACCAATTCTATCATCATCATCACCATCATCACCATCACTGCTACCATCTACCTGTTTAGCTCTATCCCTGCCCCGAACTTCATTTTAAATAAACAAAACCTGAGTATTGCCATTTTTTTTAATACGGTACTGTTTGGAAACTTGGTTAATGTAACTCTGTCCCTGGAAGAAGAATTATTTCTTGGTGGGAACATCAAATTTGACTTGTAAACATTGGGGCAAATAGACCCCAAATCCTGCTAAGTTTTCCTAAGTCAGTTAACCTTGTGACTTCTGTCTAGGCAGTCAGCCTCCTCAGAGAAATGGACCTTGTAAGGTACCTTTGTTCCAACTCTTTTGCATTATATTTGATTAGGAGCTAAACTCTCTTGTCTGCTCTGAAGTTCCTGGAGGTCATGTATAGAATTTGATTTAGCAGCCTGTTTATAACATAAAGTATAAATGTACAATTATAATTTAATTTAGGAAAATACTTATTAAATTTTCTCTTTTGGAAGGAAATCTTGACAGTTGTGTCTGGTGATCCTCTGGGCTCAGACCTCTCTCTGTTTCCTTTCAAGGGAATGAGGAACTCTGTGTGAGAAAAAAACACAATAAAAGGGCCATGCATGACTGTCAACATGAAGTCATAAAATGTACTGTGCTTTTCAATTTGCTCTCTTGGGTGGGTCCAGGGAAAGCCAGTCTCCATATATGATTCACTGGTCCCTCTTAGCTTCTACGGGGAAGAATTTTCTGGACATCTATGACAATGAATTACCACTGGAGTACATCTCCCCAGTCTTTGTCAAGCTCTTGGATTTTTGTAACCTTAAGGACATCAGACTATACTTTCCTGGCTACTTTTGGGATAGGATTGCCCAACCAGCCTACCCTAATGTTTCCCACTTCAAGAAAGATCACATGTTATGATAAATACTCTTCTTTTAAGCCAACACAATTTGCGGGGGGAGGTGACTTGTAATGCTTTAATTCTCACCCAACCTACAAATTCAGGCTTTGAACTGGGGAGACAATGCAACAAGGTTGGAGTCTAGAGGGATGTGACAGCAGCTATGAAAAAAACCTTCCCAGGTGGAAGTAGGACTGAAAGTCAATCAGGGAACTAGCAACATGTACCCAGTCACCTTTCAAAACTGCTATGGTTCAGTAACCTCTATGCACTGACTGTTTATTTCTGCTGCAATTAAAGAGAGCATAGTGGTCATCTCACGCTTGTTCTTTGATTCTATCTTGGTGTATATGTGAAAGGAGCATTCATCTCCATGAAAAGGAATCCTATCTGAGAGTCATTTGTAGAACTACAATGGGTGATACTCATCTCTACCTGAACCTCTAGACATTGATACCTTAGTATTGAGCTTGAGCTGATGCTGATATAGGGGTAGAACCTGGGTAACCCTTTTGTGTTCATATCATTGGCTTGGCTTCCAACAGTCTTTGTTTTAGTCTCCATCACTGAACTAGGATTGATCTGTGTAGCAGGAAAATTATAGAAGAAATACAACCATGTATCTTCTGAAACTAAGTCATAAAAAGCATTGCAGCTCTGTGGGAAACCACCTGATCTTGGTACCACAAAAGGGCCCTCAACAACCCTGAGAAGAGGTTCTCATGGAGAGGGCTTTATTGACCAATACCAGTCTGTGAAACTTGTAGGCCATGAGGAGAGCAATCTTCCATTTCCTTTGAATGACTACACCCTTGGCTGAATCTTGACTCTGACCTCAAAAGAATTCTTGATCCATAACTGTCCAACTGAGGCAGTCACGAACTCCTGGCCCAGAGGAAATATAAAGCATGATTAAAGGAATCTTACTGCTTTATGCTACTGAATATTGGAGTTGAAGATTATTATACTCTGACATATAAGTGATATAGTTTGTGAAGAATAAAGAATTTCTATATATTTCTGATTTGCTTCAAACAAATTCACTATAATCTAGAAAGTCTGGGTTAGTCTTATGTGATGCTAAGAAACACTATCATTGCAATGTGGAAAGATAGTATTTCTTATGGTGCTGATTAATGTGCCTTTTTCCGAGGAATGAGAAGTTCATGTATTCAACAGCAGTAGCAGCATAATCTTCATCACAAAGAAAAATAAATAACAATAATGACAAATACTGAGAGCTGATCAGATCGTGTACTTTGTGTGCACTGTCTTATTTACTTTTATCAGAATTCTGATGCAGATACAATATTATCTCACATTTTTAAATTAGTAAGTTGACATCAAAAGAGTTAAATGAGATGGTTCAGTATCACACGGCTATTAAAGGTCATCATTTTCTGACTACAAAAATTGTTCTTGTAAACAGACATCTATGTTGCCTCTCTCTCTCTCTCTCTCTCTCTCTCTCTCTCTCTCTCTCTCTCTCTCTCTCTCTCTCTCTCTCTCTGTCTCTTTCTCTCTCTCTGTGTGTGTGTGTGTGTGTGTCTACCTTTCTCAATGACTTGAAACTCACCAAACAAGCCAGGTTGTTTGGTTCTTGAAGCTCTGGGACCATTACCTCTATGTCACGGGCATAATAAATGCTCTACAGTGTCTAGATATCTCACAGGGGCTCTGCACATTGAACTCAGATCCTCATGTTTATGAGACAAGCACTTTACTGATAGCTATACTAGCCTTCTTGCTAGAAATTTTGCTTGGGAAAGCCTTACATTTAGAATATAGAACAAAGGTTCTTGCTGCCCTTGGTCTAGTTGAGTAAGAGGGCCAGGGAGCTTTTGTAAGATGTGTTTCATTCTGCGCTATTGTTTTAGGGTTGTTATTGTTAGTTTATGTAATAGGGATGGTATGGCTCACACTTTGGTAATTACCCAGGAAGGTAAATGAGATGAGTCCATGCTATAAGTAATGACTCCTGGGCCTTGATTTCTTGCTTGTATTTCCTAACTAAAGACACTTATTGGGACTGCGGGCTGTCACTAAAGTTAAACAAAATGAATCATGGGTTATCAAATTAAAAATAATAACCTAATTTTATGGCTGTTTTTCTCGGACTGTAAGAGCATTGAGGATAATGGTTATGCCTGAGCCAAGCTTAGATATTGCTAAGGCCAATTTTATGCTTTGTCATGCTTTTCATTTTGGTTTGCTTCAAGCTAATGGTAAAACAATTGGGAGATTGCTTTGAATCAAACATGCCACAGCAGAAACTTTAAGGAAGAGAATATATTAGTTTAATGGCTCAATAAAGTGGAATTCAAATGTTCCTTTTGGCAAAAGTTTCACTTAATTTCAGCTCAAAATTTCCAGGAGATTCTTCAAAAGGTAATGAATTGGCAACTTACTTGGCATTCCTAGTTCTATATTTAAATGAAGATAAACCTTTATGGCTTTCCTATTCAAGTCATGAGTGAATCTTTCCTTATACTGGAAATCAAACACCACTTTATCAAGTACAAGCAAAGTGGGGGCTGGAAAGATGTCTCAGTGGCTAAGAGTGGTTGTTGCTCTAGTAGATGATTGGAATTTGCTTCTTAGCTCCTTGTAACTCCAATTCTAAGGGATCTGATGTCCCTCCTCCATGGGCATAATCATGCACACAAACATATGCATATACACATACATACATACATACATGCATACATACATACATGCATACAAAATCTTTAAAGAGTATAAGAAATGTACATGAATTATCTGTGCATGGCTGTGTGTGTGAGGTAGGAGTGTGGAGTAGCTACTTGTGGCAAAAAGGCAGAGGCAATGTGCGTGTGCGTGTACGTGCATGCATGTATGTATTCATGTGTGTGTGTGTGTGTGTGTGTTTCCAGACAAGAAGCCTTCTGAAAGTCAAATTATTAGAGCCAGAAAAAGCTCAAGTATGAGGAAATAATCCTAAATTCCAAGTGAAAATAAATCTTCCAATTTGGTAGATTCTATCTTAGACATTTTACAACTCAACAGTTGACAGTCATCAAAAAGCTAAAATGGTTTTTTAAAAATGAGAGGAGTGTCATGGTTTGCTGTTGGAATCCTCACTGTTCATGTTCCACTGGCTTTTGACTATGTTTGGGTCTGATGTACAATGCCAATGAGCCATAATGATGCTTGTATGGGAAGAGGGAATCCACTCCCTGGAATCCAGCTTTCTAGATTCACACTGCAATCATTTCACCCAGAGGTACTTCTTCCTTTCATAGTGCTGTTGCCTGTATCTATGAGTTGTGATTGGGTTAAATCCTTGTGGACATAACAGTCTTCAAGTACCTCATATAAAATCATACAGCATTTACATTTAGCTTATATAATCCTACGTGTACTTCAAGTCATCTCTAACTTGTTTATAACACTATTACTATGTTTATTCTATGTCAGTAGTTGTTACACTGTATGGTTTAGCAGATATAAGGTATCATCTGTACTGTGAACTGGGGGCATGAATTCTTATCACCAATGGGTTCCTCCATTCTTTCCTTTTTCTAGACAACATCCACCTTCCCTTTGCCACTTCTGTCTCCCCAAAGTACTTGCTTTCTTCTTTGCCTTCTGTGAACTTTTTCTATTCTTTGGGAATCCACATGTTCTGAGTGCAAGAGTCAGAATGGGGTCAAGGATGCTTTCAGGTGATTTCAGAAACGAATGTGCTTTCAGAAGCCAGCATAACAGAGTGTAAGGCTACCTTTTTGAAATGCCACATGTAGGAACAAATAAAATGCATGGATAAACACACTGATTCAGTATCTCAGTGTGTTAACTCAGAACTCTGAAGTGTAGATTGATGGTGAGGAAACAGAAGGATGAGTAATAGCTTACCAGATATACTCAGTTTAACTGCAGAGTAATGCAAGTCCAGCTGTCAATGAATGACAGTTCTTCCCAAACACTGTTTGAACACACCCATTTATTTCTCTGTGATATGTTCCTTTAATGAGTATCAACCAATACCCTTTTTATAGTAAGAATCAGAAAGTTGGGTGTGGTAGTTTATGCCAGTCTAAGGCAGAGGATTTGGCTGTGATTTTGAGCCTAACCTGGGATATAGAATGAGATCTTGTCTCAATAAAAAAACAAAACAAAACAAAACAAAAAAATCAACATGAAAACTAAGCAGAAGTTAGATGAGGATTGTTGAAGCACTTCACAGGGCTCTCTAGTGGGTTTGGAGGGGCTCCCATGTCAATTGTATCTTCCAGGCTTTTTGGAGAAGTTTCCTGGGAAAAATGTCAAATCTTCATTAGAATAGAGCACAGCTCTTAACTCCGAGCTATTTTATTTGTGTAGCTCTTGCTGGAAAATTCCTCTTGCCTAATGTTATCAAATGAACTGGCTAAATTCTAGAGAAAAACTGCTCATAAAACTGATAAGAGCCCCCCGTCTTAAACAGCCTCATTTGAACTTTATGCCAGCGCCCTTGAGAAAGTAGGTTTGTATGTTTACAATCCTCCAGTTGAACACAGTCCGGCGCAGTTGGGTAACATTTGACCTTGAAAGGTTGTTCTGAAAGTCATGTTTCTCCCTCTTGCTGGCCATGCCGTTATCTGTGCATCAGTGAACACATTATCATGGCAGTGCTTCAGGAATGTGCAGAATAGCTGAGGAGCCTGAATACCACAGCAGTTTCAAGTCTGCTAGGCTGTTATTACCAGCCCACCGGATCCATTGCCCAGAAGACTGCTGTACCGTACATGCAAGAGACATGAACTTCATGGTTGGGTCACTTTCAAGGGCATCTGAAAGTGTTGGCCAACATGGCTAGACCTTAGAGAATCTCCTCTTGGAGTAAGTTCTCTCCTTGAAAGATGCTTATGCTCTTAGGCTCTTATTTTGGATTAGAAAAATGAATTTTGAGATTTCAAAGAAGTACTTGAATTAGACAATATAAATGTAGTCCAGTAGAGTAGTGGTTAATGACATTGATGATAAAGTCAGTCTTCAGTTTAAACTCTATCACTCATTAGGTGTATGGACCTGAAGGCTATGACTTTTTTTTGTTTTAATTAGACCTTGCTAGCTATGCAACTCCAAGTCATCTTCTGGTATTTGTAATGTTTAAGGGGATGGTATAAGCCATGTACTTGGTATACTAAAAAGCAAGGAGAATTTGGTGATTTCTCAATGGCAATATTCACCTTGTTCAACTTCAAAGGTGTTGAAAGTAACAATCATAGCTCTTTGTTCTTTATATTTCTTCTGCCAAGAAGAACGCCAAGGGCAGAACAGGTCATCAATAACTATCACTGAGCACCTGTTTGCTTTTGGAAGCATTTCATCCTCAACTCTGTTACACTAGTGATTCCTTTGAGGGGGACCAGAATGAGAGCTGTATTTTTTTTTTTTAATATTTGGTGAGAAGTCACATATATAAAAAAAAATAGTTTGAGTATTTTGCCAATTTTTGTGAGCATTTGAAAGTTGGTTCTATTTTTCATAAGAACTTTTGGCAACAGTGAATAAAGACAAAAAAATGAAAGAACAAAAGGAACTTAAATGCCTATAGACAGCGGAACATTCTCTAACCAATGTGATGATGCTCTCTGTCCTTGTCCTAGTGAATACTGGCACTCTATGTATCATAATGGTTTCTCTCCCTCTGGGGAGGGGTGTGTGTGTACTCCTAGGTCACCTTTTCTTTTCAATTTCCTAATTATCAATGTGATCTTGACTGAAATGGAATTTGTTAATCCCATAATCAACAGGTTTTTTTTGTCAATATTTATGATGTGGTGGGGAAGCTCAGAAGGGAATTGAAGAGAGGGCTATCTCAGGTTCACATGAGCTACAGAAACTCCATGGTTTCCATAGAGCAAATATTTCTTTTTCATTGCCAATTTAGGTAAATAGGAAAGACTGCAAGGCTCTGTATATTTAGAGGCAGAAAAGGAGCCTCCCAAATTAAATGGCTTCTTATTTGGGGATAATTTTCTCAGTTCTCTTAAATTTCTTGCCATTATAGAAATGTCAGAGAACCTTTGGTCATTGTGGGGGATTGTGTACTTTATAGAATTGAACTAAACGTACATACTTTATACTACCAATGACTTTGACGATCTGACCTTTAAGAAGGAAGGAGAAGAAGAAGAAGAAGAAGAAGAAGAAGAAAAAGAAGAAGAAGAAGAAGAAGAAGAAGAAGAAGAAGAAGAAGAAGAAGAAGAAGAAGAAGAGGAAGAGGAAGAGGAAGAGGAAGAGGAAGAGGAAGAGGAAGAGGAAGAAGAAGAAGAAGGAGGAGGAGGGAAAGGAGAAGGAGAAGGAGAAGAAGAGGGAGACCAGGGAGGTGGCTCAGTGGTTAAAATCACTTGTTCTTGCAAAAGACTTAGATTTGATTCCCAGCACCTACACGGTGGCTTATAATTGGAGCTCCAATTTCAGGCTGTCTGACTCCCTATTCCAATCTTCCTAGATCAGGAACATGGTGCACATAAACACATGCAGGCAAAACACTCATATACTACGTAAAATGAAATAAATCTTAAAAGAAGAAATGAGATTGATATGAGGTTGAAAGTTATTTTTAGAATATTTTTAAACTTAGAGGGAAGATGTAAAGGCTGTCTAGAGAGTTTCAATCGACTCTGTAGTTAGTTTTTCTTAATGCTAACTTCCTGCATAAATACTGTGCCAAAACTAATGGACTAACTCTAGTTTATTACTATTACTAAATCCACCCTTCATATCAATTTTCTCACATGTACCTTTTCATTAGAATTCCTATCACATGGATGATATCTTTTAAAGTTGGCTTTCTACCAGATGCATTCATTTTATGACTTCATGTCATTTTCATGCATTGTACTTAGCCTCCTGTTATTATCTCCTCTGATGGTCTCTATGCCAGAGACAGTAATAGATTTTGCCCCAGTAACTCAGGAAGCCTGAGACAAGGATTCAAATCCAACACACCTGTCTCCAATCCCATTTTCCTCTTGTTATATCATGCTATTTTTTTAACTTGCAATACAACAATTAAATTCATATTTGGAAATTGTTCTGGGCACACTGTTCCAACCACATTTTGGAAAATAGTTGTAAAAGAATTCCCTTGTTCTCTCTAGCACAAGTAGAGTTGTTTATATGAGTTTTCATCTGATTGCTCAAAGCCAGAGAGACTTATCTGAGCTGCAGAACTCTAAATGAGAGCTGCCAAAGCAGAAGTGGATGTTGAGTGATAGATGGCTTATTGCTAGAATGTGTTGAATAATGCCTTATTTTCTCTTCGAAAGTTCTATGTCAAAGAAGATGCACTTTAGCTTCTATTTCACTCTGAGGTGATATAAAAGAATGAGAAGCAGACTTTAGGTTGAGCTATGTATTATTGAAAGTTTTCTATGAATCTTTTTACGTGAACAGAGTTGTGGTTTACATTAAAGGCTCATTGTCTAGAGAATTAACAGTTCTTAGTTACTGACATCACAGTTCAACTCAGTTCTAAAATCTCCACTTGTCCCTTCTCACTATACAATCTCAGTTACCAAGTGGTTGGCAGAAAAATGTAATCTCCAGAACTTTTAAATGTGCTGGAGACAGAGGTAGAAACAAACAAAATAAAAATAAACCCATGGCAAAGCAATTGTCTGGCTAATCATTATCTTAAGCCAGTCCCTTTTCTCTTACAACAGCACTTTACCTGCTTAACCATAATCATTCAAAGGACCTAAAAATAGTCTTTTAGAAGCCAAAGGTTTCAATAACAGCTTAGAATTACTGGGTGGCTATTTCTTGTGGTCAATAGCAGGTTTACTGTGTTGACTTTAAACATAAAAGGGTCATTCCTTTCATCAGATACTTTCTTCTTGACATAAAACAAGGAAGTATACAGAAAGAAAAGAATACAGAGTGTTCTCAGTAAGTAGATTTTAATTTGTATCTACACTGTGTTCTTCTCACTTCATTAGCCTTAGAATTTGTGACTGAAAAGCTCTGTTCGGGCAGCCTGCTGCCTACTTGGGGACATCAAAAGTAATGACTTATTACAGATTTCAGGTTTTGTACATACATGTCCTGTTTTTAGTCATCTGAGTGGCTAGAGCAATCAAGGACAATATGTATTGCATCATATCTTTTTTTTTCTTGTGTAATTTGAATAGCAGCTTAAGTGTAGTCCAGCTTTACACAACAACAATATCAGCTACAGAACTATCAGATGGGGCCTTCAAATGCAGAGTGTTTAATTTTCCTATTCAAATTTTTTTATTTCTGTAGAGGAAGTGAACTCCATTAGAATTGTGGGGAAAAAATTCATAAAATAAAGAACAAATCAAACAAACAAAACTCCATACTTCATTTTTCTATTTTCTTTCTTTCTTTCTTTCTTTCTTTTTAAATTTTATGAGAGAAATCTAGAAACAATCAATAGTAGGTTTTGTCTCTACCTTCATTATTCAATAGAAGGCAAGTTTCTTGGGGCTTCCTGTTCATCAGCTGCCATTTGCCTTCTCTACTTCTATTTTGGCCTTGGTATTTTTATTTTATTTTTATATGTTTATATATATTTATTTTTTGCCTAGGCTACTAAAATGGAATTGTTAGCATTTTTATTTAAGATTTTACTCACAGTTCTATAAAGATATTGGTAAATGCACCACAATTTTTCCGATTAAAACTGTTCAGGTAGTTATTTTTCTCAGATTCCCTTCCTCACCTCATATCTGTAGTGTCTTATATGGTCTAGTGGTGTGCACAGGTATTCATATCAAGATGAATCTGCTTTTACTTAGACATATTTTGGGTTTTACTCTTTTGGGAGACATAAGTATATATGTTTTAGGACTCAAAAAATAATGTCCCTTACTTTATGATGTTGACCTTAGCTGTTTTGTTGCTGTAACAGGAAGCTGATAAGAAGCCATTAACAGTGGAGGGACTTATTTTGACTTGCATTTCCAGAGAATATACAGTCAATACTGGTGGAGAAGGAATGACTATAGGAATGTGTGATCCTGGTTATGTTGCATCTATACCCAGGAAACAAGAAAAGAACAGGAAGTAGAAACAGGAAACAGAAAGAGGCCATGAAATAGAGTCAGGAAACAGAAAGAAAATAGGAAGTACAGTCAGGAAACAACAACAACAACAACAAACAAGTGGACAGGAAGTGGTATCAGGAAACAGAAATAATTCAGAAAGTGTAGTCAGGAAATAGAAAGATGCTAAGAGGCCATCTTTGCTCCTGTGACTGAGCAGACAGGTGCAGACAGGAACTCAGGGAACACCTGACTGTAAGATCACTTGGAACACGGACCGCCAGGGCCCCACCTATGCCCAGGAGCTGGGAAACGACACAACCTTTTGTGCACCTACCCTGACAGGAGACATCTGCCCTGCAGGAAGTCCTGAGGTTAGAGGGAGTCCCTCCCTTAGAGATGAGGCTGTCACCTTTGTTCCTGTGACTGAGCAGACAGACACAGCCAGGTACATAAGGAACACCCCACTGTAAGATCACTTGGGACATGGCACGCCAGGGCCCCACTGGCACCCAGAAGCTGGGCAGCCCCAGAGGACTCTGTGCCAGGGGAAAGCTGGTCACCCAGGGGTGCTGAGATAGGCTTGCAGACCCACAGGAGGGACAAGCACCAGCTAGTGACAGCAGGACCAACTAACACCAGAGATAACCAGATGGCAAAAGGCAAATGTAGGAATGTTACTAACAGAAATCAAGGCAACATGGCACCATCTGAACCCAATTCTCCCACAACAACAAGTCCTGGATATCACAACACACCAGAAAAGCAAGATTTGGATTTAAAATCACAGCTCATGATGCTGTTAGAAGGCTTCAAGAAGGACATAAATAACTTCCTTAAAGAAATACAGGAGAAAACAAGTAAAGAGGGTGAAGCCCTTGAAGAACGACAGGAAAGCACAACAAAACAGGTGAAGGAATTGAACAAAATCATCCAGGATCTAAAAATGGAGGTAGAAACAATAAAGAAATCACAAAGGGAAACAACTCTGGACATAGAAAACCTAGGGAAGAAGTCAGGAGTCATGGATGCAAGCATCAACAACAGAATACAAGAGATAGAAGAGAGAATCTCACATGCAGACGATACCATACAAAACATTGAGAGAACAGTCAAAGAAAATGCAAAATGCAAAAAGCTTGTAACTGAAAACATCCAGGAAATCCAGGACAAAATGAGAAGACCAAACCTAAGGATAATAGGTATAGAGGAGAGTGAAGATTTCCAACTTAAAGAGCCAGTAAATGTCTTCAACAAAATTATAGAAGAAAACTTCCCTAACCTAAAGAAAGAGATGCTCATGAACATACAAGAAACCTACAGAACTCCAAATAGATTTGACCAGAAAAGAAATTCCTCCCATCACATAATAATTAAAACACCAAATGTACTAAACAAAGAAAGAATATTAAAAGCAGTAAGGAAAAAAGGTAAAGTAACATATAAAGGTGGACTTATCAGAATTGTACCAGACTTCTCACCAGAGACTCTGAAAGTCAGAAGAGCCTGGGCAGATGTCATACAGAACCTAAGGGAACACAAATGCAAACCCAGACTGCTATACCCAGCAAATCTCTCAATTACCATAGATGAAGAAACCAAGGTAATCCATGACAAAAACAAATTTACACAGTATCTTTCCACAAATCCAGCCCTTCAAAAGATAATGAATGGAAGACACCAACAAAAGGAGGGAAACTACACACTAGAAAAAGCAAGAAATTAATCTTCCTTCAACAAACCCAAAAGAAGATAACCACACAAACGTAAAAATTACATCAAAAATAACAGGAAGCAACAATCACTATTCCTTAATATCTCTTAACATCAATGGACTCAATTCCCCAATAAAAAGACATAGACTATCAGACTGGATACATAAATAGGACCCAACATTTTGCTGCATACAGGAAACACATCTCAGTGTCAAAGACAAACACTACCTCAGAGTGAAAGGCTGGAAAACAATTTTCCAAGCAAATGTCCCAAGAAACAAGCTTGAATAGCCATTCTAATATCCAATAAAATAGACTTTCAACCAAAATTCATCAAAAAGACATGGAAGCACACTTTATACTTATCAAAGGAAAAAAATCTATCAAGAAGAACTCTCAATTCTGAACATTTATGCTCCAAATACAAGGTCACCCTCATTCATAAGAGAAACTTTACTAAAGCTTAAAGCACACGTTGCACCTCACACAATAATTGTGGGTGACTTCAAAACCCCACTCTCCTCAATGGACAGAGCAGGGAAACACAAATTTAACAGAAACACAGTGAAGCTAACAGAAGTTTGGACCAAATGGATTTAATAGATATCTATAGAACATTTCATCCTACATCAAAAGAATATACCTTCTTCTCAGCACCACATAGTACCTTCTCCAAAATTGACCATATTATTGGTCACAAAAAAGACCTCAGCAGATATAAGAAGATCAAACTAATCCCATGCCTTCTATCAGATCACTATGGATTAGGGGTGGCCTTCAAGAGCAAAAAAACAACAAAAAACCCACATACATATGGAAGCTGAACAAGGCTCTACTCAAAGATACCTTGGTCAAGGAAGAAATAAGGAAAGAAATCAGAGACTTTTTAGAATTTAATGAAAATGAAGGCACAACATACACAAATTTATGGGACACAAGGAAAGCAGTGCTAAGAGGAAAACTCATAGCTCTGAGTGCCTTCAAAAAGAAGCTGGAGAGAGCATACACTACTAGCTTAACAGCACACTTGAAAGTTTTAGAGCAGAAAGAAGCTAATACACCCAAGAGGAGTAGAAGGCAAGAAATCATCAAACTTAGGGCTGAAATCAACCAAGTAGAACCAAAAAGAACCATACAGTCAACAAAACCAGGAGCTGGTTCTTTAAGAAAATCAACAAGATAGATAAACCCTTAGTCAGACTAACTAGAGGGCACAGAGACAGTATCCAAATTAAAAATATCAGAAATGAAAAGGGAGATATAACAACAGACACTGAGGAATTAAAAAAAAAACCCATTAGATCCTATTACAGAAGCCTATACTCAACACAACTGGAAAATCTGGATGAAATGGACAATTTCCTAGATAGATACCAAATGCCAAAGTTACATCAGGATCAGATAGACCATATAAACGATCCCATAACCCCTAAAGAAACAGCAGTGGTCCCAACCAAAAAAAGCACAGGACCAGATGGTTTTAGTGCAAATTCTATCAAACCTTCATAGAAGACCTAACAACAATACTCTTCAAGCTATTTCACAAAATAGAAACAGAAAGAACACTAACAAATTTGTTCTATGAAGCTACAAATGCGCTGATACTAAACCCACACAAAGATCCAAAAAAGAAAGAGAACTTCAGACCAATTTCCCATATGAATACTGATGCAAAAATACTCAATAAAATTCTTGCCACCAAATCTAAGAACACATCAAAACAATCATGCACCGTGATCAAGTAGATTTCATCCCAGGAATGCAGGGATGGTTCAATATAAGGAAATCCATCAATGCAATCCACTAAATAAACAAACTCAAAGAAAAATCCACATGGTCATTTCATTAGATGCTGAAAAAGCATTTGACAAAATTCAGCATCCTTTCATATTAAAAGGTTTGGAAAGAACAGGAAACGAAGGCCTATACCTAAACCTAGTAAAAGCTGTATACAGCAAACCAGTAGCCAACATCAAACTAAATGGAGAGAAACTTGGAGTAATCCCCCTAAAATCAGGGACTTGACAAGGCTGCCCTCTTTCTCCATATTTATTCAATATAGTGCTTGAAGTTCTAGCTAGAGCAATTAGACAGCAAAAGGAGGTCAAAGGGATACAAATTGGAAAGGAAGAAGTCAAATTATCACTATTTGCAGATGATATGATAGTATACTTAAGAGACCCAAAAAACTCCACCCGAGAACTCCTACAGCTGATAAACAACTTCAGTAAAGTGGCCAGATTTAAAATCAACTCAAGCAAATCAGTAGCCTTCCTATACTCAAAGGATAAACAGGCTGAGAAAGAAATTAGGGAAATGACACCCTTCACAAAAGCCTCAAACCATATAAAGTATCTTGGTATGACTCTAACCAAACAAGTGAAAGATCTGTATGACAAGAACTTCAAGTCTTTGAAGAAAGAAATTGAGGAACACCTCAAAAGATGGAAAAATCTTCCATAGTTGTGGATTGGCAGCATTAATATAGTAAAAATGGCCATCTTTCCAAAAGCAATATACAGATTCAATGCAATCCCCACTAAAATCCCAACTCATTTCTTCACAGAGTTAGAAAGAGCAATTCTAAAAATCATTTGAAATAACAAAAAACCCAGGATAGCTAAAACTATTCTCAATAGCAAAAGAACTTCTGGGGGAATTAGTATCCAGGACCTCAAGCAGTACTACAGAGAAGTAGTGTTAAAAACTGCATGGTATTGATACAGTGACAGGCAGGTAGATCAATGGAATAGAATTGAAGACCCAGAAATGAACTCACAGACCTACGATCACTGGATCTTTGACAAGGGAGTTAAAACCATCCAGTGGAAAAATGATAGCCTTTTCAACAAATGGTGCTGGTTCAACTGGCAGCTAGCATGCAGAAGAATGCAAATCGATCCATTCTTATCTCCTTGTACTAAGCTCAAGTCCAAGTGGACCAAGGACCTCCACATAAAACCAGACACACAGAAACTATTAGAGAAGAAACTGGGGAAGAGCCTTGAGCACATGGGCACAGGGGAAAATTTCTTGAACAGAACACGAATATCTTATGCTCTAAGATCAAGAATTGACAAATGGGACCTCATAAAATACAAAGTTTCTGTATTGCATAGGACACTGTCAATAGTACAAAATGGCAACCAACAAATTCGGCAAAGATCTTTACAACCCTACATCCGACAGAGGGCTAATATCCAAAATATACAATGAACTCAAGAAGTTAGACTCCAGAGAGCCAAATAACCCTAATAAAAATGGGGTACAGAGCTAAACAAAGAATTCTCAACTGAGGAATATCGAATGACTGAGAAGCACCTAAAGAAATGTTGAACATCCTTAGTCATCAGGGAAATGCAAATCAAAACAATCCTGAGATTTCACCTCACACCAATCAGAATGGCTAAGATCAAATCTCAGGAGACAACCAGTGCTGGCGAAGATGCGGAGAAAGAGGAAAACTCCTCTACTGCTGGTGGGATTGCAAGCTGGTAGAACCACTGTGAGAATCAGTCTGGCAGTTCCTCAGAAAATTGGGCATGGTACTACTGGAGGACCCATTATACCACTCCTGGGCATATACCCAGAGGATTCCCCAGCATGTAATAAGGACACATGTTCCACTATGTTTTTAGCATGCCTATTTATAATAGCTAGAAGCTGGAAAGAACCGAGATATCCCTCAACAGAGGAATGGATACAGAAAATGTGGTATATTCACACAATGGAATACTACTCAGCTATTAAAAACAATGAGTTCATGAAATTCTTAGGCAAATGGGTGGAACTGGAAAATATCCTATGTGTGGTATCCCAAACACAAAAGGACACACATGGTATGCACTCACTGATAAGGGGATATTAGCCCAGAAGCCTAGAATACCCAAAACACAATTCACATATGGAATGATGCCCAAGAAGTAGGAAGGAGAGGCCTCTGGTCCTGGAAAGGCCCAATGCAGCAGTGCAGGGGAATACCAGGATAGGGAAGCAGGAGGGGGTTGATTGGGGAACAGGGGGAGGGGAGATGACTTATGGGACTTTCAGGGAGGGGGGAACCAGGAAAGGGTAAATCATTTGAAATAGAAATAAAGAATATATCTAAGAAACAATAAACAAAAAAAGAAAGAAAAAAGGAAAGAAAGATGCCAGAAAATGGAGTCAGGAAACCAACAATCAAACAACAGGAAGTAGTGTCAGGAAACAGAAAGAAAATAGGAAGTGGAGTCAGGAAACAGAAAGAAGACAGGAAGTGGAGTCAAGAAACAGAAAGAGGTCAGGAAGTAAGCCAGGCTTCAGAAACTCAAGTCCTATTCATGCTCCACTTCCTCCGATAAGGCTGTACTCCTTGAAGGCTGTTTCCAAACAGAACCACAAGCTGACCATTCAACAAAAACACTGATAAATAAAGGAAGGTGTCACCATGTCCTTTTCAGTTGTCCACGAACACCTCTTTTTCATACCTGGTAGCATATTATGCAACAAATTGTTTTTAGATCTTTAGATTTCCTGCAGTTTTAATTCTTTATATTTAACACATGGGTCAGCTTTTTCCTCCCCATTTTAGACATTTAATTGCAGATCATTGATGGTTGACTACCTGCTGGCTTAGAGCAGTCATACTTCAATTATGAATTGTTCAAGTGTTGGAAAATATCCAAAATCCTGGAACTCCTTCCCCAAACCATTATTCTAATATAATGAGTAGGATCTATAGACCTGCAATTTCTTTGCCTTTTTAAAAATTATTTATTTTATGTGTATGATCATTTGCCTGCATGCATGTATGTATACCATGTGAGTACCTAGTTTTTACAGTAGTCAGAAGAATATTTCAGATATCCCAGACCTGGAGGTGGAAATAGTAATAAGGTACCGTGCAGTGCTGGAAACCAAACCTGAACTGCCTGTAAGAGTGAACTGAACTGACTGGATTGCTCTTAACTGCTGAACCATTTCTCCAACACCAAACCTGTTATTTCTACAGATGTTTCAAATGACAGGAGCACAATGTGTAAAGTTATCCTAGTTCTTTATTTTTACACATCAGCCATCCTTGGTGATAAATAAAACCACTTAGAAATACAGAAACATGCATGCAAGCTCAGACCTAAATTGCTGAGGTAGTTAGAATCCCACTGAATAACATTGAAATTATGGTATGTAGACCCCATCTCACACAGGAGAAGTTATCCCCCAATGCAGGCAATGTTCCAAAAGTGCCACAGAGATTTTGAGATCTTACTCTATTTTAATTTCCAGCATCTGGTCCAAGTCTTCATACCTAATTCAGCCATGCAGTAAATACCTGTTGCTTTCAAGTTATCTAAAGGTCAGCAAGCATGACATTTCAATTACCAGGCACTGTAGAGTATTGATCTAGACACAAGTCTTCAGCAGGCAGTTCTTTGCATAAGACAAAGGCCCCACTTCATAAAAGTCTTCTGAATAACTCTTGAACCCCACTTAAATCCCAGTTTCATCATTTCATGACTGGGATCTTAGGTAATTCCTGAAATTCTGTGTTTCTGTTTACTCTTCTCTCAAACTGGGGGGTTGAGGACAGCAGTATTTTACTTCAGAGGTTTTGGTGTAAGACCTAAATAGAATAAAGTTCTCTAAAAATGGGAAGTAGTGGAGTTAGACTGCACAGTCCTATTTTATAAAGATATTGCTATTATTATAATAGCCATCCTGTGTATCTGTTCATTTGTACGTGGCTTCACAAAATTCCTCTCTTTGGTGAAGCATAACATGAATTGGCCAATTACACAAGTCATAACTGAGCAGCTCAGTGCATTCACAGAGGGAACATACCTATGCAGACACTACAGAGGTTAAGATAACAGGACCTTTGGACTCTCTGAGCTTTGTTGCCATTCTACCAGTCAAACTGATGAATCAAGGGTCTCCTCTCACATTTTATCTTCCCTCATAAAACACTGGTTTTGCCTATATTTGGAGATATAACCAGGGCCTTATGTTTGCTAGACAAATTCCCTACAACTGAGCTACCCTTCCAGCCCTTTGTCTTTGAATTTTATAAATATGCAAGAATATAATACACACTCTTGTACCTTTGTTTGCTCAATACCACACTTGAAGGAGTCATCTGTATTGTTGTACACAAAAGGATTTCATTTCATCATGTTATGCTTAATGTATCTCTATGTCCAATATCACAGTGCTTACTTTCTTTATTCCAAGACCTTTAGAGTTATCCTTGACATTCAGTAGCCTGAATTTTCCATACTTCCTTTGTTCTTTAAGGTTGTCTCGCTTAGTTTTCTCTTTGCAACTTTGTAAATTTTACAATTAGCTTGTTGACTTGCAACAATGTTTTCTTACACATTCCACTGTCAAGAGACATTTGAATCATCCCTAGTTTTTCAGCTTGCTATAAATGAATTTTTGGCACACTTATGTATCTACATAGAGAGGAGAGGAATTTGAAATCAGAGTAATGCAATTCTACAGGGAAAATATGTACACAGCATGGACACAGAAATACTGAGAATATATGCATATAGGTCTGTGGCTGGCCAAAGCCCTTTTGTTTACCATTTGTATTATAAATATTTTCATTTTGCGGCTTGTGTTTTCATTAATAATAATGGAAGTTCTTAGTTTTGTAAAAATCCACTTTATCTGTCTCCTGTAACAATGTTTGGATTACATTTAAGAATATTTGTTTAACTCAAGATTATGGAAATGTGCTTGTGATGGTTAATCCTGATTGTTAGCTTAATGAGATTTTGAGTCACCTTGGAAACATCTCTGGGCATGTCTGTGAGAACTTATCTAGATTAGATAATCTAAGTAGAAAGAACCCTGTAAATGTGGGTCGTACTGGTTCATGGGCCGGAGTCCTGGATGGAATAAAAAGGAAAGAGAGCTGAATGTTAGTAGTCATCTCCTTCTGCTTCCTAACTGCAGATGCAATGTGACCAGCTGCCTCCAGCCTGCGGCCATGAATCCCTTGCTATGATGGACTTTGAGTTTTATAACCCCTTTCTCCCTAAAGTATCTTTGGTCAGGACTTCTGTGATAGCAACAGGGCAAGGAATTAATTTTATAGGAAATGAGTAAAACTATGGAAAAAATTAATAATCCATATATTTAATATTTTGCTCCAAAGAGTGAAGCATATGTTCATAAATAGCAGGAAACGATTTTTGCAACAGTTACTACTTTTGTTAAAATTTTTTGAAAAGCTTAAGCTTCATTTTACTTGCTTCAGTGAGATCAATGCCACTGACGAAGTCTGATTTTAGAACCTGTGCTCATTCATATGTTTAATGTATATTTATGTCCAATATCATAGTACTTATTCTCTTACTTTTAAGACTCTTAGAATTGTCCTTGGTATGCCATAGCCTAAATTTTCTGCATTTCTTTGGTTCTTCAGGATTGACTTGCTTATTTTTGTCTTAGCATCTTTGTAAATTTTGTAATTAGATTGTTGACTAATATATCCACATTGACAACCCCTCTTAAGATATTTTGTTGTGTTTTTATTAAATAAATTTCCTTGGGGGAAAATGACATTGTTCCAAAGTTGATGGCACCTCAGACATGTATGTCTCTGTAATGTTGTCCTGAATAATTTTGTTTCTGTCTTCTTAAGCATTATACATTTTATTCCTTTTCTCACTTGGTTAGGAATTAGTTACAGAAGTTGTAGTAGTGCCCATCTTTGTCACAAACAAGTCAGTTTTATCCAAATTATCCTATATGTGATTGTCATTTTTTCTTTTGTTCTGTTAGTGTATAAAACAACAATTTTTTATTAAAAATAAAAAGTATGTTTTGGACTATTATAGATATTTGTAATTGTGTGTGTGTGTGTGTATGTGTGTGTGTGTGTGTGTATAGTTTTTTTCTAGTGTTTTATTTAAGATATTTCACCCATGTTCATGAGAAAAATTATCCTGTAATTTTCTCTTCCTTTAATTTCTTTGCTAAGTGTTGAAATCAAGGTCACAGAGGTCAGTTGGAACAAGTTTGCAGTGTTCTTTGTGTTACTGTTCATTTCATGTGTTCATATGATATTTTTTTCCTTAAAGATTTTATGTAATTCTATAGTGAAGATATCTAGGTATAGAATTTTCTTTGTATAGAGTTTTAAGATTATGGATCCACTTTAATTGGATGTTTCATAAGTTTTTATTTTTCCTTCTCTGTGACAGATTTCATAAATTTCCTTTCCAAAAGGATTTTCTTCTCTTCTTAATAATTCATTAATGTACTGGCATTATATGGTTAATAACAATCTCCTTGTAGTTTTTAATATCTTCAGGCTATATAGCAATATTTTCCCTTACTCTTTGCAATTTGCCTATCATTTCCTTTTGGTCTTCTTCAGGCCTACCCTGTTTATTGTTTTGAACAAAGCAACATTAACATCCACTAATGGTCTCCACTTGTATTCATTTTCTGTTATTAATCAGTTTGTCTTCATTTCTTCTCTTAGCTCTCATGCAGCCTGACCTTCCTGCTCTTTCTCTGTTTCTTCTAATGGACATGTCAATCACTGACCTTTACTTCTTGTCTCCTAAGATGTGAATTTACCTTTGTAAACTTTCCCAATAAGATCTGTGTTACATGTGCCTCCCAAATTCTGATGTGTTTCTTGGTAATTAGACAACTCAAAAATAATTTCTTACTTGCTTTTTTCTTTTAATTTTAGAAAGATGTTGGTGAATTTTCAAACATCTGACTATATCTCAGTCTTCTTTTTTTTTAATGATTGATAATTATTTCCTCTGAAATGTTTGGAGACATTTTTTACAAGTTTTTTAGCACGTGGGTCTACTCTGGAAGATGTTCTGTTTGGGTTTGGGAAAGATATCAAGTATTCTGGAATTGTTGTAAATGATAGTTTACCAGTTGTATATAGGTCAATAGGTCAGATTTATTATTCAAATCTTGACTTTTTGTTCCCTTCTATGTGAGTCTTAGTTTACTATAGACCAAAAAAATAGTGAATTGTCCAAATACTTTGTAGATTTTTATATTTACTTTCCACCTAAATATTATTAGATTTTTGCTTTACATATTTTTAATCTATGTACAAACATAGAATTATTATTTTGTGGCAATTTAAAAACTTTCTTTTCCTTGCTTATCCCTCTTTATTGATAGAATTTTTAACCTTACATCGTGCAGTGGAATGATATCAGTTTTACTTTGGTAATGGAATTCATAGACGAGATTTTAAAATACTTTTTATTAATAACCTCTGTAGTCATATTTAGCAAAGTATGTTTTGTACATAGTGGGACTTTAAAAGAAAAGAATCTTTGTATTTTAGTTTAAGTTTTAAGATTAAAGATATCTAAGTTGACTCTTTATTATCTATTTATCCCATTTATATTTGTTTTCCCTGTTCCTTTATTCAGTGTAAATATCCTTCCCATTGCACTTTTTCTTCACTATCTATATGTATTTTCATTACACACACATACACATATTATATGTATTTTCATTACACACACACACACACACACACACACACACACACACGTATAGCAGGCATCAGTTTCTGACTTCAGAAATTTAATAGTCAGATACCTTAAGAATTTATATTCTGACTCGGGAGGCAGAGGCAGGAGGATATCGGTGAGTTCATGGTCAGCCTCTTTTATTAAAGTGAGTTTCAGGACAGTCAAGACTACATAGAGAGGCTTTGTTTCAAACAATACAACAACAATAACAAGAACATTCAATTATATTCTAAAAATTCTATCAGAGCCTTATAAACTACTACCATTTTAAATTTTATATAGACATATTCATTTGTACAGCTAACTTTAAAAACTGTGCATTTAATTATAATTTGTTACATAGGGTGCTATTAAGAAACCCACTTACCTCCTATTTGCCCTTCTCTTCCACATCTGATTATGTGAAGAGCTGTATAAATTTTACATTGTCCTCTCATTAATAAATATAGCCCGTTTGGAAGAGATTAAGAGTTAAGGACTTCTGAGGTCAATCTCAGCACACAGATTCTCCATATATTTTCGAAGGTCATCTTAATTCAGTCCAACATCATACAATACAGTAAGCTGGGTGGCTGAAAATAAGAGAAATTTATATGCTCAGAGGTGAGAACATTGAAGATGCTGGAAGTTCAAGATCACAGCAAGAATGAGAAAGAGAGCTCTTCCTCCAGCTGTAGAAGAGGCAGCCCTGGTGTCTCTTCCTTTGAAAGGTCTCATGCCACCAGACTGGGTTGTACTTCACAGACTCTTAAGGGCCTTACTCCTAAATTACATTACGTTCAGGGTTGTGTTGTACACAACTTAGTCAACAAGATTTCATTCCTCTCCTGTTCACAATTCAGATCCTTCTTGGAGGCAAAACACATTCATTTTCCCCCAGTGGTCCCAAAGATTTCAATGTCTTCTAACATTAATTCTCAAACCTAGTTGTATTGTTAAACACTCATTTCAGTGGTTACCTTGGAAAGTGTGGCAGGCTTCCTTTTGTAATTTATTACCTTGCTATTTCCCAGAACACACTTGTTCCTTAAATTGTTTTTGATGTTGCTTTACTTCCTTCTATCTTTGTCCAACCTTTCAAGTATGAGACTCCTCCATTTTAATGTCTTTTCAAAATCTTAATATCATTTCAGGCAATTGATAGTTGTTTGTACTTCATGTCTTATTTACCTTTTCTATTGGAGTTCATTTCTGCTTGCATTTTCCTATTTTGAGTGAGTTTATTTTTTTCTTCCAGAAAAAAATAATTCATTTCAGTTTTCTAGAGATGAGTTAGTTCTCCCCCACAAAATAGCTTTTATTTTATTTTATTTTTGCTGGTAGAGAATTATAAGCTGGCAGTTATTTCAATATTTTAAAATTATTTATTTCATGTATCCTCTTTCATTTAGTTTCTTTTGAAAAATCATCTGTCATTTTTATTATTGCTTCTTTTGAGTCATTGTCTTTTTTTTCTGGCTTCCTTGACTATTTACTCTATTTTGTGTGTTAATAGGTGATGATGGTGTTTTCTTTGCCTATTTCTCCCTGAGAGGCTCACGAATCTATTGCTTGATTATATGTTATACAATTTTAGCAATTGTTTCTTTAAGTGCTGTTTCTGCCCCTTCTGCTCCTCTGGGATTCCAATTACAGATATGTCACATCTTTGCATTGTTCTACACATGATCTTCTTTGAATTTCCCATCCTTTTCTTGCTGCATGTATTTTACTAATCTGTTTTCAATGCTAGCGTGCCTCACTTCTGTTCTGAGTTTGTTAGGATATTGCTTAGGTAATTATAAACTGCTATTTTATTATTATTTTTTTGTTTCTAAAATTCCAATTGCTTGCATAGATTGCTCTTCTTTGGTGAGTTTATCTTAATCATTTTCATAAATATAGTAACCACAGTTATTTTAATACCAGTGTCTCAGTGGCTCCAATTTTTGTCTTATTAGCAATGTGATTCTTTCTATTGTCTGTGCTTTTGCTTTAGATTTTGGCTAGGGGCCTGTCTTCTGGTTTGCCTAGTAATTTTAGATTGCATTAAAATAAAATGGTAATTTTAGATTATTTTCTTTTCCTCCACAAACGATTAACCTTACATCTGCTGGTGAGTTAGAGGGCTAGATCATTTTGATCCAATCAAGGCTAAGATGATCCGACATCATCTTTGAGTCCTTCTGTGTTTCTGCATTTCTGGTTTGTTCCTGTCTCTAGATGTAGTCTTTCATTATCTCGACTGACAATTTGGGGAATTTTTCCAAGACCTTTTTTTGTGGGTATGAACTCTTATTAAATTTTGTCTCTCCAGCAGGATGCTATTGCACAAATCTCCAGTTACCATTTTAGTTACTAAGCCATAGATTTCCACTTGGCTTGTCTGATTGCTACTTTATACAGTTTGGTGTTTTAAATGCTACGAGTGGAAATGTGCAGAACGTTGAAATGCCGAACTCACTTCTCTGTGATTTTCTCTTCTCCAGGATGTCAGCCCCTCATTTTGACTTAGTAGCCTCATAATCCATTTCTGTCTCTACAGCTTTGTGGATTTGTTAAAACTGCTGGTCTGCTATTTTCTCTTTGTTTTTCCAGCCTAGTTCTGCTTCCTCACAAATAGGCACATGGTTTAGTACAGTACAGATGGTGCCCATCCTCTGGTACCACCTTCCTCCTTGGAAATGAACTCATGAAGTTCCTACATCTTCATCACCTCAATATGTGTTCTGAACATTTTTGTATGTAATTTGACTTATTTTCAAATTAGAAACTGACCCTCTGGACAGGACAACTAGCTTAAGGGAGTTTGTTGGCACTGTTGGATTTGGAATTCCTTTGGCCACTTTTGGGGTCTGTTTATTGCTCCAGCTCAGGATCTGAAATATGATTTACCTGAGTGTGCATCTCTGCTTTCTCTTTGCCTCTGAGCTAACTTGTAACAGCTAAGCCGTGCTTCCTTGCTTTGATTTTAGTGACCAAACCTAGGGCCATCTTCTGTAGGTCCATTGGTTATTTTTTGGAACTGAGGTAAACAATCAGTTGCTTTAAATTTCCAAAAACTAGATAATTCTTTAATGGAGACCCTTTTGGATTACAAATGCATCCATGAGAGATAGGCCTAGAAGTCTCATTTGTCCTTTTCAGCAACCAATAGAACAAAGAATGTAGAATGGTTAGGACACATACTCTCTCTCTCTCTCACACACACACACAGAGAGAGAGAGAGAGAGAGAGGGAGGGAGAGAGAGAGAGTTGCAGGAGTGCAGGAGATAGTAGGGACCTGGGGCTTATTCTAGCCTTTGTTCAAAGTCTGGCCCTTTTCCTAAAAGTTGTATGATCTTGGAAACAGTCCTTGGTTGCTCATATTTCTATTTTCACACCTGTGAAGTAGCCATCCCTCACAGCACTTCTGTGAGGATTAAATGAGAGACCCATAAAAAGAAATGAGCCCAGCATATGGCACGGGGCAGGTGGTTGATAACTCCCCCACTCTGGAGTGTGACTGTGAAAGGTGAGCCTGCAAAAAGTACAATGTTTGTAAAGGCTGAGTGAGGTCTGAACATTTGCAACAGTATATGACAATCAGTCTTCGACAATACTACCCTTTACCATAGACAATACTACTAACCTTAGACCATTCTCCCCTTTACAGTCCCTGATCTCAGAAACTAAGCAGAGGTAGACCTAGATAAGATTGAGGATGGGCAAACAATGTGATAATGAGCCCAAGAACATGTGTAGAACATCTGCATGAACAGCCCCACCCAACTCTCTGCTCTGCTCCTTTCTCATATATACACATATTTTTATTATGAAGTAATAGAAAAAAAAATGTGTTAGGACCATTGAATCCTCTTTCTAAGGAAAAAGACCTGCCTGAGAGGTAGGCCGGCACCACAGCTTTTACACATGAAGCATAATGTAGAATATAATTACAATATGTTTGAATCTTTCCTCTATTACGATTCTATCCAAGGGCCTGAAAAAAGAAAACAAAAGGCCCTTGGCACCTTTGAAATAGGACAGAGGTGACCTTGGTGTTCCTGCCCACATTAACTGTACAGTATTTTTAAAGCTTATTCTTCAAGCTAAGGGGCTAAGCAAGCGCTTGCTGAGCCGTTAATGGTTCTGAATTTGCCTCCCAAATCTGTGTACTTCTGGTGCATGACTCATTGCTTTCGGGTGCAATAACTTGAACTACATAAAACCAATTTTAATTCTAAATATAATTTTGACTCTTAGGGAAATAATATATAGCATGCATCCCTAGAATTACAAAGTGGATAAAAATAGTTAGAATTAGGTTATCATCTGTAAAGCTAAAAAAGGATGATTTCTCAGCTGCATTTTGAATTGTGGCATATAGCAATTTTACAAGGAAAGCTTATTTAAATATGGCACACAGGCACACAGCCCTCTCTAAGGTATTCAGCTAATTGGAGAATGATGCCAGTTTTGTTCTGAGTTCACTATCATTCTCCAGCTCTTTGATTTTAATGAGGTTTTCGACTACTTTTACTTTTCAAGAGCCACACATTTGCTCCCTTCTGCTATTTTATGTGATTTAAGCGCTGACGTTCAGTTGGCAGCCTCCGCATTGTTAAAAGGGAAGAGTGACTCTTGTTTGATGGGTCATTAGATTTGGTTTTAGGGTTTTCCTCTCCAGTTTACATTAATCAGCTTTATGTACCTTGTGCCTCGTTTCTTTTTCCCAGTTCACATAAATATTGATGTCATCGTCAATTGGAAGTTTCAGAAGAGAAATCAAAAGGAGAAGATTGGCTCCAATGGCCATCGGTTGTAAAATCCAGTTTCAGGCAGATCTATCAAAATTAGCTACCTTTTCAGTACATAAAATCCATTTATGCAAAAGGAAAAATCAAATAAGCTCTCATTTAAAAATCTGTAGTTTTTTCTTCTGTTGCCTTTATTAAAAATGACTTTCCATCACTACTGGTTGAATTATAGCTCTTTTCTAATAACTCACATCTATGTGTTTGCAGAGTTTTCAGTCTCTCTCATTTTGGACATTCTTTCAAGTTTTTAAGGACTACAGTAAGGGCATGCTGTAACTTCTTTGATGTAACCAAATTGAAGTTTTAAACATATGTCTAATAAAGTACTTGGAAAGAATCTAGAAGTGTGTGTGTGTGTGTGTGTGTGAGAGAGAGAGAGAGAGAGAGAGAGAGAGAGAGAGAGAGAGAGAGAGAGAGAGAGAGAGAGAGAGAGAGAATGGGAATACAAACATTGTTCTGATGAGTGAAGGCCTTGGACCTGGGGCTCTCTACCTCACTTGACCAACTTAAGACCCTGAGTGATGAGGTGAGAATTCAGGGCTCCCACTTATTTCTTCTTAGAATTTTCTGATTCTCACCAATATGTTCTCACATATCTTTTCACAAAGCTCTAGAATGATACTGTTTGGCAGGGTAGCCAATTTATGCATATTTTCACTTACCTACAATTAAAATAAATTTAAACTCAAGTCTCTCAGCAGAAGTAACCATATTTCAAAGCCCAGGATTCTGCATAAAATGTTCCTCTGTATTGCTGGTGCCAGGATGTCACATGGCACCTTCTCCAAGATATAGAATCATTCAAATTGGAAAAACAATAGTAGGAAATATGTATTGCCCAAGACACTAAGTCTCACTCTGTGTATGATCCTGACTCCTTCCAATACTACAGCTCTGCTAGCCAGAGACTGCTATGCACTCTGACTTCCACTGGCACTGTGTTTAAAAATCTGTCTCTGAGAGCTAAACAAAGAATCTCAACTGAGGAATATCGAATGGCAGAGAAGCACCTAAAGAAATGTTCAACATCCTTAGTCATCAGAGAAATGCAGATCAAAACAACTCTGAGATTCCACCTCACACCAGTCAAAATGGTTAAGATCAAAAACTCAGGTGACGGTAGATGCTGGTGAGGATGTGGAGAAAGAGGAACATTCCTCCGTTGTTGGTGGGATTGCAAACTGGTACAACCACTCTGGAAATCAGTCTGGCGGTTCCTCAGAAAATTGAACATAGTATTACCTGAGGACCTAGCTATACTACTCCTGGGCATATAACCAAAAGATGCTCCAACGTATAACAAGGACACATACACCATTATGTTCATAGCAGCCTTATTTATAATAGTCAGAAACTGGAAAGAACTCAGATGTCCGTCAACAAAGGAATGGATACTCATGGGAGGAAATATGAAGACATAACGTGGAGCAGAGACTGAAGGAAAAGGCCATCCAGAGACTGCTCCATCTGGGGATCCACCCCAAATACAGTCACCAAACCCAGACACTATTGTGGATGCCAAGAAGTACTTGCTGACAGGAGCCTGATATAGCTATCTCCTGAGAGACTCTTCCAGAGCCTGACAAATACAGAGGTGAATGCTGGCAAACAGTATCATTCTAGAGCTTTGTGAAAAGATATGGTAGAGAACATATTGGTAGAGAATCAGAAAATTCTAAGAAGAAATAAGTGGGAGCCCTGCATTCCCACCTCATCACTCAGGGTCTTAAGTCAATCATCAGACTGAGCACAGGGACTCCAATGGAGGACTTAGGTGAAGGACTAAAGGAGCTGAAGGGATTTGCAACCCCATAGGAAGAACAACCAGATACCCCAGAGCTCCCAGGGACTAAACCGCCAACCAAAGAGTACACATGGAAGGACCCATGGCTCCAACCACATATGTAGCAGAGGATGGCCTTGTAGGACATCAATGGGAGGAGAGGTCTTTGGTCCTGGGAAGGCTCGATGTCCAATGTAGGGAAATGCCTGGGTAGGGAGGCGGGAGTGGGGGAGTGGGGGAGTGCCCTCATAGAAGCAGATAGGGGATGGGATAGGAGGGTTTCTAGAGGGGAAACCAGGAAAGGGGATAACATTTGAAATGTAAATAATGAAAATATTCAAGAAAAGAAAAGAAAAAAATCTGTCTCTGTTTCTCTGTCTCTTTCTCTGTCTCTCTGTATCTCTGTCTCTGTCTCTCTCACTTTGTGTGTGTGTGTGTGTGTGTGTTTGTGTATTCATTCATGTTCATGTATGTGAGTATATGTGTAGGTTAGAGGACCACCTTGATATCATCCTCAAAGATGCCCTCTACTTCCTTTGAGATAAGTTCTGTCATTGGTCCAGAGCTCACCAACTAGACTACACTGGGTATCCAGTGAGCACTGGTCTTATTATTAATATCTCCCATAGCTCTTAACTCTTTTTTTCTTAATTTGAGTGCTAGGGATCTAGCTCGTGTCCTTGGGGTTCCAAAGTAAGTACCTTACTAAGCCATAACCCCAAGCCTGGCTCCATTTTCTTTCTTAACTCCTCTTTACACAGTTGGGGTATAGCTTCTGGCTTATTTTATGACTGATGTCAAACATTCTTTGACTTGTCTCCACCTTCTTATTTGTGAAAGATTGTATATTCACTAACAACATCACAGCATTTGTTTACCACCATTCTGTTGCAATTGTTTTCCTTATTTTCAGAACTGAAAAAAAACAGCTTCTTAGTTCAATTGGTGACCAGCCTCCAGATGAATCTGAGATGTTCATGTGAGATAGGATTTGAAAGCAAGAAATGTAATTGCATTGCATCTGTCTAAAAAGTCATTTCTCTTCTTTACCTTTGCACCAGTGGCCACTATGGAGGGAAAGATGGCCTTATTCTTCTCTTTATCCTCCAAGTCTGTAAAAGTAACTTTTATTCTTCTGATTAATTGTCCACTCCAAGACTTACTGCCTCAGTCTCTTAACCTACACTTAGTCTTAGAAGCTTCTAGCCTCATACAGTCTAATCTAGGCCTAGAATGTTTACTGCCTTTGAGACTTACAGCTGAATAAGTTCATCCTTCCTGTTTCTTTCTGAGCTCTGGTTGGCGGGTGCAAATCAGCAGCTTGGCTCCAACTCTTCTCTAAGCTAAATGATTCAAACTGGCTTCCCTGACAGCCTCTCCTGGACTGCTCTGCTTGTCCTCAAACTAACTCTGGCAATCTCTTCTAATCTTCTGGCTCCTTCTCATTTTCTGGCTTGTTCTGTCTTTACTGGTGTCTAGCTTGTTCTCTCTTCAACCTGTCTCTGTAAAACTCTCTGGGTAAAACTGCCTCCTCCTCTCTCTGGCCCTGCTCTCTGTAACTATTCTGGTAAAACTGTCTCTCTTCTCCATACTGCTCTCTCTTAAGGTGCTTCCCTTTCCTCTCTCTTCTCATGAGAGTTGGGCATATCCCATTTTGTCAAATCTTTCTCTGATTCATCACTTTGTCTGCCACTCAATTAGAAAGCACTTTCAAACATGGGAGCTTCCTTCTACAAACTAACTTCACCTTCACTATTTGGTATTAAAGGTATGTACTAAGGGCATGTTTGTATTCTAGTCAGAGGTATTAAAGGTGTGTGCTAAGGCTAAACCACACCACAACTAGAAACAGGGTATTTCAGCAAATAACCCAATTTCAAGGTTCACAGTGTGATCAAATATCCTGTAACACAAGTCATTGTCCTTCCTCCCCTCTTCTCCCTTAAATTCATGGTGGAACCTCAAGTCTTTCTCTTGTCCTGTTACTATCATATGTAGCATCCTCTTTCAGTTCGTATTTTCTTTAAAGATGTCCTGTCACTCTTGTATTCTCTTTGTCACTGTCCCCACCTTAACTCTGTATGATTTCTATACTACCTAGAAGACCCATCCATGCCTGGACTATTTCTCTTATAATAACTCTCATAGTCTCTTGACCTTGTCCTATTATCATTGTCACTTCTAAAAGTTTGTTTATCAATATTTCAAGCATCTTGCTTTCTGAATATTCCCTTCTGCTTTTTCTCACTTTCTCCAATAGTTTTAGTTCAACGATACTATACAGATCTAGAAGGACATGCAATTTCTCCTTTTCTGTAATCCATTAGTCTGCATAAATGCTTCTCATGATTTTCGAACGTCCTTACCTTTGTTTCCCTTATTCTCTCCTAAAACCAGTTCAATTATTATTCAACTATCTTTTAACTCTGCAAATACATTTCTCTACAAGCCTAGGGAAATCACTCCAGCAATTCATTTTAAGCCAAGCTCTGCTGACATCAAGGGTCCTTCTGGTTTATTGGCCAGTCACTGTAAATGTCCTGAGTATATCCATCTGGTCTTGTTAAAAATCGCTCCATGTATTAATTTTGCTCCTCAAGTTTATAAAATATTCCCAGTTACCTTTATTCCCAATTTGGTCAGCTTTCTGCTTTACTTGGAAAGTAGTTTATCAGAAGGGACTTTGTGCAAGCCCTACCATGCTATTTCCTCAGCTTCCATACCTACACATATTTCTCATGTCTGTTGCTATGGATGCCTGGTTTGAGCTCCAATGAAAGGTCAGTCCTATTACTTCAGTACTTTATTGTTTCTTTATCTTCTACAGCCACAGACTTTGCCTCAGTTTTCTTCTCTTTCTCTTTTTTGCATTCTTAGTGGACTTTTCTCCTGTATTGTTCTTATCACAGTTGAATATGTGATTGTGATGAGAAAATATAAAGAAAAGCATCCGTTGTCTCTGATTTCTTCCTAGACACTAGCACTCCATTTTTCTTCTGCACTCGCATCACCAATTTGTCTGCTCTCATTCACTCTTGAACTCAGTTCAGTCTGGCTTTTGACCTTCCCATTCCATTAAGATGGTAAAAGCCATTCATGATTGTCATTGCTGTTCACTCAAAGTCAGTTCTCTTTCCCCATCTTATCAGACCTATTGACAGAGTCTGACCCACCTGATCACTCATACATTTTGATAGACCTGATCCACTCAGTTAACTGCAGACTTCACCCCTCCTCTTCCCAGTGCCCCCCCCACCCATCACCCCATACTGCTTAGTCCCCTTTGCTGTTATTTCATCTCCTTCATGCATAAATCAAAACAAGGTCCTGTCTTTTACAGTCACTTCTGTGGAGATCTTATTCCATTTGATGTTTAAATCATGTCCCAGGCTGATCATTCCTTATTTTACATCTCTACCTTAGATCATTTTTACTGAACTTTAAATTTATAGACATTTGCCTTCTCAGTGGCAAATAACCTCATATTAACCTGGGTTAGATTCAAGTTCTGAGTGTCTGAACCTCCTTTCCCATATGGACCTCATCACTATCTCAAGCAAATCCCCTGTACAATATTCTCCCCTAACACTGGTGCCTGTGCTTCAGAGCACTGGCCATGTGTGTCATTCTGGCAAATGGAGGTACCATGGACCAGCACATCAAGCACTGGTTTTTCAGAAGCTAGCACAAAACATGTGGGGGAATCAAAAAAGAAGTAGTTAAGGAAGTAATAAAAAGCAATAAGGCTTCTAAGTGACAAGGATGATATTAAATATGCAGAAAATGTTTATTTGAAATAGTCCAACTGAGTTTAGGTAGTACTGATTTTTTTTGTGTGTGTGTTAAATATTAAGCTTAAGGATATAAAGAGGAATAAATGCTTGTGGCATGGTAGTTAAAAGCATGGAATTGGAGGTTGGGATTGTTAAACATTCCTGAGTCCCAATTTTTCATCTTTCAAATGATGATGACAGTTTCTGATTCATAGGGCTTCAATGAGAATTTCATAGTATGTTATACATGATAGGGTGAAACCCTAATGAATGTTTAATATGTTGTTATGGTGATGCTGATCACACCCTGAACAAAGTGTACACCAGGCAGGATAGTGTGGGATATGGGAGGATGATGGCCTAATACTGCTCAGAGAAGTTAGAAACAGCTTCCCAGGGGAGCTGGCATGTCCACTGTCTCTAAAGGATGGCAATGGTCTGTCCTCTTGAGGAGAGAGGAAGGAAAAGGAGAAAACTACAGGAGCATGATCAGAGACTACTATGCAAGCAAAATATGACTCGGGGTAGACAGGAAGCTACCTAAAATCGGAAATTCTAAGAATACATTTTTGTTTATGCTAATTTTAAATTCCAAACAGCTAAATACACATTTCTTTTAGTGGCTAAAATATTATTTTATTTTTAAAAACAAGCTAATGTTATGTTAGAACAAAATCTAAAAATTACATATACTATGAAGTTTATTCCCTAGAGCTAACCAGTGTCTTGTTTTCAGTTCTTTCCTGTATCACATGCATTTCACAGGGATATTTCATAGTGTGTGAAAGGTTTTACATTCTCTCCTTTCTCCCCCAACACTGTATACTAACAACACTTGACTAGATGTTTGAAATGCATACATCTAAAGGTTAGATTGGTTTTTATATATCTAAATAAAGAACTAGAATCCAGACTCAAATTCAGTCTGTTTGACTCCAAAATTCATCACTATAACTTTTAAAGCCTTCATCATGCTACTTAGTTGCTACATAATAGTTCATTGAGTGACTATCACATGATTTAAGGTGCTACTCCTTATTACTAGGTAATTTGTTTGTAACTTTTCACTTGTATACCTGCTGCCATTCTGAATTCCTTTAGAGTACACACACACACACACACACACACACACACACACACACACACACATGCCATTGCCTGTTTTAGAGATAATATATTGTAAAAGATTCCTGGAATTCATTATAGGGGCATGAATCATGCCAAAAGGCATGAATTCTTAACCTATTGACATGTTGCTTTCCAGAAATACCCATCGCATTCCTGGTATTCTATAAACAGTTTATTTCATTGAAATCATTTCCTACTTGTGATTGATGGGCTGTAGATAGATGCAGTGCTTTATTGATCGCTCTGGAGTGAATTCACTGCTATAAGTGATTTCATACAACAAATACCTTACCCAACCTGTAACTCACAGAGCAGTTGTTTACTATGATAATACTAATTTTGAACAATTGACCTGATTGTGGTTCTCAGTAAAAACCTCAGGAAAATAAAATTTGTTATGAAAAAAACTAGTAGTATAATAAAATATGTAAAAATGACAATAATAAAATCTTTTCTGAATCTGTTCAAACCTGCTATGACTTCTGAAGGAAAATATGTTATTTCTCAACAAAGCAGAGTTCTTTTCCTTGTACAACTCATTGTGGACAGTTGTTATTCAGAGGTGAGACATTGAATGTGGTTTTTTTTTACCTTGCTAGTCACCGAAATGTATTGAAAGAGACTCTCAAAGACCCCAAGTGTTCTAAATTTATCTCAGTCAGTTTCTCTGGTTTGGGAACTCGTTTGGAAATCTCACAAGGCCAACTTGTCTGCAGTAATTTCTAGTGCTTCTTGTTTGGGGCAGGCTCAAAAAAGCTCTGAGAGGTGCTAAATTTGGTGCTTGGCAGACACCATAACACACAAGGAGAAATACGTGAAGAGTAAAACCTAAAATATCAAAACTCTTTGACATTTCAAACAAACTTCAAATGTATGAGGAGACTATATAACATCTGCATAGATCAGCTGTGTGGACAGTTTATGACAAATGCAAGAGTCAATAGGATAATTGACTCCTTCTCTAGAAAAAACTCTAGAAAAAATGAGCTGAAAGCTGGGCTTCACACATGTTGGTATACAATTACTCACGAAGGCTTGCATTTGAATTTCTTCCTTAACAAGGTAGAATGGATAGTATCCACCACCCTGAAAATGTGGGTGACAGTTTTGACAATGTTTACCAAAACACTGAATAGAAACAAACGAGCCATACATGAAGACCTATGCAAAAATGAGATGGTAGGCTTTTGTTTCATAATTTATAAAGATTTATTTTATTTCATATGATTTAGTGTTACTCACTATATGAGTATATGTGGATCACATTGTGTATGTGTGTGTGTTGCTCTCAGAACATTGTGTGAGAGAGTGAAAGAGAGAGAGAAAGAGAGAGAGAGAGAGAGAGAGAGAGAGAGAGAGAGAGAGAGAGAGAGAGAGAGAGAGAGAGAGAGAAAGGCTTTCAGAAGGAAGAGTAGGGCATCAAATCCCCTGGAAAAGGAGTTGTTGACATTTGTGGCCACCATGTGGGTGCTGGATACTGAACACAGATCTTCTGGAAGAGGAACTGTTGAGCCATCTTTCCAGCAGTGATAGTTTTAGTTTTGCTGTTTTGAAGTTGAGCTAAGAGTTCCTAGGAGAACTGATTCTATAGACAGGCAACAGTTTCAGGGACAGCCCCTGCTCCAGTTGTTGGGGGGACCCACATGGAGACTGAACTGCACATCTGCCACATATGTAATGTGCCAATGGCCTTGGTCTATCCTGTGCTTGTTCTTTGGTTGGTGGTTCAATCTCTGAAAGCCCTCAAGGGTCCAGGTTAGTTGATTCTGTAGGTCTTCCTGTGGAGTTCCTATTCCTTCAGGGCCCAATCCTTCCCCCAACTCTTCTAACTGGGCTGCTTTGTCTGGCCTCAGTGGGACTGTGTGTGCTAAAGCCTGCAGAGATTTGATGCACCAGGGTGGGAGGATACCCTGGGGGGGGGAAGGAGCCCACTCTCTTAAAGGAGAAGGGGATGGGCAATAAGGGGAGAGACTTTGTGAAGGGGGGACAACTGAGAGGCAGAGGGCAGGAATCGGGATATAAAATGAATGAATAAATTAATTAATGGAGGGGGGAAAAGAGTTCTCAGGACAGAGGGGGAAGGTCTCATTTTTTTAAGAAAAAAATATCATTTATTTTGTTGAACAACATTGCGGCTCAGAATATATAATATGCATTATAATGTCCTAGGTGTCATACTTAGGGGCCTGTTTGTGAATTGGTTTTCTGCCCCCAACACTATGTCTTTGTCACCAGGGAGTTTCTGTGCAACTTTTATTTTGCAGATGTTCTTTCTATAAGATAAAAAGACAGAAATTAAAAATGAATTTTTTAAATTTAACACCAATACTGTGGATCTAATTAAGGATTTAAATACCCAAATAATATGTGAATGAATGAACAAACCGCTGAATTCTAGGGGATATATTTAGATATTCTTCTCTTTTTGCATCCCAACAAAATGATATCACCATGCAGAGTTTGCCAGAAATGATGCAATAAGAAAATGATTGTTCAGTATTTGGGGAAATTCCAAGCAAATTGGGCACAGAGGGAAAATCCATGGTAGGTGTTTGAATCCAGGCCTATAGTTGGTCCTGCCTCCCTCAAGGCAAGTTCCTTGGAAGGTTTAGTCAGTACAGCCATCTGATAAGTAGATGTCCTTTCAGAGGCCACGTGTGCATGCTGAGAGAAGATTTTGACCTTGGCTCTGCTGCATCAACTCTACAGCTCAAGTTACTGCGTGTTGTAGGCTTTTGTTCAAGTATCTGCCTATTTGTAATTGGAGTCAGTGGAAAGTGCTACTGCCTAATGGGGAGCTGGATTTGTCTTTGCATTTTGAAGAATGGAACAATGGGTTAGTATTTATTCTGCCAAAGAATTTGTAGTTCAATGTTTTTGCCTGGGGTTTTTTTTTTTTTTGTTATGTTTTTGTTTCTCAGAAACATGGATAATAAAAAAACCAAAGCAAAAAGCAAAGCAAAAAGAAAGAAAGAGAGAGAGAGAGAGAGAGAGAGAGAGAGAGAGAGAGAGAGAGAGAGAGAGAGAGAGAGAGAGAGAGAGAGGAAGGGAGAGGGAGAAAGGGAGAGAAAGCCAGGTGGTAGTGGACTGCACACATGCACCTTTAATCCCAGCACTCAGGAGGCAGAGGCAAGCTGATTGTCTGAGTTCAAGTCCAGCCTGGTCTACAGAGTGAGTTCCAGAACAGCCAGGACTACACAGAGAAACCGAGATAGTTTTATTTTTATTTTCTTCCAAGAGGTTTTGACTAGTCATACTAAGGTTTTTATTTCAGAATTGAACTTTCCATGTAAATACAAACTAAATGTCATCTTCTTTTACCCTGTGGGTGTGAGATTGTCTTTTGGATTTCTTTCTGTTTTGATGTGGGGATTCATATATTCCAGGATGACCTCCAATTTTCAATGTACCCAAGGATGTTCTTCTTCTGTTCCTCGTGCCTCTACCTCCCCTAGGAATTGCAGGCATGTGCCACTACATCTGTTGTATTTTTATCATAAAACCACATTATAATTACTAGAAATTCTAGCCATAGGAGAGCTAATGTAGTGCATATTAATTAAAGGTCATCAATTTCATAGCTTTGCAAGAGGGGGACGGGGGTGTGCAATGAGGCAGGTGAATGACTGCTAAGCCTGAAATAATAGGTTGGAAGATTCTATGTGTGTTGATTTAGCAACACTAAAATGATGTTTTAAAGGTAACAGGACAAAAATGGAACCCTCCTTATTCACTTCCAATCTTATTTCCTCCACATGCCTGTTTGCCTTTTATGGCAGGGGCTGGTAAAGCCAAGCCTGCGCTGTAACCTTGAAGGACCCTGTAGGATTTCTCCAAAGGCAGTTATGAAGCTTATCTTCTTGTTCTGGAGCACAGCTGCTACGTGGAAGAACACACACACACTTAGGGTGCGTGAGGCCCTAGGTTTTATCCTCGGGACTGAAAACATGAATTCTTCTATCACTTTGTAATTAGTTCTTTGAGAATCTCATATTCACCCCTTTGCCCACTCCTCCTCCTCCCTGGTTCACATCCCTTTCCCTTTTTATGATTTTATGTCCACCTTTTTGTTAATTGTGCAATTTTAATTAAAATTTAAAACATTTCATTTGAGTGTGTGTGTGTGTGTGTGTGTGTGATGTGCATGTTATGTATAAAAAGAGTGTGCTTTTATGTGTATATGTGTGTGTGTATAGGGGTGTGTGCACGTGTTTTGGGTGTGTGATGTGCATGTTGTATGTGTGTATGTGTGTGTGTGTGTGTGAACTTGTGTGCCAGAGTGCACATATGGAAATCAGAAGACAACTTGAGGTATCTGCTCTCACCTTTCATTTTTTTTGAAACAGGGTCTCTCCTGTTCTTCAATACTGTGTGTGTGTGTATATGTGTGTGTGTGTGTGTGTGTGATGTGCATGTTGTATATGTATAGTGTGTGCTTGTGTATGTGTGTGTATGATGTGCATATTGTGTACATATAAAATGCATGCTTGTGTGTGTTTTATGTGTGATGCACATGATGTGTAAGTATAGTGTATTCTGTGTGTATTTGGTGAATATATGTGATGTGCATGTCGTGTATGTATACTGTATGCTTGTGTGTGTGTGTGTGTGTGTGTGTGTGTGTGTCTCCTTCTCCTCACTACTGTTGGTTAGGTTGATGAGCTCTTAGTGATTCCCTCATCTCTGTCTCTAATCTCCCTGTTGGAGTACACTGTACTATGTCTGTAATTTATAAAGGCTCTCCAGATCTGAACTTGCTTTTTCTAGCTTGCATGGCAAACATTTTACTCACTGAGTTCACCCCTGTCTTAATTTCTTCATAATGGATCCTGCCTGTGACAGTGAGCAACCACTTTGCTTTTAACTTTTAATCTCACAGAACTTCCTAAATTGAGCACATTTTCACGCTTACATTATTTTGTTGTTTTAGTAACTGGGAGTACCGGAAGTCTGAACCACAGATAGAACCGCCGGGGAGTTTCCTTCTTTAGCAACTCCATCACGGACTCAGGTTCCTTTTAGTCAGTCTCGGGGGGGGGGGGGGTTAGTGTATGCTTTTGCTTTAAAATTCAGCCTTTTCTGTATCTACATGTTTGTTCTACATTATTGACAAACTAGAGACCTGTGTGCTTGTCTGCCTGCCTGGGTGGGTGGATCTGCCTGAATAACTGTTGCATGTCCTGTTCCTTGGTCTGAGTCATGCCTACCCAAGCTATGTGTTTTTGCCCAGATGGTGCACAAACAAGTTGTTCATTGTTCATCTGTTCGTAGGGCCAGGACTTGAAGCTTCTAGAAACTTAAGGAATTATTCAGTTCTCCCTTTTCTCTCTCATGCTTTCCCTGTTTTGTGTTGAGCTGTGTTTTGTTTAAACCTCAAAGAGAAATCTTTCTACAAAGTTCTCTAAAGAGAAATCTCTGCAAGTGTGCATTTTCCCTTAAAATAACATATGTATTTTCAGGTGTCTTCATGTGTTGCTAGAGAGAATAAATACATACACTTCAAAGCAGCATGCTTGTTAGATACTTGTGTGAGCGAGAAGCAGTTTGGCAACTAGGGATAGTGTTTGAATTCAGAAACTTGTTAGAGAGCTGTGTGGGAAGGTGGAGCATGCTGTCCTCCTGGCTTGATCATACCTGACACATGGAAGTTCTTCCTCCTGTCCCCTGGCAACTGCTGACTCTAGAGTTGGAACCTTGGACTTCTGGTAGCCAAGTGAGAAAAACTTGAAAACATTCTTGAAAACTTTCTTCATTAACTTAAACTCATGTATGGAATCCCTAACCTGTGCTTTCTCTAGCCAATGGTTATTAAATCAACAAAAACAAACCAGCAAAACTCTGTCCTTTACAGAACTTATATCTTGGTCAAAGTTGACATATAGTAGATCAATGGTTCTCAACCTTCCTAATGCTATGACCCTTTAATATGGCTCCTTATGTTATATGACCTCTAAACATAAAATTATTCTTGTTGCTACTGTATGACTATAATTTTGCTACTGCTATGAATCATAATGTAAATATCTGATATGCAGGATATCTGAAATGAGACCTGCCCCTCAAAGAGTCTTGTTTCGTAGGTTGAGAACCTCTGCTATAGACAATTAGACAAAAGACAATGTGTAGTCAAATGTAGTGCTGCATACGTCTAATCCTAGCACCCAAGAGGTAAAAGCAGGAGGTATCCATGAGCTCTAAGCCTTTTAGAACTACATAGCAAGTACCAGGCCAGCCAGTTCTATATAGACGATCCTCAAAAGCCAAACAGATAAACAAAAATACACAGAGTGAGATAAAACAGAAAAGAAGATTGGGTGGAATTGTAATGAGTGTGTGGTAGGGAAGTTCCTCATTACTTATACAAGGTAGTGTAAGGAGACTGAAATGTTAAAGTGTTCTCATTGAAAGAATGTTTACAGAAGATAATTCTAAAAAGATGAATTTTAGTTGAGACTAGAATGAGTATGGGAACAAATGAGGGAACACTGGAAGTATAATCCCAGCCATGGGAACAAAGATAGGAGGTCCTAAGGCAAGAGGTCAAAATGGACTGAGAAATGAACAGCAGTAGGAGACAGTCAGAGTGAGTCATGTGGACCCTAGCATCTGCTTTGTTCAAGTGTAACAGAAAGCCACAGGAAGTTCTGTGGCAAGGGAAAGATATATCTTCACCAGGGTCATTCTAACTAGTGTGCTGAAAAAGTGTATTAGTAGAGCGGAAGATTTAGAGAGACTGGAGATGCTTGGCTGCTAAGACGGCACTGAGCAGGCAGAGGATATATTTCAGTTGCTGCAAATACTCTGTGCATAGAAAGGATGTTCTTCACGCACATGTATAGAGCAATTTCAGTTTAGGACAAGACCTACACTAAAGTTACTTTTTCCTTTGACTGTAGAAGAAGCAGATGTTTCTATAGAAAGATTGTAAGTGATGGGAATGTAAATACATTGCTAATAATAGTTTCACTGCTGAGAAGTGACTAGCAATATTTTCCTGTATTTTCCATACCTTCTTCTATGTATACAGATATGCATTTAAAAATAGACTACTTCCTGTTATGCAGAGACTATCACGCCATTCTGTAATTTGAATTTTACAATTACCAATTGTAGTAGTTAATTGTGCAGTTGATGTGAAAGCATAGCAGGCAGAAGCAACTTCAGGAAGAAAGGGATTTATCTTGACTTATAGTGCCAGGACATACAGTCCATCATGGCAGGGAAAGAAGAGGAGCAGGAACCTGAGGCATCTGGTCACATTGGGTCAGAGGTGGGGGGAAGGGAGAGGGGGAGGGGGAAAGGGAGAGGGGGAGGGGGGAAAGGGGGGAGGGGGAGAGGGAGAGAGAGAGAATGAATCCAGCATTCATTTCCTTTTCTCCTTTTTGTTGAGTCTGGGACCTTAGTCCATAGAATGGTGTTACCCATAATTAAGCTGGATCTTCCCATTTGAGACTAAGATAATGTAGGTATTCCTTCACAGGCATACCTAGAAGCTAACTTAACCTAGATAATACCCCATAATTATGCCCAGAATATATTCTATGTGATTCTAGATACTATTAAGTTGACAAGCAATATTAACTCTCATGCTAGTATGCTATGAATATTTACTCACTCATGGAGAGGAGACAGAGCAATATTTTAATTGTTTAACTATTATACATGGGAACCATCAGTCAATTAAATCATTCTGCACAGTTGGGGATTCATGTGGCTTTCAGTTTTCTTTTTTGATAAATTATTATTATAAATGACATTGCAAAGAACATCCTTGAAAACATATCATATATTTCTAGTAATTTTCTTTAGACAGATTTTAAAGATTAATTTTTAAAATGATTAATTCTTTAAAGATGCATGGTTTATGTTATTAAGGATTTTTTTTTTACCATTATTCATTCCTGTCAATGAAGACATTCTATTCATTTCTACTTTCTATTTAAAGAAGACTATATTTGAAACAAGGCCCATCAAGAGCAAGCGAGTTCTCTGGCACTAGAGACATTTTAGTAGGTAGTAGGAATTTGCTTGAATATGGTGAAATTAAGTGAAATATATTTGAGTATTTGAAAGGTCTATGAAGTCTTAGGATTATTTTTGAATTTAAGATTGGGGATGGAGGGAAAGAATTATGGAGGAACATTTAAAAAATCTTGTTTCGTAGATTCTACCTAGAGACAACTAAGGCTTTTTCGATCATAGTTCATGTAAACACGCACGCGGGCACACACACACACACACACACACACACACACACACACACACACGCACACGCACATGCACATGCACATACAAAGAGTAAAACTAGGTTCTGTGATTTGAAAAGATTTCTTAAAATTTATGGGTTGGAAACTCCGAGTTGTTCTCTCGATGGTCACTGGAGATGAGACCCATGGAATGTTATTGGTTGATAGCATCACGAAGACAAGGGTGGTATCAATGATTTTATAAGGAAAGACAAAGAGGTCTGAGCTGTTATCATCCAATTTTCTCTCCACGTGAGGCATTTCACCATGTTACAATGCCTCAAGGACTTTACCAAATGTGAGCACTTGAACTCACATAGCTCAGCCTCCATGATTGTGAGAAATACTTGTTTTTCTTTACCTGTTACCAATTCTGTACGCTCCTATAACAATACAAAATGGATTAAAATATCAGGGACAACTGATTACAACTATTTGGAGAGTGGAATTAACACTGTCAATAAAGGCAGTAAGTTGACACATGCTTTAGTATACAAATAATACAGTTGCAACAACTTTTACATAGGTGAAGAAAAGCAAACTATACATTCTACTTTTCTATGTAGAAAATCAATTGTACATAATATGAATATCACTCCCTCTACCAACTTGTTGAATGACTTATTGGTTTAATTATGCATTAATTAAAAATAATATTGAACACCCACTAGTTCCAGGCAGTCTGATGGATTGTGGAGACCAAAATGAATATATTTTTTGTACTCAGTAAATTTATATGAGTAGAAGTATGTAGGCAATTTAGCAATTTCAGCGTTATGTAGACCATGTAACATCCCAAAGCACTTATGCTATAGCAAACAGTGGAGGTCCTCAAAAGTATGTGGTGAAAAGTCATGCTTAGATACAGATGAAAAGGCCTAGAATGAAGATAATGACAGCCTCATTTATATTCTGGCTTGATTATTGTCTAGGCAAATGACCTTGGACAAAGACATTAAACCACATCTAAAATAAGTGGGAAATAATATTTGCTTAATAAGATTGTTGTATTAATTAAGTACAATATTAAGTGAGCCACTGACATTGTGAGAAGCATGCACAAATGTTGAATCCATGTTCATTGCATGTAAATATGTGTATGACTAGTTCACCAGAGCATCTCTTCCCACGGGGTACTTTGATGATCAGAGCACTAGAAAAGCAGAGACTGGACTGGATTTTTTGAAACTGGAAATTGTTTCTACTACTTTAGCCAGTGTGCTTTCTCAAAGTAGTGTACTCTATATAAATCTGAGCTCAGAAGCATGTCTGTGGGTTTTCATGAAGTTGGATTCAAGCTGTGTTATAAGAGGACAAAACCCAGAAGTCAAGTGTAAGTTTTCTGTCTATAGAATTTTCTCCTTGCTGATTAGCCTGCATCTTGAGCAGTAGCAGAGATGATTGCTCTGTATGAATGATTAGGAGGGTCAAATCAAAGTTACCCATAAATAGAGGCTAGCATTCAGAATCCCAAAAGACCTTCTAAAGGAGGGAAGAAAGCGCCCCCAAGCAGACAACATATAATAGACGCTATTGAGAGGTATATCTGTGGCAGAGACAGGTCATGGCTTCTGTCTCTCTAAGGATTCTCTGGTGTTATGTTCCAGATAGCCACTCTCCTCTGTATCATATCTAATGTGACAGGTTGAGGAAGGAGCATGGAGTCTTTAAAAAGGAAAACACGTACAAAGATTTGACTCTTAAGAGTGTGAGGGTTCAGCAAATTATGAGAAACTCTAGTGCAAATGGTCCTCAGAAGGTTTGAGAGACCTGGCCCAGAGTTCTTCTCAAACTGAGAGTTTCAGGGGTTCTTGCCACAAATCTGCCACCAAAAGTATTCCTTTACAATACACATTTTAGAGCACTGTACAAAGAGCAATGGTGTATCAATTAGCTGAGACCCAGATGTCTTTGCTGTGGGTAGACAGTCTGAACTATTGACTTAGAATCAATATCAATAGAGTCTTCATTCTTCAAAACTAGCTGCAGAGGGGAAAATATGCAGCTTCACTATGATCAAATAAATGAAAATTTCAGCATTTAAGAAAAGGTGATCCATATATCAAAGATTTACGTGAAAAAAAGCCAGCGATGACAACTGTCAGAAGCCCATTCACAGCAGCTAAGAAGAAAAGCTGATCAGATCTTTCTGAAAACCTAGTTGCAAATATGTAAACCTTAAAAGCATCCTATTTCTTGATTCATTCATTCATTCAAATCCTAACCCTTGGTCCTAAAGTGAATTCAAATAATTAAGTGAAAGAATTCTATCAAGCGGACTCACTGCAGAACCATTGAGAACAAATTGAAATTTTTGAAAGTATCTCAAGATTCAACAATAGAACTGATTAAATTATGCTCTTCTCATGAAATCACTTTGATTTCATGAGTTATGGGGACAACAGAACTGAAGAAGCTGGTATATAAAATGATGCTTTGTGTCAATGTTAATATAAATCCTCAATTTTGGGTCCCATGACAGGAACAACTCATAAGACATTACTCACATTGTTCTAAGTAATTAACAGTTATACACATTGTGTCATATAATATTTAGTATTGTGGGTTCTGGTTTTTTTTCCATACACTGCTAATTTCATTGCAACTATGTAAACATAATGACCCCCACATTTTTCCATATGAAAAACACTGGAAAGAAGTATACTATTTTGTTAACAATGGTTGGCTATCAGTGGTAGGATGTTTCTATTCATCCTTTCTTTCTCTTCATTTAAAAATATGCCCAAATCACTGTTTCTTACTTTTATTATAGATATATGAACATCAAGCCTAAGGGTTTCTTTTTGTCTTTCTTTAAAAAGCAGCCCTGTTTTCTGTTCTGCTAAGTAAGGAGACACACTCTTTAGAGAAGAGAAAGCCTGAGGCATTCACTTCATAAATAGGGCACTAATGGCTTAAAAAGTCATGGACCCATAGATTTGTGGGGTTGAAAGGTCACTGATTTCAAGTCAATACCACTTATCCTAGAATAAAGAGACAGTTATTTACTGAGTGCCTACTGTGTGTAAAATCTGTTCTACATAACGTTCTTACCTTCCTTGCATTGCCAATCCCTACCCATTCGTTCTTTCAGGGATGAGTCAAAAAACCTTTATGTAGACTCCCTTGACATCCTCTCTGCTGACCAAGCTTAGTGTCTTTCCTCTCTTGCAAATACCATTTATTGTGAGCTTTCTTTAAAAAAAAAAACAAAAAAACAAAAAAAACCAAACTTTTATTTTTATTACATATTTTCTTTCTTTACATTTCAAATGTTATCCCCTTTCCTGGTTTCCCCTCCGAAAACACCCTATCCGCCACCCCTTGCCCCCTTCCCCCCTCCCCGCCCTGCTCACCAACCCACCTGCTCCCACTTCCCTGTCTTGGCATTCCCCTATACTGGGACATCGACATCGAGCCTTCTCAGGGCCAAGGGCCTCTCCTCCCTTTAATGTCCAATAATGCCATCCTCTGCTACATATGCAGCTGGAGCTGTGGGTCCTTCCTTTTGGAAGGTACCCTTTGGTTGGTAGTTTAGTCTTTTGGGAGCTTTCTAAAGACAGGGACTGTGTCTGTAATTCCTAGCTTACAGTAGACACAAGGGCACCTGGACAAATATAAAGAAGTTGAAGGTAAAAGTTTAGGTACCCTAAGAAGAAAAAAGCACAGTAAAAGAAATGGCATTTGCCCTTAAGGATCTTCAGAATAATTGTAATTCAAAAAGCTAATTAACAGTGCATATATAAAAACTAAAAAAAGACAGCAATAGCTGTCACATGGTTCAATGTGCTTGTTAAATAAATAGTAACATATGATTAATGCTTTTTTCAATGAGAAGCAAAAATGCTGAGAAAATGACTTATAAAATGGCTTTTGTATACATTTCATGTAATTAAATTACTTGATTTTATTTTTCAATTTTTAATGATCAAAACAATACACAGTTTAATAACCAGGATTTCTATGCGCATGAATCTCAGAAATTGCTAAGGGAGATTGAACTTCTTTGTCATGAGCAATCTTTCAGTTCAACTTATTAAAGTCATAAAATTAGATGTCTTATCTTAAATACGTGATTCACTGGGAAGAATTATATACCTGAAAATCATTATAAATCATTGAGTTTCTACTAAATAAGTTAAAAACAATTATTAATTAAAAAAACAGTAGATGGGTACTATACAATAGAAAAGAAATCAGTTCAGAGTGAAGCCCAAGTCTCCTGACTCTGTTAATTGCATGGTCTCACCAATGGGAAGGTACCAAGGGAATCTGCTTCTGTTGTGTTCTTTCTTTTATTGAGTAGATGGCTTATCAGATAATGTCAACTTATCTAACTTTATCCTTCCCCACAAAGGCAAAAAGAATACACGTTCCAACATTTATATTGCTTTTCAGCGTAAATTATGACAGAATTTCGCATTTTATGAAAACTTTTAAATGTAATAAATAATATGTACTATGCCCACACATGCCCTCCAGTCTGTAAACAAAGGACATCGTCTTTTTGTGGAGGTTAGGTATGTAGAGTTTGACACTGGCTTCCTTTACTGTGATGTCTTGAATATATCTTCCTGTAAATACTCTTGAGCAACCAAGATGTGAACATTTTTTCTTATGCAAAAAGGGTATTTATAATACTATCTATCAGTCTTAGATGCTGACTCTGAACTAAGAGGAGTATAATAATTATTTAAATGCTGTCTAGAAAAATATGTCATGCAGCTCAAGCAATTAGAAAGAGATACCAACAAAGGGAGATCACTTCTAGTAGAGGATTGTAAATAATAAATTTTATTCAAACAAGCAAGACCCTGAATTACTATAAAGTAAGCATCAATTATACATACAGTTTAATATTTTATCATAACATTTACATTAGGATGGCAGTAATCTAGGCTCTAGGGAATTCATTCTTATAGCCTGTTGGGTAGTGGGGAACTTTCCCACCTTTTCAGAGCCTTTGAAGGGCAATGCTGAGATGCTTTCTCTTCTCAAACCTTCAGAAAATAAGGATCTAGAAAAGATCAAAAAAATTTATGCCATTGTGAGAATTCTATTTATTTAGTAACAATCATAGAATATCTTACAGTGACAAACTTATAAGAGAATGATCATGCTGATGAGTAGATAAGCTACCCATGGTCAACATGAAGAGTGTACAGACCTCTTACCAGCTACTGTCTAATTCCCAGGACAGTTTTGTGAAAGGAAGAGCCCACAGAGACACTAACTGTTTTTCAGGGCCTAGAATGTAAACATTAATGTAGTGATCTAGGGCTAGTTACTTTGGCCCTATTAAGGTTAAGAATACAAAGTATTGTAATCGAGAAGATCATGTGAAGCTATGACCCTTACTAATATTCAGCTTCATAGGGGGAGGACCACAACAGCATCAATAAAACACTTCCGATCTGGAGCTCTCTCTCATGCTTGAGACTTTCTGACTTTCTCAGATAGTTCTGAGAATCCTCAGAATAGGGTCTCATATGAAGGAGGCATCTCAGTTACTTGCTATGGGATGACCCAGTTTCATGGCCTTCAGTGATCTCTGCTCTTTCCCCAGTTGTAGAAGATGCTTAGTTCATAGATGAAGTCCAGTTTCACCCAGGAAAGATTGTTAAGCTTTAAGGCTAGACATAAAATGCCTTTGCTGCAGTCTTTGAGGCTAGAGAAGTTCATTTTAATGTGAAAAAATATGTAGAATTTTGAGGGTGGTTTTCCCTCTGTACCATGCAGCTAAGTAGTAAAATGGTTTGAATCAAATTAAACTGAACAAGAAAAAGACCCCACGTTCTATTTCTAATCCTACTAATTTTTAGACATATGGTCTTGGACAAATTAGCTTCTTTTGAATTTCTGTCTCTCTGTCTGTATACACCATTTAAGCTGAACTATAGTGGTATTATTTACTTAGTGAAGGACAAAGATGTTTATGTACTATACTTGAAAGGTCAAACAGATGGGATCATTTTAGATTGAAGGCGCATGTGTGGGAGTCATGCCTTTTGTGAGCTGCTTAAATTCCCATGGGGTCTGGTAACTTGCTGTGTACCCAGCAGGAACCCAGAAAGTCTTGTCACGGTGATAAATACGACACCATTAAATAAGGCCACATTGAATACACAAAGAAACCCAAGAAAGAAAACAACACAAAATCTCTACCTCATTTTTTCCGGTATTCTATGTGGATTTAGGTAGGTCACTTTACCACTCTTAACTCCTTGATTCCTAAGAGAACCAAATATTGACAAAGAGAGAAAGATCTATAAGCAGAAGAGTCATGAAATGGTAAGTGTAGGGCTCTAAAATTCAACATCTTTTTCTACATGCATTCTCTTCAAAGGAATAGACTTCTCATAAAAACGACTGCAGGATGATGTTAGGCTATTGCTTAAGACATGACTGTGTTTGAAATAAGAGGCAATTTAGAGACCCTAGATTGATTGACCTCTTAATTTTATAGCTAGGAAAAGAAAACCAAATTATGTGAACAATGTATTTGCACTCTTTAAACTTAACAGAAAAATTTGCAAGAGAGCTAGGACTAAATTTGCAAAGCCCTGAGCCTTTGGGACATTCATATCTGTTTATTTTAACCTGTTTTGCTTAGTTTTAAATTTCAGTAACAGAAGGTCATCTTGGTGTCTAGATTTAGAATGTCTTTGACAGTGCTTTCTCATTTCCTTCCTTCCTTCCTTCCTTCCTTCCTTCCTTTCTTCCTTCCTTTCCTTTCCTTTTTGTCTATGGAAACAAAGCAAATCAAGAAAAGAATCAATTTCATGAATGTATTGTGTGCCAGTCAGGGCTCTGCTCCTTGATGGGCATTGATAGGCAAGAAGGAAACCAACTTGCTTATGTATAGATTTCTTTTCTTCATTCTCACATTGTTGGCATTAAGCAATTGGCTTGCCCAGAGAAACCAGCATATTGTAAAGCTATAAACATATCTAAAAACCAGGAATTCAATTATGACTCATTTCTACAGAGGTCTTTACATAGCACAGTGCAAAGAGCAATTTCCTTCATTAGATGTTAACTACTGTCAATTTTCTTCTCTTGGGAAATAAACAGTATGTCTTTGAAATATGTATTTTCTTTACTAATGAATCTTTTTCTTTATAATTCTTAAGAGACTCCTTCTTAACACAGAGACCAGGGTATAGGGTCAATTTTTCAGGGAGGAGATAATGGAACTGATGTCATATCTCCTTTCCTTTCCACTTGTGCATGAACCTGGGAAGGGCTTTAAAAAGAAGGTAATATTAGTACTGCTCAGCCCACGTCAATGCCCAAGACAAGAGAGCTGCCCACACTTTGTGTAATATCTTGAACGCTCTTAATCCTTCTGCAAACACTTGCTTGGTTGTAGGTTAAGCTAATGCAGAGAATGGTATCTCAGCTTGGATTCAACATGTGACTGCTTAGATAAAGTACAGCTATGAGAGCAATCTTAGCAAGTTTTAGAAATCTTCCATTCATCTCTGATCTTGGAACTTTTTTTTTTGAAGTATTTTGGTATTTACCTCTTTGGGAAAACTAAAGTGGCCCTGCCAAACATTTTCTTGGGTTAAATCTACTGAGTTTCTGGTGATTTTCCTTCACTTTGAAATCTTCACATATAGTACAAGAGGAGCTTCATAGATCCCTGGATGACACATGAAGAAGGAAGGCAAATGACAGTGTCTCCACGGGAGCAAATAACCCTGTAAATAAGCTGCTTCTTCTCCGTAGTTTGACTGCTCAGACTCTAATTTCCAAAACAAATGAGTCCATCCCTAAAGAAAGAATACCAACTTTCCATTTGACAATTCAAACACATCCCTGTCTGCATGCATCTGATGAGAGAGTATCGAGGTTATGAACACACAGATGCCCTCTTCTCATTGTAATGTTCATGGTGGTAGGCTCTCTGTGGATGATTAATTCTCAATGCCATCATTCATGATTTACAAGGAATGAGAAATAGGAGAAAAGAAAACAGTGAAGGTTATGCTAGTGTCATGATGTTTTGGCAATAGTTTCAATCGCACATTCTTCTATAAATCAAACCCATATCATTTAAATTTAAGACTGTATTACTATTGGCTTGGAGATTTTTCACTTTCATGACTTCAACCATCCCCAAAGCAAGAGGTCAAGAGACTGTGTAAGTGGGATGCAGGGAGGAACACGCCATTGCTAACCAATAGCAACAACATCAACTAAAGCAGCTCAAAATATTTAATAGGCCTACAGCCAAAAGCAGTCTAAGTTGGTGAATAGCACTAATTAGGACAGAACAGTTTTAAATCCAAAACTCAGAGAAGAAAAGTAATGGAGACCTAGACCTAACACAGATAGGCAAAGTCACAGGGAAAGTGTGGGTTTGGATTCTGATTCTGTTGTGTCTTCTCTACAAAGTCTTCATCTTAGGAAGGAGCAAATAGACATCACCAGCGTCCAAGTCCAAAGTCATGAAAACAATGGCCAAGGAGTGTTCTTCAACTCACATGAAGCATCTAAGTTCAGAAAATTGTTTTTAGGACACAGAATTCTTGGATAATGGGTTACTTGTGGCCTAATTTGGAAAATGATAAGAAATGGGAACTCCCTGCCATTTATCCTATGAAACAGAAATATGCTAATACTATCCCATCTTTTAAAAAAAAATGATTGCAAGATAAACAGATTCCAGTGATCTCATTGTAAACTCTGAAAGCCTTCTAGAAAACCGCATGAAGTTTTTTATTTGTTTTTGAGATGCTTAATTATGGAAAGTTGTGGTAACTAGAAATCCAAGCTAACTCCCTCTGAAGCCATTCATGCAAAAACACAGTCCCCATGTTTTTATAGTTTCCAGTCATCTGCCTAGAAATCAGTAGAGGAATGTGGAGATAAAAATAGAGGATGTGAATTCAAGACTAAATGAAGAGCTGTGTTTTAAGAACTGCCATAAAACAATGGACAGGTAACAAGGCTCTGTATGGGGTGATACTTCTGTGCATCTTCACCAGCAAAGATGATGGTGAGATAAAAGTCACCTTTACTTATTTCAGGCAAGCTATTAAACTAGGCAATCTACAGATGTCTCACTGTATATTGGAGGAACTCAGAGCTCAGAATTCAGAGGAAAGTTTGAACTTTAGCTCCATACTAACTAACTGGCTGGTGATGATGGAAGATGAGGACAGATGGCTAGAAAATCCTCACTTACCTGACCTGCTCCAAGTCATCCAACATCACTTTTTTTTTCTGACCTTGGCTGTACCATTTTACATAGGCACTTCCAAGACTCTCTGAAAACCCTCTTTGTCTACCTTGACCCCAAGTCAGAGATGGCCTTTCTAGAACATTTGATGTTTAGGTTAAGCCCTTACTCACTTCATAATCCTGTGTAGACAACAGAAGTTTTGGCTTCTTCCAGGGTATGGGTTAAAGCCTAGGCATTGTCCAAAAGAGCCTCAGGTAGCCCTTTGGTGGTTTCTCATTCTTATGCTTCAACCAGAGTGTTCTTTCTGGAGTCCTAAATATGACCACACAACTCTATTGCTTTAAATCACAATGAGTTCTCAGTGTCTCTATTCAGGCAATACTAAAGAAGAACTGATAGTGTCCAAGTCTACATATAGGTAAGAGCTGGAACAAATGGATGTATAGGCTGATAAGGGCGTAATACTTGTGGCGCAGTTAGGGGAACAGAACTAGGTTCAAATAGCTTGAGTATCCAGAATCAGGTATTTTGACCAGTAAAATTCCATTCATTCTCTCTGCCTTCTTTTCCTGAAGAGCAACCTTAGGTTACCAATGGTCTCTTTTACATTTTCCTATTAAAGAAGACACTATTTTTAATGTGCTTTGAAAAATATCTGACATAAGTACTGTGTCCAGTTTCTTAAATAAAGACAAAATGCTTCTGTTTTTGACTAGGATTCTCCAAGTGTCTTGCTCTGACTGGCTCAGAAATACCTGTTACTGTTTATCCTGGGAGGCCTTCAGCCAGCACTAACAGTCACTTGTTTGCAATGACTACAACTATCTGTTGTCTACAAGTGAGCTTCTTTCTCTTAATGCTATAAATACTATTGTAAGAGGGAACCATATCTTACTCATAGGATTATATAAACAGAGACTAGGCATCTGACTCATGAAATGTTTGATGGATGGATAAATACAGGAAGAATAATAGGAACATAAGACTATATACTTATGATTTGGTTTTGTCTTCATTTTAGATTAAAAACCAAGACAACACATCTCTTTTACCAGATTTTTTTTTGCAGGTTCTATATGAAATCATGGTCTTCTAAGTCACTTACAATGAAAGAAATATGGGGATTTATCTAAAATTCAGATTTTCAAAATGTGAAATTTAGTTTGATTCATTACTCCTGTTAAGTATGTGTACACTCACCCAAGACACTGAAAACAGGATTTAATTCAACACACATTTACTGATGGTCCTTATAGGAAACATACTACAAAGAAAATGAATCATTAATAAAATATGGATCCTGCCATACAGATACTTGATGGAGACACATCCAAGGGACCTAAAAAAAAAGAAGGCAGAATTTGAAACATGGAGATGTCTGGGGGTGGGGGGCGGTTAATTCCGCTTGTTACCACATCTTTTGAAGTATTTATCTTCTGTAGCCTATTTTTTTGTATTTGCTATGAAGCCTGACAACGTGAGTTCCATCTCTGGGACTCACATGAAGGAAGGAGATCACTAGCCAGGTCCAGGAAGTTATCCTCTAACTTCCACAAGCCCACTGTGATATACTTGGTTATGAACACACACACACACACACACACACACACACACACACACACACACACACACTCTCTCTCTCTCTCTCTCTCTCTCTCTCTCTCTCTCTACACATTGAATAAACAAATGTGATAAACATTATAAGAATTTTTGCTTTGAAAATTGAAGCCCTAGCTTGCATATATATATATATATATATATATATATATACATATACATCTTTGCATCATTTTTACTTTTTAATTTGCCATTTTCACTGTGATGGAAGAACAATTTTTGATTTTATAATTTACATGAAAATCAAAAGGTTATTTGAAAACAGCCCTACTTTACCATTTCTGAATTCTATTTTCTTTAATTTTTTTTTTTAAATTTTCTTTCCGTGTGTGCACCTGCACATTCTACATCATGGATATGAAGGTCAGAGGACAACGTAGGGTGGGAGGGGATCAGTTCTCCTTCCAGCATGTGAATCCTGGAGAATCCAATTCAGGGTATACTCAGGCTGTCAGGCTTGGCAGCAGGCTCCTTTACTTGCTGAACTTAAGCTGTCCAAAATCTGTTTTCTTTGAATGGGCCTAGATCAATTCGCATAGCATCCTTTGCCAGGGTTCTGTGTATAGGTTATCAATGTCAGTGTAAGATTTCAGATCTTGAAAGGAATTCAGAGGTTTTTCTCATTATTCTTGTTTTATGAAATCAAGAGGCAAACTGACTAATGAGGTTAGTCATGAGAACAATCACAAGAAAACCCTGCTGCCTTGATCCCGGCTACTTTAATGTCCAGCACAGCCCCCTCTCCTCCCCTCAGAACATGATGCTTTTAGAATAATTTTAGACTCTAGGAAGTGCAATCCTGAAGAAGATATTTATAGCAAGCCTCTGGCTCATTGAGCATGCTCTTGTTTGGGATATTCCACTGCACACTCTGTTCTTGTCAGTAATAAATTATTCCCTGACAATTTAGTTGCCAAAGGGATCCCAGCCTTGATGCTTTGCACATGCCTGTTTGAAAATGATCAGGTTAACTGGTTTTAATGATGCCTTTGCCCTTCACTTCCCTCCCAGCATGGAGAGGAGGAAGAATCAAGATTTTCTGAAAGGGGGTGAATCTCACACAATGTAGCCCCATTTATATAACATTTGGATACCTTTTGTAATCAACTGGAGTTTGATTTTTTTTTTTAGTGATACAAAAGATTTTACTGTTATTCATTAGAGACAAAGAGACAGAAGGAGAAGGAGGAGGAGGAGGAGGAGGAGGAGGAGGAGGAGGAGGAGAAGAAGAAGAAGAAGAAGAAGAAGAGGAGGAGGAGGAGGAGGAGGAGGAGGAGGAGGAGGAGGAAAGATCTGTATAGCATTTACAAGTGATCATGGGCTGTAACTTCAGTTATATGATCAACTGACTTAATGATATTTTTTAACTTCCTAGAAGGTCAAGATACAAACTATGAAGACATTCAAATGTTAGAAAAGCAAAACAAAACCAGGGCATGGGTGAGGGTGGAGAGGGGAAAGACCAAGGTGGCTAATCCTTCATGACTCATATTTCCCAACTGAAAACTGAGATTTCTGGTCACATTAGGGTGGAAATATTGATAGCAGCTGCAAATGGGAAGGTTTAAACATGTCCCTCTCCAGGAAGTATTTTCTTTGGTGTTCTCTGTTTCTATTGGATGTTTTAAAGATCTGTAGTTTTACAATCAGCTACAGCTTCCACAGGTAGGTAGGAAGATTCACTGCATTCTGTGCTCTTCCTTTATTTACTGCTGTGTGATTGTGACATCTGCCTGTCTTCATTGACTGTGGATAATGCTGGAAAGACACCCCTATGGCAGGGTGTGCTGAGCAGTGATCATAGGGTGGCTCAAAACAGAGCTGCAAACTGGCATCTCTAAGACAAGAATCCTTGGCTGGATTAGCAAGGGGAAATCATGCTTGGAAGAATGATGGCTTAGCTTCCGGCTTACATTGTTAGAAATAGCAAGATAACGAAGAGTGTGTTGATTTTTGAGATGTTTGAAGGCCTTTTTGGTACAGGTAGTTGACAAATTGTAATTTAAGAGATAATAATCCTGAATGGTGAAACAGAGTTCAATATATTTGCAAACTAATGAGTCAAAAGGAGAAATATGGGAATCTTTTTCAATATGGACACTTTTAAAAAGGGCGGACAACTGATTTCTTAAATAAGATATTTTTTGGAAGAACTTCTATCTCACTGGGGGTGTGTTAGAAGGCTAGAGCATGTGTTCTAATTGAACCGGGGGTTCAATCCCTGGTGCTGCAAATAGAAGGAAAACCAAAAGAACTTATGTCCCTTTCCGTAGGAGGGTTCTCACTTTAGATGCTCCTGTTACGATAAATAGAATAGAGAGGTACGAAAAAGCTATTAAAATAATCACAGATGTTTGAGTCATAAATTATGTGTTGGTTTAGACTGTCAGTGGTTGAGTCAATTGCTTTCATGTTAGGACTAATCAACTAGACTAGAGAACTGGTTATCAGTGACTTCAGGTAGCTGCATCATATGTAAATCTTAAGCTTCACCGTTGGGAATCTATCCATGGAACATTGCAGTCATTTGAGCAGCAAACATTAGGCCGTGTGTTAACTGATACTCTGTGCTATCAGTTTGCTGGTATGCTGCATGATAGAATTAGGCTCACAGACTGTGGCAAGAATGATGGAATAATAGAGATCAGCAGCCAGGGTGTCTCGTCGGAGAGAAAAAGGACCAAATCAAACAGCTAGCTAGGAAATGTTTACCATGCACAGGATTCCTCCGCTAATCAATTACTGTTGAGAGCTATGTTCATTAAAAGATACTTAACCATTTTTTTCTGACTCCTGAAATGTTTAAAATTAGATCCCACTGTCCTGCCCAAGATTTCCTCCCTTGTTCTTTACAAAAATACAAGGCAAGAAATGGTCACCTTTCCATATTGGCATGCGTGCGTGAATTGACTAAATAGAATGAAGGTGTTTTTTAAAAAAAGGTGTCTTGTGGGATAAAAAAAATGTGCAGACTCTATCCAAAAGGGAAAGAGGAATTAGAAGTCAGTAAAGTCTTATGATTTAAACATTTGGGGGATGCATTCAGCTATGTTTTTCTCTTTGTACAAATTACAAATTGATTACCACGTGACAAAACTAGACAATTAACAAAATCCCACATTACTCTATGAACACTTCTTAACAACTTTTATTTCAATGCAATGTTCATTTGAACTTTAACATTGTACGGGCATTGGATACCAATTCCTATGTAGCTATGTCCTGGGGGGAAAATCAAATTTTCTAAATATATTTTACATTTATATAAATACTTACATTGTTTGTAAAAATATAAATATATTATCATATAAATATGTTTGCTTTTGGTAGTTTTGTGTTATAGTAATCGTTGTCATGCTTGAAGTGCCTGCTCTATGACTAGACTCTATCCTTTTCCTTTCAGTTTCTAATCCCCTATGGTTTAGGAAGCACATAGCTAACATTCTTCAAATTTTGTAAGAACTGGAGAAAATGCCTTATGTAGTAAATATGCTTTACTGTCTGAATGTCAGGAAAACTATTCCTGTTGCCCAGAGGCCTTATTTACTTATGTAATGGAGAGACAAAAAATTATTTGCTTTTAGATGACACCAGACTCTTTTTATGGGGAATTCCTTGACGACTACATAACTCTGACACTAATATTCCAAGTGCTTAGACACCCTGGGGAGATTAAAATGAATGTAATCATAATACTTTCCTCTAGCATGCATATATCCACACATCTGAGCATGTATTCTCAGACGTGGTAGTAAAAGGAAAATTTGTCTGTGTAAAGAACATGAATGTTTAGAGGGGTGACACACCAGTTTTGAGGTGTGCATTGCGTTTCTATAGTAACTAGTATTATGACTTTTTTTTTGTATGTTTGTTTTGATTATACATTTTAAAACAAGAGGCTAAAGAAAATTCAGAAGCAGAGAAAAATGATCTACGTAAGAATTAAAGATGGCCAATTAAATGCCAGATAGAAGGGTATTTTTTAAAAAATCAAAATCATTTCAAGAAATAGAGGCATCCTTGAAATTTCTTCCTGAGTTTTTAAATTTTTTTAAATGTTCAATGACTTACATTTGAAATTTTTCTCTTGGAGAGAAATGAAAACTTCAATGTGTGCTTTTGTTCATAGTTTCAACATAGCATCCACTCTTTTCTATCAGAAAACCTTTTACCCTAAAATCCTAAAGTTTCCTGATACGTAAGGCATATTATTGGCTTTGCAACAAGTGTTTCCATGCAGGAAGCTCACAGACTAAGTCAGCAATGAGTTTTCACTTCATTTTAAAATTAAGAGTTTGGGGATAGAGAAATGGCTCAGCAGTTAAGACCACTGACTGCTCTTCCAGAGGTCCTGAGTTCAATTCCCGGCAACCATGTGGTAGTTTGCAATCATCTGTTATGGGATCCTATGGCCTCTTCTGGTGTGTCTGAAGACAGCTAGAACATGCATATACTCTTATACAGAAAATAAATAAATAATTCTCTTTTAAAAAATCTTAAAAAATAAAAATAAGAGTTTATGTAATGATTAAGGTGGACAAACTTGTTATGCAAAGTATTGTTTCTTCTTTCAAGGAGATTCTGTCCAAAGTCATTCATTATGTTGAAAAGATGCCCTAGAAAAGTATATGTGATTTTATATTTCTTTTAAAAGTATTTTAAATGATTCCTCTTCAACCTTTGTAGTATTTTCATCTCTTTAGGTTCTGTTATGCCAATGTCTTTGAGCAGTTGTATGTTTCTATGCCATATGAGCTGGTCGGTTGTGTAGTTGGATTTTGAGGGTGCATTATGGAGAAAGACATTGGGGTTGAGAAATGAATTATTCAGGGATGTGTTAGAGGAGCTGATGCCAACCTTGTGAGCAAGTAGCAGACAGTTTTCTTATAGTCACCTACTTAAATCACTGATCAGGGAAAGTTTTTCAGGGTCACTTTAGTGTGCTTGGTGGGACTCCTACTGATGTCGTCCACACAGTCTGAACACAGTGGGTTCGTGCCGGTTGGGGGCTAGGCCCCTGTTCTTCCTTTGTTTCTACACATAGCAGTCACCTCTTTTCCATGGATACAAATGAGAAACAGTAAATTCAGAGCAGGTTTCCTCTGCCCTTTGGCATCTTTCGGTGAGTTACACAACAATTTGGCTCGCCACTCAGAAAATCAGAGTACCAGTTCCAAAGGAGATGCCAGTTTTGCATCTCTCATTGTCACAGTTCAAGTAGATCAAATCCACTTTAAATATTAAAGAAATGCCCTTATGGCATTTCCTTTGCCTTCTAATGCAATGCATTTCACAGAACATGAAAAAGGAATCATCAAAATAAACTTCTTGGGTTATATTAATAAGTTAATCCTTTATCCACTTATAAATATTACTAGGAATATTAGTTAAATGCTACCACATGTTAAGGCAGACATTATAGGATCAAAATGCCATGTACCTCATGAAATAAATAGAGCTGCTACTTCTGACATTATTAGAGTTTTTTAATACTTGTGGTGTGTTTTGAAGTCTATTTTCCTCACAAGGAACTTGTTGTGTATAAATTATTAGTTCATTAATTCATGAGGTATTTGGCCCCAATGATACAACAGTTTTATTTTTTTCTGGTTTGCAGGATTCACAAACATGAAAACTAGTAGCAGCAGCAAGTCAGTGCTGAGCTAAAAATAGAATTGAAGGCTTTTTGTTTTTAGCATACGATCGAAGAGCTTTCACATGGAAAGTAAATTTGTGCTGTTTGTGGTCATGATATCAACTGTGATTAGGAAAATTGCTTCTGACCTACTACAAATTTTAATTATTTAAATTGTTTTAAAGCATAAGTATGGCAATTCGGTTTAGGGAAACATTGCCTTTAATGTAGTGTAACTTAACTGGAATTCATTCGGTGCAATTTAGACTATACTAGGACACAAAGAGGGCATATTATGAAATCAACATACACACACAAAGAGGGCTCCACTGTCCTGTGGCTAGGAGTCTGGTTGTCATTCACACTCTGTTGCCTACTTAGTAAACCAGGAGTCAGTGAGTAGTTGGACTAAGATGAACAAGGTCTTGAAAGAAGAATTAACTTTATGATGACTTTTGCATTTTCCCAGAATTCTTCAAAGGGGCACTAAGGAGATGACTCCTTTGGTAAAGTGCTTACTGTGTGTAGTAAAGATGGGAACCTGATCACCAGAACCTGCATAAGAAGCTGTGCATAGTGGCACATGCCTCTCACCCCAAGTTGAGATAGTGGAGACTAATGGATCTCTGAAGCTTACTGGTCAACCAGCCTCAAGTATACTCATAGAGCACCAGGTAAGTGAGAGACTCTATTTCAAAAAATGAGACTCTATCTCCAGGAATGAGTTGAAAAAGACAGTTAATGTTAACTTCTGGCCTCTGCCATTATATGCACACATGTGCATGTACACACATAGACACACACACAAATTCTTCAGAGGTCTTACACACTACTTGGAATCTTCTGAGAATAAAATTTCTACTGTATACACTATAATTATATGATTAATAATAGGTTGTTTTAGGATCATCTATAAAGAATGTAATACAAATACACTTTGAGTATATTACTACAATATCAACAAAACAGAAGGTAATTGCATCTAGGAATAATTGGACAACTATTAACGTAGAGCTTACTAGGACAACACCAACTTAAGTGTATAGAATAATCCAAGAAACTAAAAAGAAAATGTACAGTTGGTAGGGCAGTATTTACAGGTAAGCATTTTTTAAAGGACTGGAGTATTTTTTATATTCAACCTGCTACCAAATGGCCCCATATACATCAGTATAACAATGAGTATAGTACAATACAAAACTATAAACTTATCGAACATATGAGATTTGTTTTGTAACATAATTGCAAAGTTCTCAAGAGCTCATGAGCATTGTGGATTAAAAACAAAAGTCATGCCACAATATCAAAAGGTTAGACAAGCTTGTTTGAAAACTTTCTCAACATTGTTATCTTCGTCTTCGTCGTCGTCATAGTCATCATCACCATCATTTATATACACACATATATTTGCACACATGCATACGTATCTGGTATTCTTGAAGTGGGTTCCCATCTGTTTAAGATGCTTAAACACTAACAGGCTGCAACCCAGGGTGATCCTTTTGCCTCCACTCCTAGTTGTATCCAAGGATTATAGGAATGAATCACCACCTTGACTCTTAATATATTTTCGAGTATCAATGTTTGTGTATCAGTGCCATTACAACTACAACGTTTGACTATGTCAGCAGGAAAGAGTCAAATTATCAGTGGATAAAGCTCAAGAATAAAACAGTTTATAGTGGGGAGGCAGGGAGATGAAAAAGACACAGGAAACTATTTTATGGAAGACCTCTTTCCTTTTGGTATTTCAATTGTGAGAATATATGGACATGATTTTTAAGAAAGTATATGGTAGTGGCCATTTTCATGGCAGAAATCAGACAATGATTATTTTCTCAAAGATACGAGACTGTTAACGAAAGCCATTTTGAGATGTGTGACAGCACTGGAAAGACAAATCAGTGAAGGCTTTAATGTGGGTTTGAAGAAGGCTATGGATTCCACTTGTTCTCAGTCCTGAATGTAGTGACAATCATTTAAGAACCTTAAAAAAATTACTGTTTTCCTCCATACTCCGTCCTCTGTAATGACTCTGCCCTCCATATTATGATTCAACAGAAAATATGATGACAGATGTAATGCTTAGTTTTAATGATCAACTTATGGAATTTAGAATTGACCTAAGAGATCAGTACTGAGTGTGCCTGTGATGATGTTTCCAGAAAGGATTGACTGGGTGGTATGGAAAGACCCACCCTGCATAGCATGTAACACCTTCCAAAGAGAGATCAAGGGCAAAGTAGTATCAGTGGTACCTACTTGCGTTCCCTGTATCCTGACAAGTGGCTCTATCCCAGGAGCTGTGTTCCTCACTGATATCAGACTACAGCTTCTCCAGCCTTTGAACACTGGGGATCTTCAGGGAGCTCTCAGGCTCCAGCATCTGATTTAGGATGCCAAGGCATACAGCTTTGTGTAGTTCCAGATTCTCTGCCTCTACTGTGTATAGACAGCATCGGTTATGGTTGGGCTGTATAACATTTACTATGTAAGGCAATGTAGTAAGTTCCTCCCTCTTTACACACACACACACACACACACACACACACACACACACATACACACACAAACACACACACATATTATATCTATATCTACTATTTACACATTACACATATGTAGCTCATTGTATTCCTCTGGAAAACCCTGCCCAATACAGTAGCTTTTCACTGTATAACTTGTCTTATGAGCAATGCGGTAAATTCCTAAGAAGTTGCAGAGAATGGAAGCATCATGGAGAAAATGACCCAGGATTCCAAGACAAGAAGAAGAATGAAGCAATAGAAGTAACGAGGAAAGAAGCGTTGCTGTCCATGGGCAGATATATCCCAGGAGGTGAGGGAATATTCCTAAGAGACATTGTTTTTCCTTTGCATGGCTATAAAGAACATAATTGGTATTTCTGGTTAATCTTCCCAAAGCTGGTTTTTCACATTAGATTTCTAGCAACTGCTAACAATTTCCACTATGCATGCAGCCAGGAGCCTCTGAGATTGATACCAGACAAAGAAAGCCCTCGGGCGTTCTCAGCAGAGAATAGTCACAGTACTCTACATCTTTTAAATAAGCAAAGAAGGAACAAAAGGACTCACTTGGTGAGCCTGATGGTAAGGCTGACTGTGAGGCTTCCACTCTGAAACAAAATACTTGAGGTTATGCAATTTGTGTGAGGCTTCTGAGGAATCTCTATTTTGTAAGATTTATGACATTGTGTTTTCTTGGCCGAGGCTATCAGACAAACAAAATCCTTTTAGACAGCGCAATGAAAAATCTTTTCGGTTTTTTTCATGTTCCAAGCACAGGAGAAAGCCCATCATTCTTCAAATATGCCAGGCAAAACAGCTTCTGCTTTTGCTTCTTAAGGCTCCTCAATGACATCTTTTTGATGCTACCTTTAAAATTCTTACTCCGAATTTCACTCATATTCTTTGCAAAACATTCCATCATTGATGCACTCCTCGTCTTTAATATCACTTTCCTGTTTGCTTATCTGCCTCTCTTTCTGAATAGACTTAGAATAATTTGAGGAAAGTGTACAAGCTGGATTCTTGCAGAGTGTCTGTTTTTAATTGCGCCCCGGAAAGCTAATCCTTCTGTTGGGTAACTAGAACCCCTAATGAGAGAGAGAGAGAGATCAACAAATGCTTGTTGCATTAAGTTGACAACCCTTCACCCACTTGGAAATTTTCCTTTTGGCCAGTCTTGTTGAGGCAGCTTTAGTTGTATCAGTTAAAACTGTCTTGGTTTTGTATGTGTTTGATCAACTCAAAACATGTGAAGAATTTGCTTGCTTCTGTAGCCTGTGTACTTCGAGAGAGGAAAAAGAAGGGCTATAATTAGATTCTCAAAGTGGTTGAAGACCAAAGCAATTGATAAAAACAGAGCATTACTGTCAGCCTGGAAAGCTAAGGCTTCCTCACTGTGTTCTGAAATTAGAATGGGATGATAGATAAATAGTTACTGGGTTATTGGACAATAAAAGAGCAACTTATGCTATGCAATATTATGATAGTCTCCCTACAAACAGATCAAGATGGTAACTTTAAGCAACTAAAAGTACAAAAAAAAAGCAATAATAATCGTAGAGAGAGGCAAGGTGGCTAGCTAGACAACATATGAAAAACAGAGAATTCATTTACATTAGTAAAAGCACTTGAAAACCTACTAAAAGTTTCAATTCATCGGCAATAAAAACATATTATACTTAGAAATTTAATAACAAAACTTGTATAACATCTGTCAGGAAAATAATATAATCTTCCTGAAAGACATAAAGGAGGAATTCATAAATACAAAGCTCTGCTGTGCTCCTTGGAGGGTTGGCTTGCTATTGCAAACATTTCAAGTAAATATGTAGATAACCCCAACATTCTAAAAATGAGAATTTAAACAATAATGAGATTATATTTTCTTTCAAATTTCCAAAGTATAAAATTACATGGAACACTTTTTCCTCATTATTTCCGATAGGATTATAAATTCTTGTAACTTTTTAGATGATGAATTTAAAATGTATGGCATCCTTTTATGATGGTTCTGGCTTTAGAAATCTGTGCAACAGAAAGCGTCGCCTTAAGTGACTGTAATACTGACCTGTCAGATATGTAATAAAAATTGTTCATAGAAATTGAGTTTAAATTATTTCCCATCCATTGAGGGAACTGTTAGGCAGATATAAAAATGATGCAACAGCTGAATATATCCAATGATAAATCATGCTTTACACATCAAGTACACACAAACAAACTGAGACATACTATCTGGTGTGGCTCTTTGCTTGTGAAAAGATGTGCTGGAAAGACGGTTAGGTAGGCAAAGTACTTGCTGTGAAAAAAGCATGAGGACTGGAGTTCAAATCTCAAGGACCCATGTAAAAGGCCAGGAAGGCCACTGAACATGTTTACATGCTAGGAGACTGAGAAAGGCAAATTCTAGGTTCTGACTGTCCAACCAGTCTGAAAGTCTGAAGCAAGTAGTTCTAGGTCAAGTGAGAGAGAGAGAGAGAGAGAGAGAGAGAGAGAGAGAGAGAGAGAGAGAGAGAGAGAGAGAGAGAGAGAGAGAGAGACCCTGCTTGAAAAAAACAGAGAAATTATTCAGGAAGGTACCTTAGTGTCAACCTTTGGCCTCTACATGAGAATGTATGAGTAAACATATGCATCACACACACACACATACACAAACTATATATATATATAAAATGTTGAATGTTAAAATAATCATTTAAGTCTTGGGCTTGGCAGTATACAGCTATTTCCCTAGGACTTGGAAAACTAAGTCAGGATTGTAGATTTGAGGCCAGCCTACTCTACAAAGTATGACACTCCCTTAAACAAAAAAGCAACCAAGAAAATACAGTTTGTCTCTAGCAGAGGATGACATTGTCTGGCATCAATAGGAAGAGAAGCCTTTGGTCCTGTGAAGGCTTGATTTCCCAGGGTCGGGAATGCCAGGGCAGTGAGGTAGGAGTGGGTGGGTTGGAGGGGGAGCATCCTCATAGATGATGAGGTGAGAGGGGTAGGAGAGGGGGGTTCCAGAAGGGAAACTGAGAAAGGGGATAACATTTGAAATGTAAATACATAAAATATTCAATTAAAAATATATAGTTCAGATAGGTAAAAAGCTAAATTCTGAGCAGGAGTCATCTCTGGGAGTAGAACTCAGAGGTCCATTACTTGTCATCTTCCACAAGTTTGCAGCATGTTTCAATGCTCTGTGGAAAGTGTTTTGTTCTTCAGAGGACACAGGGCTCACTAATTCCCAGTGAACAGGAGTTAAGGATGACAGTTTTCATGACAGCGACAAGAATCACTCTGATACATCTTCGAGCTCTCCCTCAAGTGTGACAGGTCTCCTCTATCCCCCTTTGATCCTCCACTCTGTGCGGGAAGTTTTAGAATGTGTGTCATTAAAGCTCATTTAACTTGAAGCACATGAGACATGAAAAAAAAACGGAAGAGAAGTCCAACAGAAAGATCTATTCCTCTGAGGGTCAAGGTGGGGCAGAGGTTTTAAAGCTGGAATGTGAAATTTCAGATTAAGAGCTTTGCTTAATAAGGGGGAAAAGATCTTTCAAATTAAGACAAAAAGTTGTAAACTTCTGCCGGTTTTGAGATTATTTTACTTGCTAGTGTTTAAGCAGTGCCCCTCCCCCAGCTCTTAGATACATTAAGGGACTGTTTAAGAAACACCGCAATGCATAGCCTGTTGGGCACAAAGAAAATGCCCTCGTTGTTATCAAACACCAAAGAACCTTGAATGAACCTCACCTTTTCTTTAGTTTCATATCTACTTTGATTGCATGATTATTTACTTCAACATTAAAGAATATCTCCACTTTTTATTTCTCTACCGATCAAGCTCACAATGAGTTATTTTAAAACACACTCCAAATATTTTATTCCACCCAGGTTAATGTTGACAGGTACAACAGTCCTGTCTTAGCTCTTGTTCACACAAGAACACATTTCTAAACCCAATTAATAAGAGGTAGAGAGCGTTTCACCAGCTCCATAGAGTTCAGTACCTGCTGAGAAGACTGTCAAATGTTCGACACGGTACTTAGAGCCATATTATGGCAAAATGAAAAAAAAATAAGCATGGGAATGAAATTAAAAACTCACAATGAAATAGTTGATTAAGAAAATTAAGCCATTTAGCACAGAGCTGTCGTCAGCCTCCTGGAGGAGACCTTGGGAGACTGCTGGGGGCTGGCGTCTGCTAACCGTTTGTCCTCTGTGGTGATGACTGCTTAATTTTATTCACAATGGACTCCTCTGGCATTCATTTAAATTTTCAGACCCCCTTTCAAATTTATTCATAAGTTTCCTCTTTCCCAGTGACCCCAACATACTTGGTGCTGGGAAAGGGTCCTCTAACAAATGGCATATCTGTACCTAAGCCAGAATAAAGCCTTAGGGGTCCAGAGGGCCAACTTCAGAGAGCCCCTCCTAGGGATAGAGGCTCAGCCTGAGCCGAGTCTCCTTGGCTAGACAGTTTAATTACCAGCTTTAAAAAAAAAGTGGTTCAGGCAGAAGGGGTAGGAAGAAAATGATAAGGAAAGCTTTGAAGGAGCAGTGACTAATAGACCAGGCTCACTTTTACCTCCTTCCCAAACCACTCCAGTTAGCGCTGTTCTCATACTATGATTTTATTTTGGGTGTCACGACCACATGGCTGGCCTACAGAAACTTAGTCTGTTCCTTGCTGATTTTGTTTGTTGCTTTAGTCATCAAATTGAATTGAGCAGCTATGGTATGGAAGCTTCCAGAAACCACAGAGCATGTCATCCATTTTTCTATGTGACTTAATAGTTCTTATCATTTTATGTAGTATACAATACAGTTCAAGTTGAAATGTTAGATTAATCATTAAGAGAAGGGTAAATCAATTGGAATGTAAATAAAGAATATAGAAAGTAAAAAACAAAGAGAATTTGATTGTGTATTTTGAACTAAAAAGGCTTTCCAGAAACAACAAAAAAATGTTAAAACAAATGTAAGTAGTAGAGTTGTTCTCAAGCAAGAACCCCTTCCATATGATTGGTTGTAAACTATTTGATACTTGGGTTGAGGAAAATTTTGAGTAAATGAGTTATTAATTCAATAGAACTAAGATTTGAGCTATTAAGGTGATGTGACAGTTGTTTTCTTCTCCCCACTCCTCCCTCTTTCTTCTCCCTCCCCTCTCTCACTCTCTCTCCCTGAGACAGGGTCCTCTGTATTCTAGGTTGGCCTTGAACTCAACTGTAATTTTAGGTGACCTTGAACTTGACGTTCCTGAGTTTTCTGCATTTACTTCTGAATTTTGAGATTCTAGGCATGTGTCTTCAGGTCTTGTTTAGGTGGCAGAGTGGACTAAACCCAGGGTTTTGCGTATGCTAGATGATCATTCTATCGTTGAACTACATCTCTAGCTTGCTCTAACTTATCCACCCCTCCCTCCCTGTAAATTTCCCTTCCTTGCATCTCTCCCTTTCTCCCCATCCATCCAACCTTTTCCTTAAAGAATGGAAAATAAGATTAAATAATATTCACCAAAAACCGTGAAAAAGAAAATAAGCAGAAGTAGATTCATAAAATGGAATTAAATAAAAGGCAGATCTTACCAAGAAGCTCATACTTGCCTCAAGCTAAAGTCCGCCCCTTCCTGGAACTCAACCAAGAAGTATCAAGTACTTGTCCTGTTACACGCCATAGTGTTTCAGTGGCTGAACAATCTTGTTACCAAGAGAACTATTTTAAGTCCTAACATAACATGCAGGTGGAAATAGATCTACTGTGGATATTCGAATTAAGACTGTGTCATGAAATTCAACAGAGACAACATTGGAGCATGACGTTTATATTAGACCTGTTGCTCAGTATGGATGATCTTCACAAGTGCTCAGCATGTTACCAACTCCACTGATACTGATCCAGTGACCTCCCTCTTAAATTCTCTTAGGCTAGTTTGTGCTAAGATATAACAAGCCAGGAAAACACCACTGACTTAAGACATTGACTTTTTATGTATGCAAGAGGCTTATTATGAGTCGAAAAAAAGTTCTGCTCTCTTAAGTCACTGAGGAAACTTGGTGAATAGAACCTTTTGTGTTCATGATCACAGAGACAGGGGAGTAGAACATGGCCAACATGTACTAGCTTTTAGAATCATTGCGTTGTATCATGCGCTCCTCTTGTCTATTAACATCTCACGGCTGAAGCAATTTTGTAACCAGGCCAGGGCAGACTTCCATGGAGTGGACTGCGCATTCCTCCTGTAGGGAAGTCCACAGACTATCACAGACAATCATACAGACTATGGCAACCACGTACCCTTAACAAAAACCCTTAAAGAATGATTTTCTCAGCTGACATCTCTTCAAGATATTGATGACAGAAACCTCTAAATTGCATTATTTCATGTTGACTCTGTGAAATGCAAGGTTCTATGATGGTGATGGCAATTAGAATTATCTGTTTTCATGGACAGGAAGTGTAACTGGGGGAAGACTGATATGCTTTCACAAAGAACAGCAGCACACTGAGGTCCTAGGCTGGAGTATTAATCACCTCTAAAACTTTTTGTTGTTGTTGAGAACTTATATCCTAACCTTTCTTGCCTTCTATTCACAGCTCTATACTTGCAAAACAGCATTCTATTTTGTGGTTCTCCTTGTCCATTCTTGGGTGACTCTTCCCCTCAAAAATGTTGAATGACCTTCAGTGGCATTCCTCAAATTTTTGAATCCTTGACTAAATCAGTTTTTTTAATAATATCCACATCTCTGCTACATAATGAAATTATTTTCATCTCATAATTGATAATCAACAGGTCTTAAATCTTTGAAGATAACAGTTACAAAGAAAATGGGGTTGATTTTGATGAGTAATGAGGTTCATGTATGCGTGTGAACAATATTTAGTTCATAGTTATGTGTGAACTAAAATCCGTGCTTATCAGATAACAACAGTATAGCCATATTTTGTATTTAAACAAAAAAATTGAAAATTTCACACGACCCTGGAGTAACTCAAGGTGTTTCTTGTGTACAGTCACAGCCATATCTGCTTTAGGTAGGCACAAAAGAGTCCCAGTTTGCTCTTGAAAGAGTGAAACTGAATCTGGGGAGTTGAGGTTAACACTAAAACTTGGGGTTCTCAAATTAACTTACTCAGCAGTGTTAACTACAGGATAGTGAGTAGTAAAGGACTCCCAATAAATGTGCTGATTCAAAACATACATAACAAACTCAACATTGATAGCAGCAACTTTTTGAAAGGCAGGTGAATACATGGTTTCAAAGTTTTGGTTGTTTTGTTGTTATTGTTATTTGTTTGTTTGTTTTGTTTTGTTTTCAAGGGACCCTGGTTGAGGGATGAAGTTGCCCACCCTTCTCAAAATTTTAACCCAGAATTACTCCTGTCTAAAGTGAATTCAGGGACAAAGAGTAGAGCAGAGACTGAAGGACAGGCCATCCAGAGAATGCCCAATCTAGGGATCCATCCCATATGCAGACACTAAATCCAGACACTATTACGGATGCCAAAAAGTGCTTGCTGACAGGAGCCTGATGTAGTTGTCTCCTGAGAGGTTCTGCCAGAGTTTGACCAATACAGATATTAATGCTTGCAGCCAACCATCAGATTGAGCATGGGGACTCCAATGGAGGTATTAGGGGAAGGACTAAAGGAGCTGAAGGGATTTGCAACCCCATAGGAAGAACAATATCAACCAACCAGACCCCCCCCCCGCAGAGTTCCCAGGGACTAAACCACCAACCAAAGAATACACATGGAGGGACCCATGACTCCAACTGCATATAAGTAGCAGAAGATTGCCTTATCTGGCATCAAAGGGAGGGGAGGCCCTTGGTCCTATGAAGGCTCCATGACCCAGTGTAGGGGAATGATACAGTGGTGGGGTGGGAGTGGGCATGTGGGTAGGGAAGCACCCTCATGGAAGCAGGGGGGAGGGGTGGGATAGGGGGGTTTCAGAGAGGAAACTGGGAAAAGGGATAACATTTGAAATGTAAATAAGCAAAAAAGAAAAACAATAAAATATTATAAAAAGAAAAAGAATTGCAGGCAAGAGGGGATGATCAGAATAGGAACACCTGACCATTGCCATAGCTTTAAATCTCTATAGACAAGAGTACCCTTTAGTGTCTGTATCCAAAGCTCTGACCAGTGGTCTCATACTTTGATAGACACTGTTGTTTGTCCAGAATTTAGACAGTTGAGTGCACAGCGATCTCTTATAACAAGCACTCGCTCTCCTTCCAGCCATTCTTCTCTTTACTCACAAGCTAGGATAGTGGACATTTTACCCTGTGAGCTTTCTTCCCTTTCTAAAGTTGTGCATTCCTGAGTGCATGTGTGTGTGACTGCGTGCATGTATTCATATTTACTCTGTGACAATGTCAGTGTAAAGAGCACAAGCTTGGGAGCCTAGACTTTGCTAGGTTGTGTTTTCTATCTACTGTTTCCTCATTGAACCTGGCTGCACTTGTGCTGGCTACATTGTAGAGTCAATACTCCTCTGATAGGTATTACCGCATCTGGGTTTGTTGAAAATACCACAGTGTTGTGTGATACTGCCTCTCCCCTTACAAAGCTGTAATTGTTCTTCCGTATTAAATTTTCCACATGCAACACCTAGATGGTTTTGTTTAAAATCATCCCTCCCGGAACTGGAACAATTGAGTTATGTCTGTTGTTCTCAATTGGTATCCAAGATCACATGGGATGGGTTCAGTCTCCAACCCTTCCTTACCATTACCTCAGCTGTGAGTTTGAGTACTGTCATGAGAAGAAAATGTAGATTTATATATATATATATTTTTTTTTTCCTTCAGTTCCTCTTCAGCTGTCCAGACTCCTCTCATGGTGACAATGCAAACCCAAAGTAGGGCTCGTGGCACAAGAATCTGGAGGAGGTGTCCGTTTCACCTCCAGCCCTGTCTTAGCATCACGAACAGCTCAGAGGTCAGGAATGCTTGCTGTCATCATGGCCAGAGCTGGGTCCTGAAGAAATAGCAAGTTAAGGGGACTATGACTCAGAGCTGCCTAAACCTCATGCTCTTCAGATATTTTAAGCAACAGAAAGTCGTAAGCAGCTGTTAGATATCTTTGCCTCTTTGTTCAGGCAGAGCTTTCTTAGCCTGCTCCCTTCGGAAAGAAAACACTCATAATTTCCAGCCCATGCCAAACTCCTGTCTTTGTTGTTAACTGCACACATAACCTGATCCAAGCAACTTAGTTTATGTAGGCTCATCTCATTTCTTAATTATTTACTGTTTTCTCAATGGATATTAAATTAATTATGGGATGAGAATCTACCTTGTGTTCCTTATATTCTCACCAAACTCAAAGCATTGTCTGGGACACAGGATAGGTGGTGCACACAAACCCTAATTTCATTTGCATAGGATTTTAGAAGAAGCAAATTACTTCTACTCCCATTTTTTTCCTTTGAATTTCACTACAGCCCCATAAAGGGAATTCTTTTATCTTTACTTTATAGGCCAAGAAACTAAGGATCAGAGAGATTAAGTATACTGGTAATTAGCAGAACCTAGCTTTATTTACATACATATATATATTCTGAGAGCTTAATTGAAAGGCTTAAAAGACGTATATTTAATTTCTTTCCATTCATTGGATTCCTGTCCTCTATCTCCTTCCTCTGGCTCTGAAAGTACAGAGAAAACAATTGTGTAACTTGCAAAAGTGTAGATCTACAACCTAATTATTTTTGCTTGAATACAGAAGAGCTTATCTGCATATGTAAAGAGAAATGGCATAGGCAAATTTCCCAATTAATAAGAAATCATACATTTGAGTATTATTCAATATGCTGGAAGCAGGTTTAGAGAATTCAGGATACCATTAAGAATAGATGTTTACTTTACAGAGAAGGAAGAGCATGCAAAAAACAATTTGGTTAAGTAAAAATATATACATATATATGTATCTTTATATATATGTATATAAAATTTTAATTGATTCAATCAATTCTGAAACAGCCACCATTTTTAACGTGGTAGAAAAGTAGTTTTAAATGTAAGTGGGCATTTGTGGAGTTTCAGCCACTGTGGGAATTTAATCAAGACATCCCCGTTTTTAAGCTAAAATATTTGAGAGCTGCCACCTTCTTCCTGAGGGGCTCAAGCTGCAAAATGAGATCCAGCTCTGAGTTGATGACACTTGCCTTAATTATTTGTTAGGATCCATGGGTTCCACTGTAGAATGCAGTTGCATATCTGGGCTTCTTCTGACAGTTATTGCTAGGCTAGCACAAACAAACAACCTATTTATATCACCAGAGTAAGAACTTAATCAAATTAAATATTAAAACCTATTCACATAGAAAAAGAAATTTCAATTCAAATGAATGCAAGTGCAACTGTTGCATCTTTATCTGAGAGATTATAAAAGTGATGTGCAAACATTTTATGGTGCAATTAGAATCTTCAGTAATTTTACTTGTGAAAAATTAACTGTACATTGATATTTGAGGAAGTTAGCTTAATGGATCTCCAAAGCAGAGGAACAGCATTCAGGCGGGAGGGGGGGGGGAGGAGAGGGCCCTGGAGATCATGTTGTCAATATAGAGAAATCTCTATTTCTATCTCCCAATTTAATCCCTCTGTTCCACTTAATGTGCATTAACCTGGAGTAGTTCACTGCACTTCACTGTTAAAAATAATGCATGGTCATTTAGATTGATGAGTACTACCACCTCCGAGGCTCTGTAAATAATGATAACATTACTGTCTGTTGCATAGTATAAGATCACCTAAATTATAAGCAGTAGATGTATCATGTCATGGTCAAGTCTAATATATATAATTTACAGGCTTAATTCTCACTGTCATAAGTGTCTGTTGAAGAGGGCAAGAGACCCTTATCTGGAAAAACATATGAAGACTGAGTTGTTTTTTTCTCTTCTTCTAAATTTAGAATTTAAAAAATTGTGAAATACAAAGGAACAGTATCTAGTAAGAGGAAAACATCATTTGGAATCCCCCTTCTAACAAGAATATATTATGTAGTTTTTTTTTTTTTTTTTTTTGGATACTAGTGCATGTCTGACACAGTGATGAACATGGCAGCAATAGGGAGTAGAACTGGGCTGGGTAAATATGGTGGACTTCTCCTTTACTTTCCCAATGAACATTGTTTCATTGCTAGAAGTACCACAGTCCACTGACCTCTTCTATCTTTTGGAAATATCTTGAATTATTAAGGATTAATTATTAAGGGTGCTCTAACTTTTATTCTACTCTCAGTCTTGTGCTTTAACATTTTTTGTTGTTATTCTTTAAAGCCATGTTTAGCTAAGTGTACTCTCTATATAGCTGTACCTATCCATCTTTGCATATTTTTCTTTCATCTAAGACAGATTTTTCCATCTCTTATCTCATCTCTATTATTATTATTATTATTATTATTATTATTATTATTATTATTATTATTTAGCCATATTTTAGCATAACAACTTTTGGTTATGTCATGGTAATTTTACCATCTGTTAGGATTTTGTACAAACCTTTTATCAGGATCATGGATAAGTTCAGGGAAATAAATAGTTCTTCTTTTCTGTTCACAATTCATTGTATAACCAGATAACATACACACACACACACACACACACACACACATACACAGACTTTTTCTTTGAACATTTCATGCATGTATACAATGAATCTTGATCATAGCTATTCCTTGCTCTTCTCCAGTGTTCACCAGGATCCTTGCCTATCACATCTCTCTCCTACTGTTATTCTTGCCTTTTAAAATTATTTTTAACTTACTGAGTCCCATTAGTGCTGACCACACATAGAATGGGTGGAGCATCCATTGGGACATGGGGACCAACCAGTGCTCCCAAGCCAAAGATAAGTCCGCCCCTCCCCCCGCTTTAGTTGTCATCAACTGCCAATAGCACCTCAGATAGGCGTGCAACTTTCTTTGGAAGTCCCACCCAATTCCATGCTGGAATTGTAAACTAGCTTCATCTTACATTGGTCTTGTATAGATGTTTTAATCTGTTCTCCTTTGGTCTGTAAATATGAATACATTAGTGTATTATGATGAGCTATGTGAAACAAATACTGATTTAGATCAAAAATTGAACATTAACAATTAAATGATCCAACTACCACAACTTTCCTGTTCTCATTTGTTGTTAATTACATGCATAGGTCTGAGAATTGCCCAGGGTTTTATGCTTGTGTAGACACCCCTTCCTGATTAAATTAGTCATTTTGACGGTATCAAGAACCAAGTCCATATGAACAAAGACTTCCTTTTGTTTAATTCTTCCTTCCAGTGACTGTCCCTGACAAATGACACAATGATTTTGCTTCTGGCCGTACATTCGCTCTGGCTATTCATGGGTTTTCATAGTATTTTAAAAGTGTATCTAAATTAAAGTTAACAGTGGATGGATCTTGTATCTTCAGTTTTAATCTCTTTCCTGTGTTGTCTCCTAGTTTGATTGCTCTGTAGTTACTTCGCTTTTTTTTCCAACCTCCCGTTTCATTTTTTATTAATTACTATCATTTTCTTGTGCAATGCTTTTATTGCGTTCATAGCAGTGCCTTGGTTCTGAGTCATGGACAGACACTCTTATCCATAAGAATATTAACAGATCTGCTTCGAGACTTAGTTTTCTTCTTGTGTCATAACTTTTGCTTCCATTTTGCATCTCACTTCCATCCTACGCCCCATGCTTGGTACTGTTTAAGAGTGGCATGTGGATAAGCTGATTAGGAGTTGTGTGTCAGTGGTACAAATTGTCAAATGTGAGTTTTGCTGTGCCTTGTACTGGTTCCATCTGTCCTGCTGCTATCTATGGACCTCTATTGGTCTTCAGTGTTCCCAGAAAGTGACCCAGAAAATGACAGGGTTAGCTATTACCATGATGAAGAGAATGAGAAGGAAGAACAGGTACATTTTACTTTTCCTCCAAACTTTAAGATGCATTGTTTTTCCTATGAGGCATGGTGTCCACCGTGATAAGGAATCCCTCCATCTCTGACCGGATGGAGTTATGGGGGCTGATATAGGTTAGAGGATACTTCATGGCAGTGTATAATAAATAAAATTCTATAAATAAAAATTACCTTTACACACACCTTCAAAAGTGCATGGAGCTGAAAGGACAAAACCCTATGAGGCTTTTGCCTAGCAAAGGGAGTTTCACAGCTGCTTTCTTTTATGAAATGATGTTGTCTGCTTTAGCATGATTCTTCCCTTCTGATATTCCACTGCTGTGCTCCTGTCTGTTCTCCTTGTCTTGAGAGAAGCACACTCTCAAAGATTCTCATCATGACTTCATGGGGTTCCAAAGAGGTGGATTAAAGGCACACAACCCTGTCTCATATTGTCCAGAAGAAATCCTGTTGTTGTCTTTTGTGATTTCCTGTCTATTTCTTTGCTTTACCTGGCCCTATTTTGTGGATATGTGTAATCACCAAATTGTTTCCAAAATTTTTCTTTTATTTCACTAAATATACTTTAAAACATTTGAAATTTACTCTGTATATATTACTTTACTTCTGGAATTGGATCTGTAGGATTTAATACTATTTAACTACAGATAGTTAATGTTTTGTTTTCTCCTTTCTCTTTGACAATAATAACAAGACATGTCTATTGACTTTCGATTCTTTCAAGTATATGAAACACGAAATATTTAAACATATTTTCTATCTGTCCTGATGTTGCATTGTGACCACATCAGAAGGTAAGGGCAATGCTTATTCTTCGAGTCTGAAGCAAGTAATTTCGTGGTCTACTGAATGCTGTATTTGGGGGAAAGACTGTAGTCTATGCTTGAAAAAAGTATCCTTGCTTATCAAGTAAAAATTTTTGTAGTTAACTGTAAACCAAGCTCCTTGATTCTCAAATCATTTTTATTTTTTAATAACCAGTTTCCTTCTTCTTCATGCTTCTTCTGTCAATAATGACATTCAAAAGACCTTATTTCTTTTCTTTGACATTTAGAGAATTGGCCCAAAGAGCCAATGGCTGATTCATACCGTTTGGAACAGTTCTCCATTCTGAGAACTTGTCCGACCTTTCTTTTTATGGGTATAACAATGTTTATATTTTCCCATACATTTCTTCCATATTCTTCCATATATTTTCTTCTTTAAGAGACAAAGGCACATTAAAGAGCCACCTATTAAAGATTTCTATTTAACCCACAGAATAAACAAGGCCCGCAGAAGCAAATTAACTTTCTAAATTTCTGAACTAGTTAATGTAGTTTCTTTTATTAATGTGCTATATCAACGCTTCTTTCCACTTAACACTTAGGATAAAACTGTCTTCCCAGACCTTATGATAAAATATGGTAATATTTGTGAAAGTGCCTTTTCAACAATGAAGTGGTTTATAAATGTCCTCCTTATTAGAGTTCATTACAATTTTCACAATAGCAGAGTTCCTCTCAATGCCTGATGCATCAATTAACTATTACTGCTATTAACACATATCAGACACTGTTAGCATTTTCTACTTCAGAAAGGATTAAATATCCCAGCTCTCTCAGAAGAGGAGGCGTATATGTAAATGAGAAATCCAGGAGAGGGAGATCTGTATAGAATGAAGCTACAGTTAGAGGCTTTGTGCTGGAGGAAGGAGTCATTCTGCAAGCTCAACAGAGGCTATAGATGATGGGCCACAGGTGTGACATTTCAGTGGCACAGTGCATCCTCTGTGGCTACCGGTTCCTTATCTTCTCAGGAACATCACTTTTTTTTTTTTTGGTTGTGAAAGAGGTTACAGTGGTTGGCTTTTTGGAGAGCCTGTGCATTACTAATACCTGTCTTGCAGACAATCGTAATCCATTAAGTCTTAAATAGATGAATATTTATGCATATGTGGTGAGCTGACATAGTCTATTGAGACATCATTAAAACACACCTGCACAGATGGGATGTGCTTGTTTGCTCTTGGACATTCACAGGAAATCCTCTTGCTATTGTTTGGTTTAGGGCTCCTATTTTTTTTTTAATCTATTCATGGTTATACCTTATTTACACTTTTCTACCTTCTGTTGCTTCCCTTTAACTAGGAAATTGTAGATGTCAAGAACTCACATAAGAAAGAAGTGAAGACTTGTATAGAGGACTGGAGAGAAATCAAAGGGGAAGTATGCCCTCCTGACTCATAGCCTTTCATTTTCCAGAAAATTTGTTTTCTTTATTGTTTCTAATTTCCCCTCACATGCTTCTCTCCTCTCTCTATTCCTTTCCTTATCCCACTGTCCTTTGTTTTATCCTTCCCCTCCATCCCTTTCCCCTTCCTTAATACAGAGCATGACTGTGCATATTTGTTTCCCTCTGGTTGACTTTTTACATCTTTCCATTGAGAAGAATGCACTGGGAAAGCATGAGCAACACAGGGCTTGTCTCATCCTAAGAGAGTCACGGCTCCATGATTTTGCCTCTGAGTTTATTGTATGTCAGTAGTTTGTGACTAATTTATTCAATAGAAAGAAACAATAAAGTCATTTTCAACTCTCAATTTATTTTTCTCAATCCACTAAAATAAAGAAATTCATAAGTACCACGGTCTTGAAAGGCCGAAGACTTTTCAGTGTTTCCAAATTGTGTTTGTGGAATTGTCATTATATGAACTAAGCGTAGATCTGAGTTTATTTCATTATTTTTCCATGTGTTTCTATAGCTATATACAATGGTAGTGATGACTTGGTTATTGTTCTAAATTTATATGACATTTTGTATTATATTTTTGCTTTGTTTTGTATTGTTCCAAGTTCGTATTGCGGTTCTTTATTTTTAATTTTATCCAGTCTCTTTTTCTTGATTTAATCATATTGCATTATTACATCAAAAAAGGAGAAAATTTTGTCCTTCAGCAAATTAGGAAAATATAATATCCTTCAATTAAAATTATGAATAAAATGTATTTGATTAGTTTTAATTTGTTTACTTTAGTAATTTAAAGCCATTACTCTATTTTATTTTTAAATTTTAGGAATTCCACCTCCTGCCTGCCTTCCCTTTCTGTATTTAGATAATTTATTCACCCAACTTTTGAGTGGGTCAGGTTAGGACTCAGATTTTTACTCTTTAATGTAAGTAAAGTGCCAGATCGGTTGCCTTCCATTCTGAGGGATCAGCAAAATAATATCAGATTATAAAATATAGTCTACTGAGAGAATTGTAAAGGCATGGATCAGAACATGTGGATAGCATTAAATTTTTTATAGTTATAAAGTAAATACTTCTGCTTTCTTGGGTATCAAGATATAAATTCTGGAATTTAAAATAACATGAACTTCAACACAAAATGCAAAGTATTCTAGTGGTAGGTCAAAGCACTTTTGGGATAATTATGGGGCTGATTTCCTCAAGTCCATTTTTTGAATAAATAATAAATGTCTCTGTTAATTTCTCTCAGTTAATTTTGTTATTACTATAACAAAATGATTGACACAATTAACCTATAAAGGAAAAATAAAAGACTAATTTTGGCTTGTGAGCCTGCAGATTTTAGTCTAAGATTGAGTAAGCCTGTTGCTATCAGGCCTTAGAGGAAAGCAAGATATCATGTTCACTGGGGTAACACAGGGAACATAGTAAAATGACAAGATTGTTTTTCCATTTTCCCCCTTGAGATCACAACCCCAGTGACCTAAAATCTTCCCTCTAGCTCTTATATCTCAAAGGTACCACTAACATTCAGCAATGATACTCTGGGGATTAGAGCTTTACTACATAGTCAAACACAGTGATGACAATCAGATTAGTTTTAGTTGGAACAAAAAGATTTAAGTGCCAAAGTACTCAGGTCTTTTCTTGTCTTTAAATACGGTGAACAAAACTTTCTATTAAGTAGATGCATACTTACTTTGTGCTTGAGAAGAAACCAAAATGCTATCAAATGTCCCCTGAATTTAGTTTCAGATCTTCAAGTTCTTACAGAGACCATCAATTGAATATCTTGGTTCTGTTATCTCTGAATTTTTACAGATCTTATTCTGAAGAATAGCATGGTCAGTGGCTATGGATATTACAGTCAGGTCATAAAGTACAAATGGAAAAAATGGAAAACAGCATGTAACTTAGACATGCCAAGAAGGTTTATCATTTTGCAAAAGATAAAACTGAGTCCACAACATGATAAATCATTTGATCAAAATCACTTTAACAAAGTGATAAAAAAAAAAAACAAGTGGAGAGGGCTTGACTCCACTAAATATTCTTAGATTACCATAGTCATGCTTTTCTGTAAGGATCTTTTTAAAAAAGTAATAGCATGCTATTATTATATGTGTAATAAAAGTCTAGCATCAAGAAAATTTTATGTAATGTTTTATTGAAAGTCCACGTAACATTTCATGGCCCCTCTGATGGAACATAATAAAACTCCTAATGATTCTCAGATAGATTTTGAGTTATGAAGAAGAAAGCTTCTTAGAAGAGGAGTTATGGTCAATACTAAGGATCAGAAAAACCTTTGGGAAGCAAAAGTCTGCATCCTTTGGAGACTGTGACCCAATCAGAGAAGAACAGTCAGGGAGAGGCAGCTCTGTGGCCTGACTCAGCTTGCAAAGCTAAGACAGAATGGAGATGGCCTTCAGGGTGAAGAGAAAGAAGCGTTTCTAAATGCTACTCCGTGGTCAGATCTGCAGTTCATTGAGCATTTTGAGGCAAAGTGTCACCAGATGGGAACAATATTTGCAAGGATTAATCGTAAGGTGGGTTGAATACCAAGGGTGGCCGTGGCAGGAGGACAAGGCTGTAGAAGAGAGAATGAAGGTGTGACAAAGGCAGGCATGGAAGGGAACTTGGAGTGTTACTGACGACAGACAAGGAGTCTCCCGGATGTGACAAGTGAGCTTATGAAAATTCTCTCCCCTTGTCTTTTCTGCCAGGTTCACCAATGCCATGGTAAATCTGTGAGGGGAACAGAGATGCCCGAGGAGGAGGTTTCAGGGTTGAAGTGAGAACTTTTCTTTTTTTCTTTCCAAACATGTATCAGCTCGAATCACTGGGTAAATAAAAGACTTAACCCTTGACCTTTGTCTTTTCTGGCACCTCAGTGAACTTTTCATGCTGCTTTTGCCTCCAGTGTGCATGAAAATAATCGGGCCCATCCTGCAGGGAGAAGCAATATTATAATTTTGGGAGGTTGAAAATAACAATGACGATCAGCCTAGCCGCAGCCACAATCTTAACAACCAGAATCCCTGAAGCCTTGCCTGGCTCAGCAGTGCCTGGGAATCCTTTCCAGACTTGAGCCTGAGCAGGGTCCGAGAAGGCTAGGAGTGTGCCGCCAGCCTGCCACAGTGCGTGCTCTACACCGCGCTAGGATCAAAGCATTCTTTCTCCTTCCTCTTCTATCTCTTCTCTCTACTGCTTGGCTGCCTTCTCCTTCAGGGGGTCACACTGGTCACATTTGTCCTCACTGTGCCCAGCCTTTCTATATAAAGTTTTCTTCGTCAATTAGCAGAAGTAAATGCAAATCTGCTCAACATACAGTGAACTTGTTTGAGAAGAAGGTACACTGATATAATGACTAGGTGAATTTCCAGATGAGGATGCTCAAAACATCTTGATTTATTGTCTAGAGATTAGCATTTACAAATCTCTCTCTCTCTCACTCTCTCTCTCTCTCTCTCTCTCTCTCTCTCTCTCCTTCCCTCTTTTCTTCTCCCCATCTCTTTCTCTATCTGTGTTCAAATTCTCCTGGAAGCCAGTATCACCATGCAATGGAGTTTTCAATTCTGCTTCCTCATTCATATCTGAATCCTTTTGGCATTGGCACACTGAGGTTAGGTGGCTGTTGAAACACAGCACGTAGAATCTGTGTGCTTTTAAAGGCCGGCATATGAGCTTTAATATTTAACCTTCATGGTTGCTGCCACAGTCCCCATTAGGCCCTGAATGGGAGCACACGGCCACATTCCTGGTGTTTGTGGTGAAGCTGACATGAACTGAAACATAAGCCCTCCTCTCCATCATGTCTCTTGGCAAGATATTAATAAAACCTCAGTGGTATTCATTCACTCTTCAAGCCAACAGTTGGAAGGTTTATACTCAAGGGAGATGTATGTTCAGAAGTGGTCTTTTGAAAACCTAGCGATCTTAGGGTATAAGTTACACTTGGAAACCTCTTATGTGACTTAATAGACAGAGAATATTAGGGTGTGTGGGGCAGAAGACAAGAGATATGCATTGTTTCTCTTAATTTTTCCTTCTTTTGTTATCACAGTAGTATCAAGAAGACAGTGGCTTTATTTGACCTCTTCCCCCAAGGGAGTAGTAACTATAATGGGTTTAATTAACTATGTGGTATTGACGTAATTAGTTATCATGGTGATTATACTTCTTTAATAAAAGCACTTCATTTGGGATGCATCAGGGTTCCGGCAGCGGCCAAGCCCTTCACCTATATTTCATAACTGTCTAGACACTGGAATCGTGTGCATATTTTACTAGCAGCCCTTGAGAGAGGTTATCTTGCATGGCTTAAGGTAATTGGGAAGTAATGATTTTGCCCCCTGCTTTCAGACTGGCTTGAGGCAAAGAGCAGAGAAGCTGTGGGGGAGGGGCAGGCCCTCATTTTGTGTAAACTGAAAGAAAGGGCGGGAAGGGCTGTGTTTTGGAAACTACCAGCTCTTAGGAACTGTTTCTTTTCAAGCTAGTTATCAGAGAGACAGTAACACCAGAGGGAGTTTGGTGGTGGTGGGAGGGGTGTTTAATCTATGGGTGGAATGCATAAATCTATTTAAATAAATGTACACAGCATAAAGAGACATAGGCTTGCATTAACAGGAATCCTGGCTGTCCAGTCTAGGAACAAACACAGCCCATTTTGGTCTGAACAGTAGATGGCTGCTTAAATTTGGTCAGCAGGTGACTGGCAGTGTCTCTTTCACCACCACAGCTCAGTGGACAATGAAGTCAGATGCTATGTAAAAAAAAAAATAGGGCAGTGATAAAAGAAGACACACAGAACTCAAAGGATTACCATATGAAAATGTCAATAATAATATCATGAGACACCCTCCCCCCCCAATGAGGAAAAGAACAAAAGCCAAAAAGATTATCGAGCTGTGCAGAGAAGGGACCACAGGGACCACAGTGCCTGAAGCCCCTTTCCTACTTTTTTTGATCTGATCAAACTTGGGTAATGGACTGGGAGGGGGAAGGGCTTCGGAAGGGTGATGAGCAGGGGAGGAGGGGTTAGAGACGGAGCCGAAATAGACACAGATAGCACTGAGAAATAATAGGTGTGCACACAGTCTCTTGCAGGGAGAAGCGTTATTTCTTTTTCTGTCTCCTCTCCCTGACTCTCCTTTATTCAAACTGTGCTTTCTCCTGTCACCTCCCCCTGCAGCGCTGAGCAGTGTCCCCTCTGTGCCTCTCTCTGCCTGGAGACACTGACTGAAATCACTGCAGACATTTGACTGCTTCATGTAGCCCGGGAAGTTTTGCTGTGGGTCTTCTCAGAGCCAAAACCAGAAAGAGGCACTTCTAAAAAATAACCCAACGAATCTGAAAGAAGCCTTTCTGCAGAGGTACCTGCCAGCAAGACTTGTTCCTTTGCCACAAGGGGTGCTGGGCAAAAACCTCTATCCCTCATTAAATCAATAAAATCAAGTGTCTTTTATTTTAATCTTCTGCTCTATAATCGAGTATCAGGGAGAGGGGCCCAGGCTGTTTTATCTCATTGTTTCAGAACAGATCATTTGGATGGAGCTGACAAAAGGTTCATTCCTTACCTTTGTGGAAATGTCAGTAAAAAGGCAGGTGCTAGGCATTTGGACTCTTTTGCTCTATACAAGAAGAAGAAGAAAGAAAGGAGGAAAAAAAAAAGAAGTGAGAGAGGGGAGGACTGGGGGAGGGGAGGGGCTGTGACAAGCCAGTTCCATGTACTGGAGCTTTCTAAGACATTTTGTTTAGCTTGGTACTGTGTGGCAGTGAGGAAAGAGGTGGGATCTATTGTGTGCCAGCTGCATGAATCACCGGATTGAAGGCTAACAGCCTCAGATCTTCTTTTATACAGTAGAGGGGAGATTAAAGCAGGGAGCTCATATGTCACAAAATAGAGGTACAATGCCTTTCTGGCTTGTTCTGTGCACTCAGCCAGCATTTGATCCAAATTTAGCCAGGGGGAAGGAAATGTGTGTTGCCATCAGCTGGGGGGACTGGCTGTAATACCCAAATTTTCTTCTCTCCTTCCAAAATGTCACCTCTCCTTTATCAGCCTCACTGTGATGGAGCCTATGTATAGTCACAGACCAACCGGAAATAAACACCCAGACCCTGGCTAAATTATTCTACCCCTGCCTCTTCCTGCTCTGTGTAAATTGATCCAAGGCAGAGGGAAGTTTGTGGCTGGATCTTAACGACCTCATTTGTTTAACACGTATTTGTCGAGTGCTATAGGACCTACACTCTAGCAGCTAAAAGGGACATGCAAGGAGTCCAACATATATTTTCCTCCTCTCTTCAAGCTTGGATTTTATTAAGGAGATGAAAGAAATATAGACACCCCCCCTCCCATATATACTCCTGGGAGTCAAAGCAATAAAAGCAAGGGGCACATTTGTGAGACAACAAAGCATGAAGCCAGAGAAGTGCTCAGAGAACCAGGGGAAACAAACTCAGGCAAATTCTTTATTTGAAGAAAAACAGGGAATGCTCATAGCACCAAGTAAGCACTTTTAGGAACGATTTGCCTTGTGTGCTACACTACTACACGACAGGACACATATATAGTTATACTGCCATCCATATGTTATAGTGAAGGAAGCTAAAACCAGAGACAGAAGGAACTTGCCCAGAGTCATACGGCTAAGGAAGCAACACAGGAAGTTAAACTTATAGCTACATCTGTAATCCACTGGCAAAGAGATTGCAGGAGCCAGGCACTTGGACCTCTCTCCTCCTCTCTTGCTCAGTGAGTACTCCTGTCCCCAAAGAAGCTTCCAGGCCCTCATCTGTTTCTAATCTCAGTGGATAGGTAAGTCTCCTTTCTTCTGATTATTTCCCTCAAAGAAACTTAATGTTCAAATCAGAAATATCACTGTATCTAGGAGACTTCTCCTTGGCAGCTTGTCTAAGGCTGAATAAGTCATAAGCTATGGAAATGAGTAATGGTCTATTGTTTGAGGCCCAGTCCAGTTCCCACTGTCTTTCTCACTAGTAACTCAGATCTTTTCCATCACCTCAAGGATGCGTGAATTCTGAACCGGATGATCCCTTTTAGATTCTGGGGCAAACTTCAGCCCTTCTACTGGACACCTGTGTCTACTGAACCCTCTTTAAAGGGCATACTTGGAAACTCTCTGCCTACATTTCTCAATGCTAGATTCTTCTTTAGAAGACAGGCTGATTTCAGGTAGATAAAACTGGAATAGAACTAATATTATTTAGATAGTTTGTGTACATGCACAGGTTCACAGACACATATGCATACACACTGACCCACACAAACAGGCAGTGAGACAGACTGATAGAGACACGGGGGGGGGGAGGGGGAGGGAGATGGAGACGGAGACAGAGACAGAGAGAGAATTATGCTTGAGAGAGGGTTTCACTTTATAACCAACAATGGCCTCTATTTAGTGATCTTCTGTCCTCTGCCTCTTGAGTACTAGGGATTTTAGGTGTATGCCATCACACTCTACTCTCCATTTGGATAACTTTTTGAGACGTGTCTGCTCAAGCTTTTATCCACTTTCTAATTATATTGTCTCATCCTTGAGCTATCTGAATTGTTTGTCTGTGCTTACTGTGAGTCATATGTGAGGTATATGTGTACAGGTTTTGAAAATACTTTCACTTAATCCATAATACATTATTTCTTTTATTGGCAGCATATTTGAAGGAGCCTGTTTCTCTGTATGAAAATTGTGGCTATTGCAAGATAATGTTTTTTTTTTTCTTCAGGAAGTAATGTAATTTTAGCTCTTAAATTTGGGCTTATTATCCTTGTGAGTTGACTTTTCTGTATGACGTGGGTTAATAACTGAGTGTGTGTGTGTGTGTGTGTGTGTGTTTGTGTATTAAGTGTAGCTGTTACAGTGCCATTTGTTACAGAGAGTCTTTCTTTCCCACACTGATTTCCCTTAGCACTTTTGTAAAAAAATCAATTGACCATATAAATATGGTCTATTTCTAGACTCTATTCAGTTTCTCTAAGTCATGTGTCTATCAGTAGGCTAATACTACATCATTCCCTCTTGGTTCTTGCAGCTTTATAATAAAATATGAAATCAGTAGGTATGAGTTCTCCAACTTTGTTTTTCCACTTCAGTATAAGATTTGACTCACCTGTCTGTACAGGATCACTTATTGATTCTATAGAATTATTTTGGAAGCCCTGACATCTTAACCTTGATGTTTTAAATCCACTAATATATGACTCTGAGTTATGCTTGTCAGCTTTTTCGTCTCAGCAATTACACAATCCAGTATAAAGGTTTTACATTTATTTTTGGTAAATTTATACTGATACATTCAGAATATTGCATGCCATTGGTCCTTCTGGAATCTTCTGAAGCATACTCTGCAACCCTCTTTGGTGATACTCGAGCAGCAAATGCCAGGTGCACTTAGCCTATTATACCTACTTGAACTACAGCTTGTAATGAAGAAGTATTTGTAGAGATTGCTTATTCCCTTTCTTTCAGGGATTATAGTCTTTAAAGACATGATCTTGACTCCTTTTGTTTGTATGTTTTAAGTTAGGAGGATAAATCGGGGCCCTGTCAAACTATCCTCATCAGAACCAGAATTCTCATAGAAAGACCTGACAGTTTAGGACTGGTGAGATGGCTCAGTGGTTAAAGGCACATGACTTTCAGATGTCATGAGTTCAAATCCCAGCAACAACATAGTAGCTCAGGACCATCTGTAATGAGAAACAAATAAAATACCTGTAGGCAGAGCAAACAGGGCCTGGAGCAAGCAGGGCTAGAGCCAGTGGGAGAAGGGAATGGGAAAAAAAAAAGGCTTGACAGTTTAACACAAATATGATACATTTATAAAGTTACCTTTCAAAAATGGCCCTCAAGCATATTGCAGTTTTCAACTTTATACTGGTCAGTCACCCATGATTTTCTTCCTTCCCTGTCAAAGTTGTTATTTTTTAATACTTGGTCTTATTTCCAGTTCAACCCCCTTCCTTTTTTCTTGTGGTCTACCAAAAGCATCATTGCATTTTACCAACTCCTTCAATTTGGAGTTATTATTATTGAACCTTTGAATTTTCTCACTCTTCTTGCCTGCGCTATTAAGAAGTTCTACATAAAAAAAATTACTCTTGTGTTGCTTTCTTTACAACCACTGTGTTCAAAATATTTCTTATCCTGCATCTTTATTTCATAATCCTTTTAATGGGATCTCCACTATAGTCTTCCCCCCGCTCCCCCATCTCACATCAAATGTCATTCACGGCTAGCATAAGTTTACAAAAGAAAGTGCAAAGTACTTAGAATGAATTGTGTGACATATTCAAAATTTATCCAAGTTCTCATAGCCTGTTTTCTGGTCAGATTTTCTTCATAGTACCTTTCTATTTTGACTTTGTCCCCCATATTCATCTGCCTTTCTTAGGACTAATTGCTCATTACTGTAAATTTTGCTCTAACTCCCATTTAGTGATAGAAAAATCTTTTTTGAAAATTGGGACTGATTATTTATTTCTGAAATCAGCATTTAATCAGACGAGGTCTTAAATTGTTAGCCATTGATCTGGGCTGGCCTTCCAGCTATTGTGAGTCATTTTACTGAAGTTTGTGTGATTAGCTTATGTGAATCATAGCCATATACAATATGCAGAGCAGACTTCCAGCCATGTCTCTCTCTCTCTCTCTCTCTCTCTCTCTCTGATTGCTTTTTCCTTCTTATCCTTTACATTAGTATCTTAATTGTTTTGGCTGTAGATGTATCAAAATGAGAATGAGAGGACAGAAAGAAGAAAAGGGGAATAAAATGCTCAATACCTTGTAATAAAAAATGTAATGGTATAAAAATGTATATAGTTTTTTAGGTTTGGGTAGAAACATGACTACACATCCAAACTCCCAAGGAGTCTGTTGTTACGACTTTTATTGTAAGATTGATAAATATACTGATTAAAATCAAAATGTGATCATGATCTTGCCAGAGTTCAACTCTTGGCTCTGAGTTTGCAAGATGTGTGATTTAGGCACTTCATTCACGAGCTTCTTCATGCATCGGATGGGATAACATTAATCCCCACTTAACAAGGCTGCTGTGAGCTTTAAATGAGATAATCCTCATGTCAAGTGGGCTGATGGAAGAAAAATATTATGTCTTGATGATATTTGCAACCTGCTCTAATTTGGCAAAAGGAAAAAAAATAATTTGAATGAGACAGGATCTTGTGCTCTTGGTTAAGAGCATGATTCAATTCAGGCCACCATTCAAAAGAAAGTGTCCACAAGCTGAGTGTGGTGGTGAAAGCATATAATTTTAGTACTTGTGAACCTGGGGCAGGAGCATTACTGAGAGATCAAGGCCTGCCTGCATTACATAGTAAGTTCCTCCCCAGCCTGGGTTTCGCAGCACTCTCCCATCTCAAAATGGAAAAAGAAAGAAACAGAAGGAAACCAAAGCACCGAAATTTTGAGTGTTGAAAACCACAACTGGGTAAGTTGCCAGGAATTCAGTCTAAGAACTAGTACACATAACTTGGCTTTGAAGTGCTTTGCTCCTCGGCTTTTTCCACCCCCAGTTTCTATTAGTCTGATCTTATGACCTGACCAATCACACAAGCTCGGGCATACTTCACATACCCAATAAGATGTTCATATCCATGTGTGTGCATGCGTGCAGACAGACAGGGAGATGGAGAGAAACAGAGAGGCCGGGAGGAATTGGAATTTCACTGAATAATATACAGAACCTATTTACAAGACACAGAGAAAAAGTCAAGCTAGTTGCTTGAATGCACAGAAGATGTGTAGTAGACTCAGCCTAATTTCCCCCCTGCTTGCTTGTAATCACACTCAAACTAACTTGTTATGTGGCTGCCGCCATCATATACCTGTGGAGGTCTGTGGCATTTCACACTGGCTTTGACTCACACACATCACACACTCCTATGGTGGAAATTAGTATTCGGTTAAGTCTGCCTCCATTGACCCATAACTGCACCTTGGCCACATAATCATAATTCTAAGTAGACGTTTAGGTGGAGGCTGTTTCAATCAAAAATTCGAAAAATGTAGAGAAGCTGAATACTTACCGGAAAAGACATCTAGGTCAGATTTCATCACCTCTAATTTTCATGTTCCTATTTTTTCTCTCACCTTGCCTTGTTCCATCAAGCCGTCATCAAGCACTACTGATTAGGTATTCTCCCTGCCTACAGCTGTGTTAGGATTTTGATGGCATAAATTAATTGGTTATGGTTCCAGTCATTTGGAAATTTTCTGAAAGATGTTACGTCTAAGCCTTTTCATATTTTAATGTTAAACCATATTAAATGTTAAAACATGGAGTGAAACCCTATTTAATCACAAATATTTTCTTTAGCTCATGTCCTGATAAAACCAGTGTGGGTATTTTGATAATTCTACAGCTCCGTCATCAGTCAATGGCATAAAACTTAGTCGCAGAGTGCTTACAGATATTTAATACAATGTGCAGAAAATTAATTCAAAATATTTTGGAAATGTAAAATCTTGAAGAATGAAGTGTCCAAATGGGGACTGATGTTAATTTTTTAAAAAAAGTAAGTGAAGCTGAAATCAAAGGCATATAAAATATTATTATTTCCATTGTTTTGGTGGTTTTTTTTTAATCCACCCCCAATAGGTGGATGTTTCTGTATGTGGATATGTGCATGTGAATGCAGAGCTCACAGAGATCAGTGGTATTAGATCTTGGAACTGGAGTTAGAGGCAGTTGTGAGCTGCCCAATCTGGATGCCAGGAACCAAACTTGGGTCCTCTGCAAGAGCAGTATGTACTTCTGTTGCATACTGAGTACCCATAGGTATGCGCTGAGCCATCTCTCCAGACCCCCTTCGTCTTGTTTTAAGTAGGAAAGAATGGATGGTATTTTAGGTAGTGTACCTGGAGTTAAGACAACAAAATAAGTATCTGGTGGTCATTATTATGCACCAAACACTGTTTTATGTGAATTACTTCATTTATGAAAATTCATGCATTAAATATATCACTTTCTTCATGCTTTAATTAGGAAATGAAAACCCAAGAGCTTGTAAGGCAGCTGCAGGGCAAGGATTTAAAACATCCGTTCTCTCCTGAAGCTAAATAGAAGAGAGTCCATTGTCCATATGTAAGTGTCAGCGCGTTGCCAATGGAACAGCAAAAGATAAGGTCAAGAACATTCGTGCTATGTGTGCTAGGGGTGGTAATTCACTTCTGTGAGGTACTTTGCAGTTTATATGGAATAGTCACGTTTTCATTTTATTCAAGGTTCTCATTATTTCTGTGGGTCAATACCATCATTATTATCATTCTTACTCCCATTTTCCCCATACAGCTGAAAATGGCGGACAGAGAAGCCAATGACGCAAGTTTCAGAGCCGACAACATAAGCCCAAGTCCAAACTCAGGTTTGTGATTCAAAGTCCTCTTCCTCTGTCTATGGCAGCTTATTACTTCAAATAAAATCGCATTAGCTTTGAAATCAAGGGTTTTTAAGGGTATACATTGGCATTACTGTTATTAATTTCTCCTTTGAAAAGAAAATAAAAGGCAATCCTGGTAGGCTTTGAGGAATGTGACACTTGGTATTGTTGGCTCTAAGGTTATTGATGTGCTCTAAAAGTTGACCTTGGGACTTCCACACCTTTCCCTTGTTCTGTCAATTGCATCCTGGTTATGCTAGAATGAAGGGCTTCTTACACATGTTCCCTACCATGATGTACCACTACCTTGCTACAGGCCTACTTGGCTGAAGGTGTTCATCAGGTGTAGGAGTTCTCTGGTAGAATTTTGGGGGGTCGTTTATATATTCTATCATATCATCTATGAATAGTGATGCTTTGACTTTTTCCTTTCCAATCTGTGTCCCTTTCGTCTTTACGAGTTGTCTTATTGCTTTAGTTATACCTTCAGTATTGAAGAGGTACAGAGAGAGTGGGCAGCCTTGGTTTGTCCCTTGTTTTAATAGGATTGCTTGAAGTTTCTCTTTGTTTAATTTTTATGTTTGCTACTGGACCTCTGTATATTGCCTTTTTTTGTGTTTAGGTATGTGCCTTATATCCCTGATCTCTCTAAAACTTTTAACATGAAGGGGTGTTGGAGTTTGTCAAAAGCTTTTCCAGCAGCTAGTCAGATGATCATACATGCTTTTTCCTTTCAGTTTGTTTAAATGGTGGATTGCAATGATGGATTTTTTATATGTTGAAGTATCCCTGCATTTCTGGACGAAGCCTACTTGATCATGGTGATGATGTTTTTGATTTGTTCTTGGATTACATTTGTTAGTATTTAATTGACTATTTTTTACATCAATATTAATAAGAGAAATTGTTTTGAAATTCTGTTTGTTAGGTCTTTGAGTGTTTGAGGTAACTGTGGCCTTATAGAATGAGTTTGGCAATATTCCTTCAGTTTCTATTTTGGGGAATAATTTGAGGAGTATTGATATTAGCTTATCTTTGAAAGCCTGGTACAGTTACACACAAAAATATCTGTCCCTGGACTTTTTTCTCCTCTAGAAGTTATTTGACTGTTTAGATTGTTTAGCTGTTCTTTTAACTTTGGTAAGTGGAATCTATCAAAAAATTGTCCATTTCGTTTTGATTTTCCAATTTTGTGGAGTTCAGGCTTTTGAAGACCTAATGATTCTTTGGATTTTCTCAGCATCCGTTATGACTCCCTTTCATTTCTGATTTTGTTAATGTGGCATTTGTTTCTCTGTCTTTTAGTTAGTTTCATTAAGTGTTTGTCTATCTTGTTGATTTTCTCAAAGAACCAGCTCTTGGTTTTGTTGATTCTTTGTATTGTTCTCTTTGTTTATAAATGATTGATTTCATCTCTGAATTTGATTATTTCATGCCATCTATTTCTCTTGGGAATGCTTGCTTCTTTTTGCTCTAGAGCTTTCAGGTGTGCTTTTAAATTGCTAGCATGAGATCTCTCTAATTTCTTTATGAAAGCACTTAGTACTACATTTTCTCATAGCACTGCTTTCATTATGTGTCCCATAAGTTTGGATATATTGTACCTTTATTTTCATTGAATTCTAGAAAGTCTTTACTGTTTTTCTTTATTTCTTTCTTTTCCCAGAGGTCATGGAATAGAGCGTTGTTTCATTTCCATGAGTTTGTAGGCTTTCTGTTGTTTCTTTTGTTGAAGTGTAGCTTTAATTCATTGTGCTCTGATACGTTACAAGGGGTTATTTCAATCTTCTTGAATCTGCTAAGACTTGCTTTGTAACAGAATATATAGTCAATTTTGGAGAGGGCTCCATGAGGTACTGAGAAGAAGGTATTTTCTTTTGTGTTTGGAAGAAATATTCTATAGATCTATAAGGTTCATTTGATTCATCATGTCTGTTAGTTTCATTATTTCTGTTTCATTTCTGTCTCAATGATCTTTCCATTGGTGATAGTAGGGTGTTGAAGTCTTCCACTGTTAAAGGGGGGTTCAATGTCTGATTTAAGCTTTAGTAATTTTTTTTTTTACAAATATGGTTACCCTTGCATTTGGGGCATAGAGGTTCAGAATTGAGACATTATTTTGATGGATTTTTCCTTTGATGAGTACAAAGTGTCCTTCCCCATCTCTTTTGCTTACTTTTGCTTGAAATCAATTTTACTAGATATTAGAATGGCTACTTCAGCTTTCTTCTTGTATTCATTTGCCTGTAAAACATTCCCAGTCCTTTACTCTGAAGTAATGTCTATCTTTGTTTCTGAGGTATATTTCTTGTATGCAGCAAAATGACGGATCCTGTTGTCATATCCATTCTGTTAGCCTATGTCCTTTTATTGGGGAGTTGAATACATTGATGTTGAGAAATATTAATTATTGTTAATTTGTGTTATTTTGGTATTAGTTGTAAGAGGAAAGGAACAAGGGAGGAGGGAGGGAGGAGAAAGACACACACACACACACACACACACACACACACACACAGAGAGAGAGAGAGAGAGAGAGAGAGAGAGAGAGAGAGAGAGAGTGAGTTTGTGTTTCCCTGGACCCCTTCCAGAGTTATATGGATCAGCTACAACAGAGAGAAGAACTAGAAAAATTCAAGATAATCAAACAGAAAAGGTAAAGATTCATTGTGCCATCCTTCACATGGCATGAATGAAGACTTATGATTGGTTATTACTAAAATTGGCTCATACAAAGACTGTCTTTCACATGTTCAAACAAGGAGCAGAGATTCTTTCTTAACTAGTCTATACATACTACACAGACTAATACAATCCATACAGATAACTTAATGGAACTTAAATTCTATTTTGAGATTCATATATTGGAGAGTATACAGCTTTGGTGAGATTCATCCTCAGACATGCTGAACTGACCTGTTTGAACTCCTGGTATCATGGATTCCAGGTAATCTTGCCTCATTCATTTTTTATTAGGTATATTCTTTATTTACATTTCAAATGATTTCCCCTTTCCTGGTCCCCCACCCCCAAAAGTCCCATAAGCCATCTCCCCCTCCCCTTATTCCCCAATCAACCCCCTCCCACTTCCCTGTCCTGGTGTCCCCTACACTGCTGCATCAAGCCTTTCCAGGACCAGGGGCCTCTCCTCCCTTTGATGTCCAACAAGGCCATTCTCTGCTGCATATGCATCTAGAGCCATGTGTAACACCATATGTACTATTTTGTTGATGTTTTTGTCCCTGGGAGCTCTGGGAGTACGGGGTGGATCATATGGTTGTTCCTCCTATGGAGCTGCAAATCCTTTCAGCTCCTTGGGTCCTTTCTCTAGCTCCTCCATTGGGGACTCTGTGCTCAGTTCAATGACTGGCTGAGAGTGTCCCCCTCTGTATTTGTCATGCACTAGCAGAGCCTCACAGGTGACAACTACATCTGGCTCCAGTCAGCAAGTACTTCTGGGCATCTATAATAGTGTCTGGGTTTTGTAACTGTATATGGGATGGATCACTAGGTAGGGAAGTTTCTGGATGGTCATTCTCTCAGTTTCTGCTCCACACTTTGTCTCTGTATCTCCTTCTGTGGGTATTTTGATCCCCCTTCTAAGAATGACCAGAGTATCCATACTTTTTTCTTCCTTCTTCTTGGGTATCATTTGATATGCAAATTTTGTCTTGGGTATTCTGAGCTTCTGGGCTAAGATTCACTTATAAGTGAGGGCATACCATGTGTGTTCTTTTGTGATTGGGTTACCTCACTTAGGATGATATTTTCCAGTTCTACTCATTTGCCTAAGAATTCCATGAATTCATTGTTTTTAATAGCTGAGTAGTATTCCATTGTGTAAATATACCACATCTTCTGTATGCATTACTATGCTGAGGGACATCTGGATTCTTACCAGTTTCTGACTATTATAAATAGAGCTACTAAGAACTTAGTGGAGGGTGTGTCCTTATTACATGCTGGGGAACCCTCTGGGTATATGACCAGGAGTGGTATAACGGAGTCCTCCAGTAGTATCATGCCCAGTTTTCTGAGGAACAGCCAGACTGAATTCCAGAGTGGTTGTACCAGTATTGCAGTCCCACCAGCAGTGGAAGATTGTTCCTCTTTCTCCACATCCTTGCCAGCACCTGCTGTCTGCTGAGTTTTTGATTTTAGCCTTTCTTGACTGGTGTGAGGTAAAGATCTCAGGGTTGTTTTGATTTGCCTTTTCCTGATGACTAAGGATGTTGAACATTTCTTTAGGTGCTTCATAGTTATTCAATATTACTCAGTTGAGAATTCTTTGTTTAGCTCTGTACCCCATTTTTAATAGGGTTATTTGGCTCTCTGGTGTCTAACTTCTTGAGTTCTTTATGTGTATTGGATATTAGCTCTCTGTCAGATGTAGGGTTAGAAAAGATCTTTTCCCAATTTTTTGGTTGCCATTTTGTCTGATTGACAGTGTTCTTTGCAATACAGAAACTTTGTAATTTTATGAGGTCCCATTTGTCAATTCTTGATCTTAGAGCATAAGCTATTGGTGTTCTGTTCAGGAAAATTTCCCCTGTGCCCATGTGCTCAAGACTCTTCCCCAGTTTCTTTTCTATTAGTTTCTTCATGTCTGGTTTTATGTGGAGATCTTTGATACATTTGGACTTGAGCTTAGAATAAGGAAATAAGAATGGATCGATTTGATTTCTTCTGCATGCTAACTGCCAGTTGAACCAGCACCATTTGTTGAAAAGGTTATCCTTTTTCCACTGGATGGTTTTGGCTCCTTTGTCAAAGAACAAGTGACCATAGGTGTGTGGGTTCATTTCTGGGTCTACAATTCTATTCTATTGATCTACATGCCTATCACTGTACCAATACCACGTAGTTTTTATCACTATTGCTCTGTAGTACTGCTTGAGGTCTGGAATACTGATTCCCCCAGAAGTTCTTTCACTGTTGAGAATAGTTTTAGCTATCCTGGGTTTTTTTGTTATTCCAGATGAATTTGAGAATTGCTTTTTCTAACTCTGTAAAGAATTGAGTTGGGATTTTGATGGGGATTGCATTGAATCTGTATATTGCTTTTGGCAAGATGGCCATTTTTACTGTATTAATCCTGCCGATCCATGAGCATGGAAGATTTTTCCATCTTCTGAGGTCTTCTTCTATTTCTTTCTTCAGAGACTTGAAGTTCTTGTCATACAGATCTTTCACTTGTTTGGTTAGAGTCACACCAAGATACTTTATATTGTTTGTGGCTATTGTGAAGGGTGTCATTTCCCTAATTTCTTTCTCAGTCTGTTTATCCTTTGAGTATAGGAAGGCTACTGATTTGTTTGAGTTGATTTTGTATCTGGCTACTTTGCTGAAGTTGTTTATCAGCTGTAGGAGTTCTCTGGTGGAGTTTTTTGGGTCACTTAAGTATACTATAATATCATCTTCAAATAGTGATATTTTGACTTCTTCCTTTTCAATTTGTTTTCTTTGACCTCCTTTTGTTGTCTAATTGCTTTAACTAGAACTTCAAGTAGTATATTGAATAAATATGGAGAGAGAGGGCAGCCTTGTCTAGTTCCTGATTTTAGTAGGATTGCTTCAAGTTTCTAGTTTGATGTTGGCTACTGGTTTGTTGTGTATTGATTGCTTTTACTGCGTTTAGGTATGGGTCTTGAATTCCTGTTCTTTCCAAGACTTTTAATGTGAAAGGATGCTGAATTTTGGCAAATGCTTTTTCAGCATCTAATGAAATGACCATGTGGTTTTTTTCTTTGAGTTTGTTTATGTAGTGGATTACATTGATGGATTTCTGTATATTGAACCATCCCTGAATCCCTGGGATGAAACCTACTTGATCGTGGTGAATCATCATTTTGATGTATTCTTGGTTTCTGTTGGCAAGAATTTTATTGAGTATTTTTGCATCAATATTCATAAGGGAAACTGGTCTGGAGTTCTCTTTCTTTGTTGGATCTTTGTGTGGTTTTGGTATCAGCGCCATTGTGGCTTTATAGAATGACTTGGGTAGTGTTCCTTCTCTTTCTATTTTAAGGAATAGTTTAAAGGGAATTGGTGTTAGGTCTTCTTTGAAGGTCTGATAGAATTCTACACTAAAACCATCTGGTCCTGTGCTTTTTTTGTTTGGGAGACTTTCAATGACCACTTCTATTTCTTTAGGGGTTATGGGGCCATTTAGATGGTCTATCTGATCCTGATTTAACTTTTGTATTTGGTATCTGTCTAGGAAATTGTCTGTTTCATCCAGATTTTCCAGTTGTGTTGAGTATAGGCTTTTGTAGTAGGATCTGCTGATTTTTTGAATTTCCTCAGTTTCTGTTATTTTATCTCCCTTTTCATTTCTGATTTTGTTAATTTGGATACTGTCTCTGTGCCCTCTGCTTAGTCTGGCTAAGGGTTTACCTGTGTTGTTGGTTTTCTCGAAGAACCAGCTCCTGGTTTTGTCGATTCTTTGTACAGTTCTTTTTTTTTTTTTTCTACATGGTTGATTTCAGCCCTGAGTTTGATGATTTCCTGCCTTCTACTCCTCTTCAGTGCATTAGCTTCCTTCTGTTCTAAAGCTCTCACATGTGCTGTTAAGCTGCTAGGGTATTCTCTCTCCAGCTTCTTTTTTGGAGGCACTCAGAGCTATGAGTTTTCCTCTTAGCACTGCTTTCACTGTGTCCCATAAATTTCGTTATGTTGTGCCTTCATTTTCATTTTATTCTTTAAAATCTTTAATTTCTTTCCTTATTTCTTCCTTGACCAAGGTATCATTGAGTAGAGCATTGTTCAGTTTCCATGTGTATGTGAACTTTCTGTTGTTTTTGTTGCTATTGAAGACCACCCTTACTTCATAGTGATCTGATAGGAGGCATGGGATTAACTTGATCTTCTTATATCTGTTGAGGTCTGTTTTGTGACCAATTATATGGTCAGTTTTGGAGAAGGTACCATGAGGTGCTGAGAACAAGGTATATTCTTTTGATTTAGGATGAAATGTTCTATAGATATCTATTAAATCCATTTGTTCCAAAACTTCAGTTAGTTTCAATGTGTCTCTATTTAGTTTGTGTTTCCCTGATCTGTCCATTGAGGAGAGTGGGGTGTTGAAGTCACCCACAATTATTGTGTGAGGTGCCATGTTTGCTTTATGCTTTAGTAAAGTTTCTTTTATGAATGAGGTTGCCCTTGTATTTGGAGCATAGATGTTCAGAATTGAGAGTTCTTCTTGTTAGATTTTTCCTTTGATGAGTATAAAGTGTCCTTCCAAGTCTTTTTTGATGACTTTTAGTTGAAAGTCTATTTTATTGGTTATTATAATGGCTACTCCATCTTGTTTCCTGGGACCATTTGCTTGGAGAATTATTTTCCAGCCTTTTTTTCCTGAGGTAGTGTTTGTCTTTGACACTGAGGTGTGTTTCCTGTATGCAGCAAAATCTTGGGTCCTATTTACATATCCGGTCTGTTAGTCTATGTCTTTTTATTGGGGGAATTGTGTCCATTGATGTTAAGAGATATTAAGGAATAGTGATTGTTGCTTCCTGTTATTTTTGATGTAATTTTTATGTTTATGTGGTTATTTTCTTTTGGGTTTGTTGAAAGAAGATTAATTTCTTGCTTTTTCTAGCATGTACTTTCCTTCCTTTTGTTGGTGTTTTCCGTTCACTATCCTTTGAAGGCTGGATTTGTAGAAAGATATTGTGTAAATTTGTTTGTGTCATGGAATACTTTGGTTTCTCCATCTATGGTAATTGAGAGATTTGCTGAATATAGCAGCCTGGGTTGGCTTTTGTGTTCCTTTAGGGTCTGTATGACATCTGCCCAGGCTCTTATGGCTTTCATAGTCTCTAGTGAGAAGTCTGGTGTAATTCTGATAGGTCTACCTTCATATGTTACTTTACCTTTTTCCCTTACTGCTTTTAATATTCTTTCTTTGTTTAGTGCATTTGGTGTTTTAATTATTATGTGATGGGAGGAATTTCTTTTCTGGTCAAATCTATTTGGAGTTCTGTGGGCTTCTTGCATGTTCATGGGCATCTCTTTCTTTAGGTTAGGGAAGTTTATTTCTATAATTTTGTTGAAGACATTTACTGGCCCTTTAATTTGAAAATCTTCACTGTCTTTTATACCTATAATCCTTAGGTTTGGTTTGTTCATTTTGTTCTGGATTTCCTGGATATTTTCGGTTACAAGCTTTTTGCATTTTCTTTGTCTGTTGTTTCAATGCTTTGTATGGTATCTTCTGCATCTGAAATTCTCTCTTTTATCTCTTGTATTTTTAAAATATTATTTCTTTGTTCTGTACATTTAGTCTTTTGATTATTTTGTGGCAGGAGGACTTTATTTTCTGGTCCAATCTGTTTAGTGTTCTGTAAGCTCCTTGTATGATTATAGGCATCTATTTTTTTTCCATTTTTTTTTCCTTTTTTAAGGTTGGAGAAGTTTGCTTCTACAGTTTTTTTGAAAATATTTTCCTGGCTTTGCAGTTGGGAGTCTTCTCCTATTCCTATTATTCTTAGTTTTGGTCTTTTTATAGTGTCCCAAATTTCTTGCATGTTTTGTGTCAGTATCTTTTTAGAGTCAACATTTTTTTTTTCGACTGCTGTATCAATTTCTTCCATCTCATCTTCTATACCCGATATTCTCCTTTCCATCTCTTGTATTCTGTTGGTGATGGTTATGTCTATAGTTTCTGTTCTTTCCTAGGTTTTCCTTCTCTAGGATTCCCCCAGTTTGTGTTTTCTTTATTGTCTCTATTTCCATTTTCAGGTCTTGACATTTTTGTTCACTTTCTTCTCCTGATTGACTGTATTTTCCTGTACTTTTAAAAAGGGACTCATTTGTGTCCTCCTTAAAGGAAACTATCATCATTATAAGGTAGAATTAAAGTTATCTTCTTCTGCTTTGGTTTTGTTAGGATATTCAGGGCTTGCTGTAATAGGCTAGCTATACTTTGAGGGCACCATATTGCCTTGGCTCTTGAAGAATATGTTCTTAAACTAGCCTTTAAACACATGATTGTCCCTGGTGTAGGCTGCATGTTCCTGATCCCAACAGAACCCCTCAGGGAGGCAGGCAGAATCTTGGGTCTGACAACGGAGCTCAGGGAACAGTAAGCTGCTCACCTCTGCTGACAGTGCTCCAGGTGGAACTGAGTGTTCCTGGGTTCCCATAGTCCTCCTCCAGAAGGGAGATAGAGTAATAGGCCTGATGATGGAGCTTAGGGGACAGAAAACATCTCTCCCTTGCTGGCTGTGCCCCAGTCGGACCCAGCAGGCAGGTGGGACAGCATCTAACCTGGGTGTTTCTGGGGTCAGCAGCCTTGCACATGAAGGAAGACGCTGAGAGAGGGGGACAGCATGCTTTGTTCTTAATTAATCACTCTAAAATTGGTATTTTTAAAGCAGCTCATATGATTAATGTACGGGAAGGCAGAGAAGAGAAGCCAATTAGATCTTCAACTTTCTTTGAAAGTTAGACCTGATTTTGAGACTGGGAAACCTTCACTTAGTTATTCTACAAACATTCATTGAGTTTCTACAGAGAGTTGGAGATGCTATCCTACTTGTGAGCCCATATTACCTATCAGTGGTAATGGCAGCATGACCACATATGTCATCCTTTCTTTTCTTACCAGAGCTTAAGGAATTGTATTCAAGGTGTGGGCAGTATTTTGATCAAATGCACTTTAGTTGGGTATTTGGGAAGAAGATTAATGAAGACAATGAATAAAATTCAGGGCAAGACCTTTGTTCATTTTTCTCAACTGTGTTTCTGGGCAGCATTGAGGAGTGGGCAGTAAATAGAGGTGAACTAGTCTACAAATATTAGTGTGGAGGGTGTATACGATAGTGTAGACACAGAAGGTGTTTTGAGGTAGAGTAAAAGAAGAAAAAGGTGGAGGGAGAAGAGGAGGAAGTGTGTGGGGGGAAGCAGGAAAAAAGGAAGAAATGAGGAGGAGTAGGAAGAAGAAGAAGAGGAGGAAGAGGAGAAGAAGAAAGAGGAGGAGGAAGAAGAAGAGATAGAAACTGATATAGGGGAGCCTAGATCAGTGGGTAAGGGAGCTTGCTGTGTATGACAACCTGAGTATAAATCCCCAGGATGCATGGAAAAAAAAGCTAGGTATAGCCGTGTGTGCCTGGAATCCTGGGCCTGATGTATGGGGCGGAGAAAGGAAGATTTCTGATTATCATTGCCTGCCAATCTAGCTGCAAGTTCAGGGACCTGTTCCCTGAATCATGGGAGCATTCTGACACTGATAAAACAGCATGGCCCAACATTCATAGGGATGCTTATCATCTCTCTCCCCCCCCACTCTCTCCCTCCCTCCCCCTCCCTCTCTCACACACACAGATAGGCACACAGACACACATACACACACAGACACACACAGACACACACACATTTGAAGGCAAAAATGTCCACAAGTGAAGTGCCAAGCAGAGAGCAACATATAGTGCAGTAAAGGAAGAGAGAGAGAGAGAGAGAGAGAGAGAGAGAGAGAGAGAGAGAGAGAGAGAGAGTTCTATTTTTTTCTTTCAAGACAAAGTTTCTATGTGTAGGCCCTCTTGGCCCTGGAATTCATTCTGTGGACCAGACAGTGGCTTCTAACTTGCAGAGATCCACTTGCCTCTGCCTCCTTAGTGCTGTAATTAAAGGCATACATCACCATCACCAGGCCCAGTGAGATCTTTTGTTTTCCAGAAATCACAGTGACATCTGATAATATTCACAGTGTGGGAGAAAGATACCCGGAGACTGGAGGATATTTAATAATTAATAACACACTGAAAATTAAGTCCTTTGTTCTCAAATATTTCATGTAAGGTGGATTTATCAGACATTATTGTCTTGGGAGCTACTATGGAATTATTTCAAGCAATGTAAAAGGATGCCTTTTCCACTAAGGGGGTGGGGATTTCTTCAGAGTAATACATGTTCTTGTAATACTAAGTTATTTTTTAACCTAGGACTGCTTAAATGACAAAATATCTTCTGCTACCAACTTGATTCATAATGAGAACTGTCACTCCAGGAAGATATTTCCTCTGCTTTTTTTTTTCTAAGTTTTTTTATTTACATTCCAAATCATTTCCCCTTTCCCATTTCCTCCCTCCCCGAATGTCCCATAAGCCCCCTTCCCTCCCTCTTTTCCCCATTCAACCCCCTCTCACTTCCCTGTCCTGGCATTCCCCTACATCCAGTCTTTCCAGGACCAGGGGTCTCTCCTTTCATCTTCTTGGAAATCTATTGATATGCGAATTGTGTCTAGGGTATTCCGAGATTCTGGGTTAATATCCCCTTATCAGTGACTGCATACCATGTGTGTTCTTTTGTGATTGGGTTACCTCACTAAGGATGATATTTTCAAGTTCTGACCATTTGCCTAGGAATTTCGTGAGTTCATTGTTTTTAATTGCAGAATAGTATTCCATTGTGTAAATATACCACATCTTCTGAATCCATTCTTCCGTTGAGGGACATCTGGGTTCTTTCCAGCTTCTGGCTATTATAAATAAGGCTGCTATGAACATAGTGGAGAATGTGTCCTTAAGGAAATAACAAAAATAAAAAGGAGATACACTTAGCTTTCTTGAAATCTGAGATTGAAATGTGTAGAATTGAATGAAGAAAATCATAAAATAAATAAGAGCTCAGAGCGATAGTTCCCAAAGATTTACCTGGGACTTGTGAGGATCCTTCCTATGGACTGAATACTATGTCCTCTCCTAAATTCTTGATAGCATGAGTTTGGTTGTTGTCATTATGACAGTACAACACGGGTCCTCAGAGAATTCATTGGGCTGTCATAATGTCATCATACAATGGCCATCTTTTCAAATCAAAGTGAGTTTGTATAAAATGGAGAGGTTGCCTCTCTTTTATATTTTCTGTGTCTTGCCTTCCTCCTTCTAAGGCAGTTGTTCATCTTGGCTTTGATTTCTTTAATCTCATGTGTGTATTGGATATTCCTTTGCATACCTTGGAAATATGTCTACTTAAATCTCTTGTTCATTACAAAACTGCATTTTTTTTTTTACTGTAGGATGAACATGTTCTGTATATGTCTTAAGCTAATAGTTATTTTTCACATATATGTTTGTTCTTATTTTTTTGCATTTTGTGTATATTCTTTTGGCTTCCCAGCCAGTACCCTTTGAAGCATAGAAGTTTTTAATTTTCATGAAGTCCAATTTATCAAAGTTTTCTTTTCCTCCTCATGCTTTTGATGTCTTATCAAAGAAATTGTGTAATCTAGATCACAAAGATTTATGACAGTGTCTTTCTCTAAAAGTTGTATACTTTTAACCATGCACTTCGGTTATGCACATTTAAAGCTTTGATCTGTTCTGTGGTTATATTTGTATATGGGTGTTCAGGGAACCACATACATGGATATCTGTTATTCTTGGGCACAATTTGTTGAAAGGTTAGTTTTTCTTACTTGGAGTTATTTCAACACCCTTGTTAGAGATTGTTGATCATCAGCACAGAGCTTTTTAATTTTTTTTCTGAATCTCAATTCTATTCTGTTTTATGTCTTTGCTATACTGACTCGATTTTGTTATATTTTGAGGAAAATCGTGAGATGAGAAAGTATGGATTTTGTAATTTTTACTTTTATTTCCCATTGTTGGCTAGGCTAGATTAAATTTCTAGCATTTCTATGCAAATTTTGGGTCAGCTTATCCATGTGCACCAAAAAGATGGCTCAATTTTGATAGAATTGTGCTAAATTTACACTGGGCATTATTGCCATCTTATTAATCATGTGTTTTTGCCCTTTTCTCTTCACATAGTTTATTAAGTAGTTATATATTTGATTATTTTTAATATTTATACAATCTTGTATTCTTGGGATAAAATTTATGTGGTCATGGTGTATAATTCTGACATATATTTTTGTATGTACTTTGTTAAAATTTTGTTGACTATGCTTTTTGAATCCATGGTATTAGCATTAATGTGAGAAAACTGGTATGCTGCTGGTGGGTAGCTTGTATTGCTCACAAACTGGCAGTTACTAATGTATTTACTTTACTAATGTATTTTTACTAATTTTTACTAAATTTTACTAATGTAATTTTTACTAATGTAGTTACTAATGTATTTAATTGTATTATAATACATGGTTCCTGAGAAAAGTTATTGAATATAACCATATAGAACACTTCTGTACTTCTCCAGACAGGCAAAAAAACATACAGAGAGTTTGATATTCAAGAAGAAAAACAGTAAATAATTTAGTTTCAGACTTCTCTAAAACTAGTCCAATGCTAGCAACTATGAATTATATATAACATATTATATAATACAATTATATTAATTATATTAATAATTTATTTAACAAACACATGTGTCCATATGATTAAGAACTTACATATTTCATACAACAGCTTGTAAAAACAAATTAATAGAAAACTTTAATATTTGCTTATGAAACTCAATAAATTAAAATTAATGTTAATGCCATATAGCTGTGAATAGAAAAGTAAGAAGAGAGGGACCAAGGAGAGAGAGAAAGAGAAATAGAAATTATATATTAATGCAGGAAGATCTCCAAGACATTTAAAACATATCAGAAAATGAAAATGAAGAATATTGCATATAGGGTGCGATCACATTGTAATAAAATTAAAAGGTAATGCATATCCATTGCTTTTATACTAAAAATATACCAAAATCATCTATATTTGAGAAAGTATATATGTAAGGGTTTAAGGTATGGATTTTTGCTTTCTAAAGTAGAAGATTATTTATATATTATATAGCTTAAAAATGAAAATTAATATATCTAAGCCCCCCTGCACATATACAGCAGGTGTGAAGCTCGGTCTTCATGCAGGTCCCCCAAACAACTAGAGTGGGGCTGTCCCTAAATCTGTTGCCTTCCTGTGGATCCCAGTCCCATAACTGATCTCCCTTGCTTGGTTTCTGTGGAAGAGAATACAGTTAGTCCTGCAGTGACTTGATTTACCAGGGTGGTTGGTTCAAAGCAGGGAGGGCTTCCCATTCTCAGAGGAGAAGGGGAAAATGGATAGGGGAAGGGACTGTCTGAGGACAGGATGAGGGGGAGGGGGCCAGTGATCAGGATGCAAAGTGAATAAATAAAATAAATTAAAGGGAAGCAAAAAGTTAATATTAAATTATAAACAGCTTCAACCACCACTAACATGAAAAATAAAGGAAAATAAAATTACTATAGAGAAAAACATTTTGGGGAGCAAATAAAAGGATAGACGGTGAACAACAAAATATTATATAAGTTTAAAGAATAGTGAGAATTATGAAAAAAACACAAAACATCAGCAGATGTAACACTGGTGTAATAGCCAAAAATTTCATCAATTCCTACAAATGAAATATTTCTGTAATAATGGAAGATCATATAATAGTTGATCAACAGTAATGCATGTCCCAGAGGAATTAGTCCCTATTGATTATTCTGAAAGTAGTTCCTCAGGAAATTAATGAATATAAACATATCAGAACACTTCTGTGCTCCTCCAGGCAGAGGAAATAAAACACACAGAGTATTTGATATTCAAGAAGAAAAAACATTAAGTTTGGCCTCAGACTTCTCCAGAACTTTGTCCAATGCTAGCAACTGTGAAACAGCTTCTACAATGTTCTCACAGAAAAGAACATCATCGTATTTCATGTCCAGCTACACCACTGTGCAGTCCTAAAAGCCAAGGAAAAATATTTTTAAACATATAAAAAAAACCAAGAAATATTGTTTCCATAACATTCTTATCAAAACTACCAGAGAAAAGACTTCCGCCAACTAAAATATGAATTTATAAATTGAGATGTTGGAATTGTGGCGAGGAGAGAAGTTGCTTAAATGTTACACTAATCTCTGCATGATGCTTATAAAATTGAATATGAAAATTGTATGTGTTGAAATTGTATAAATTATATAACTAATAAAATCAGACGAAAAAATGTAGGGAGGGGCATATGGTGTAGAAACGACTTAGAAGAGATCATAATTTTATAATCATTTAAAAGCATGAACTATGTAGATAGGGAAAATTAATGGAGTAGGACAAGCCTGATATAGGACTTGTTCTGACACTCCTGTGTTGGGAAAGGGTTCTGCTGTCTCTCTTTGGTGCAGTTGGTTTTTGTGTTTGTTTGCTTGTTTGTTTTGCTTTTGCTTTTGTTTTTTTGCAAATCACATGTGAATCTGAAGTAGCTTCTGTTCTTTTCCCTATAGAAATCATGTTCACTGCTACTTCCCCCCCCCGCCCCCCGAGAGATCCATGATGCAGGTTGAAGCAAGTGGTATGTTGTCTCATACAAGAAGTTCATAGTAAGCATGTTACATCTGTCAACATTCTTACCTGCCATCAGTAGAAGACAGAATCCCCTGCATCTAATTAGAGTAGAAATATTGTGTATAGAATCACTGGTAATCACGGAGTTACAAGATACAGGCAAAGCTGCCAGAACAACTCTTTAAATGACACCCCAATATGGACCTAGGACAGGAGTCACCATCATCACTACCAGGCTGCTGTGTGACTCATTCAGGTCTCCTTGTGAGGATGTCCCTCTGGCTCAGTTCAGCTCGTGGATATTGATTGTTTCAGGATGCTGGTGATTACACACCAGAGCTCTGTGTCAACTCTAGATGATATGTTTGTTTTCACATTAGATGTACCAGATGATCATTGAAAGCCCAGAGACAAACCAGGTTATTGGTCAGATGTGTCCATGACTTTGCATACCCATAGCAAGGTGGCTATATAGGTTGGCACAGAACCTGAGATTATCTACCTGGGAAACCTTACTAATCTCTTCCTCTAGTCTAATACTTTGGTAATCTTTCTCAGCATACCTCTTTGTCGCTCAACTTCATTTCCTTCATTACTTTAATACGCTGCAAAGCAAAGGTAGAGGGTGCAGAAGAGACTTCTGAAATTTTGGAGATAGTAAACGGTAATTACGAAGTGAGAGACGATAGATTTTAACATTATCTCAAACCTTTGGATGTAGAGGAATTTATTTTTGCTAATGCTTATAGATAATAAAACTAATTAACAAAGCAGAAATTATTTTCAAACTTGGTGTCAGACATTAGTGTAGTACAAGTAAGATGAGATGCATTTCTCACACCATAGGGTCATCTTCCTGGCCTTGTCCCTCCTCCGGTGCCCCCGCATGGAGTTGCTGGTACACAATTCTCTCAAGAGATGTCTTTCTCCTTCCTCAGGCACCCATCCCTTGCTCACCTGAATGCCCACAGGCACATCACATTTCTCCCCTGACCTTTTTGAAGTTCTGTACCCTACTTCCAGATCATATTTTCGATGTGTCTTGTTCTATATAACAAAGCAGTTTCATAGGGTTATTTTTGAAAAATTAAAACAAGCTTTCATTACAATGCAGAATATGTCCCCTTCCACATAGAAATGAAAATATTACCTCTAGACTACCATGGCAATGTGACCATATTTATATGTCTGATGCAGTTATAATGAAAGTTTATACAGTGGAGATGTGGACAGGAAGTCGTACAAGGAAAGACAAAGTAAAATTAACATTTGCTATTAGTTAAAAAAATAAAAACAACTTTGACCTGCATGCCTGATGTTCCCTTTATACTCATTGACAATCACTAATAGGCTTTAGTGTATACATTATTCCTTGATATCTAAAAATCAAAATGAAATTCTTCTTTTTGATCTTACTCTTACATTGGTCGCTTTTCTTCTTTGATCTTTTATCATAACAACTTCAAATAAAGTCCCTGCTACTGTCTGATCACTGAAGTCTCTAGAAGCAAATAGGAAGGAGGATTATGTGGGCGCCCACATCTTGCTAGTTCCACAGTGTGAGCACTAACTTCAGGACCTCTCTCCTGCAAGCAGTGAAATGGGGCTCTTTTCCCCAAGTAGGTAGATTGCCCATAATGGCAAAATTTCAGCCCACCTTCCTCATGGAGCCAGTTAGCTTCCTTCTCTCTCTAGTCCCTTTACATTGTCCCTTAGTGTCAAGTCTCAGTGGATTACAGAAATAAAATTCATTCCTTGATTCATTATTTATGTGTTTATTCTCTAATGTGAGGAAAAATTAGAATCCTTCTGGAGGACTCAAATCTACCCACTTTTGAAAGTTGGCCAAAAGTTGGCTCAGCACTTTTGAGATTGATTCACTAAAACATAAGATAACCATTAGAGACACCAACAGATGTCATTTTCTAACATACCTACCATCCAGTCACAATAGAGGCAGTATAGGAGAGGGAACCCTCTCTACTACAATGTAAGCAATAAGACTTAAGGGTCATTTATTGATGCATATAAGTTGCATCTCATATAGTTGGGAGAAAGAAAGAATAAAACTTGAGAATATGTACTATGAACAGTAAAATCAGTGATTTATTTATTTATTTATTTTGTCCTGCTGTCAGTGTCCATGGACATCAGACTGCTATTTTTTTCATCTTTTAAATTTAGACTTTCACCAACACAGACACTGTATCATCGACCTCTCCTGTTCAGAGCCTTTATACATAGACTGAACATCTACTGGACTCCCCAGTTCTGTAGCCTTCATAGACTCATGTAAATCAATCTAATAAATCTCATATAATTGTATCTATTCTATTAGTCATATTCTTCTTCAGAAGTCCTGGATCATTTATTTTATTAATATTTATTTACTCATATAGACTACCTACTATATACCAGGCCATTACTAAGCCCCTTGAGATTTCCTTGTGAACAATAAGAAGTATGTTCTTCTGGAGAGTGTGTTCTAATGATGGTGGTGAGGTGGAGGTGAAGAAACACATACACAGACACATTATATGCTATCTTAAGAGGTGATAGAAGACATTTTATGAGAAGGCATTTTATGAGAAAACAGAGGAAGGCAATGTAGGTTGAGTTTTGGCATCAGAGTTAGGAAATAGTGATTGACACTGGGAACCTGTGTGGATAAATTGTAATCAATACATAAAATGCCCTATGATAAAATCAAATTTTTTGTCCAACCATGGATCCATGTAAAACCAAACACATACAATGCCTAATAGATAATGGAAAACTATTTGTTGACTTAACTTGTCAGATGCAATCTGAACCATTCCTAGTGATTTTTCAGATCTTGCATATAATCCATAGAACCCCAGTGCTTTTATAACTCCAAGACATTCTTCTGATTCTGCTTAAAGACACTTGGCACATACTTATCTTTTTAAAAAAAAAACTCATTATGAAATAATGTTCTGTGCCATTGCCTTCAATTTAGCTAATGTCTCCACTGAAGATTAGGTCATGTTGCTATTTCTAGTGTCTCACGATTTTCATCATGCAGTCTAGAGACAGATGACAACCACATGCCCAGGAGTGAATGATAGAACAAATCATAGGTCTGTGTTTCTAAGTGGACATAGTTCTGGCAGACAAAGAAGCAAGGTGATGATATACATCTATCTATCTATCTATCTATCTATCTATCTATCTATCTATCTATCTATCTATCTATCCACCATCTATCTATTATCTATCTATCTATCTATCTATCTATCTATCTATCTATCTATCTATCTATCTATCTATCTATCTATCTATCCATCCATCCATCATCTATCTAGTCTATATCTATTTCTATGTTTATTATCTATCAATCATCTATCTATCATCTAGGTCTATTATCTATCAATTATCTATCTATCTATCTATCTATCTATCTATCTATCTATCTATCTATCTATCTATCTACCTATCTATCTATCATCTAATTTATCTCTATCATTCCTAATTTCCAAATTAAAAATTCAGAATACGCCAAAAATTTAAGTGCTTTGAGCAACACCATAATATCAGAAGTGGAAAATTGCATACCTGATCTCTTGTGATCAGTCATTGTTTAAACACAAGCACATTAAATAATTTATAAATTTTTCCTTCAGACTATTTGTCCAAGATGTATATGAAACATGAGTAAACTTTGTAGTTAGATGTGGGTGCCATCCCTGAACTCTAATGTTATGTATATGCAAATATTCCTGAATTGGAAAAAAACAAAAATCCAAAACACTTTTGGTAATAATCACTTTTGATAAAAGATATGCAAACTTCAGAGCTGCTAATCTTACAAAAGGGGAGAATATATTTCAGTGGACAATTTACAATTCCTGTGTAATCTCTCAATCAATACAGTATAAAAAGGGGCATTTTTGTATTTGCTTGTAACATATTCATGCACGTGGTGAGGTCATTAAAGGATTAAGCCAAGATAAAAGTCCATCACTCATCCCTATCCCCAGAGTCCCCTGAAAGCTCACATAAAGCAAATTAATATTTCCCATGCTTCAGTTCTAAAATATAAGCTGGCTTGGTAAATTGTACTCATTTTTGTATTATTTCATATGAAGAATAAGAGAAGGCACTATTCATGACATTATAGACTTAGAAAAAATTTCTCATATACCAAAAGGGTTTAATTTAACTCAATATATTTCATTTTGGAAGGAAATGAACTTTCCCAATGTCTTTACAACAGTTCTTCAGTCACATGTAAGCCAGGGCTTCTGTGTTGAACCTCTAACTATTACCATCATTTTTATCCTATGCGTACTGCTGTATATGTTGATATTTGCAAGATCCTTTAGGAATGCATGAAAATCTCAAACACTATTGCTGCAAATCAAATGGCTTACTTCAGTGACTCACTGTGCTGGCAGATAAATTACATTTTGGTTATATAAGCAATCCAACTGTCTTTTCACTCTGTAAAGCTAATCTCCACAAGGAAAGTGTGTCTTTCATTGATCTCTGGTGAGGAATACTTCAGATGACCTGGTTCAATAGCAAAAATCAAAACCAGTAAAGACAGGTTTGTCAACCTGGATATAGATCACCAGAAAACGAGGGGTCAAAGTCCTGAGTAGAAACTAAGCCTCTACATCTATTTAAAATGTCTCTTGTTAGAGAACCCTTCTAATTTAAATCTGAAATCATCAAATGTAATTATCCATTCAGTGTGATCAAGAACAGGAAACAGAAACACAAGCTGGAAAAAAATGTACAATAGTAGAGACAGGAGTGGGTCCTTTGCAAATTTTCAGGGCTAGAATTTTTCCCTGCATAAAGCTCTTCTTTCTAAGTGCAGTTTTATGTCAGACAGACAAAACATTCATCTAGGAAGGAGAATCTATAATTGTGGAGCACAAGAAATAAAATGATCATATGGTGGTTACAGCCTTTGGTCAGTGATTTGTAATTCTGGGGCCCAGTTTTCTCACAGGTAAAAGAGGAGACAGTTTTGCCCATTTCCACAGATATTGCTAAAACTAAATAAAGCAATGCTTGTAAACAGAACTTGCCCTGTAGGTCACAAATGATGCTCCATGTTATGCTCCATGTTATTTCTTATTTTATAGGTATTCTAAGTCAAACAGTTTCTTAATCTGGTTCCTGGACTGTTCTTGGGTTGCCCATGGTCCCCAAAGCCTCTCTTAGCTTTATCCACCTTCTGCTCACTTTTCTCTCATCTCACTCCTGTTTCCTATCCACAGTACCCACAAAATCCTCTTTCTTTTGTCTCCTGAAGGCCACTGCCAACATCATCTCTTTGCCACCCAGATAAGTACCGCCATCGCCACTCCCTCATTAATCTAATGACCTTTAAGCTGTGTTGTGTTTCATGAAGGCAACACGTTGAGGTAAACATTTTTTTCCCACTGGTTTAATTTTAGCTTCAGGATCCAGAAGGGAGTCAAATCACACAAGAGGTCACAGGGACAGTGGGAGAGAGAAAGGCGCGCTCAAGAACACATTCCTCTGGAGTCATCTTCTGTTTAATTTTCTACTGCAAAGAGCAATCCTGCACTGACTTTTAAGGAAACTCAGGGAGAGGTAAACAATGTGGCTCTCTTGGGAGGGCACTGCTGGGTGTGAGTTGCACAAAATAAAAGTCAGCTTCAATAAATTGGTTTTGCAGCTGGTTTATCAAATTCTCATTTTTCCCAATTTTTAAGAGAGTAACTTTGGACACATCAAAAGCTGACATCACCTCATCTTTCTGCCTCTGCTAGAAAGGGCTAGCAGGGATTTTTTTTCTTATGTTATGAAGATTAACTGTAGTACAAGAAATGGGATGCTCTGCTGTGGAGTGATTAATAAATGATCACTTAGTTATAAAATTGTAAGGAGTTGTTGGTGTTTTTCTGTATCTATAACTCGGGTGGATACCAGCCATATGTGCCTGTACTGAGTTACAGGAGAACTGAAAGAAGGATCTCGTTGCTGAAGACTTGAACGTAGACACAAGCTTGAGAGCACTAGAATCCAGAATCCTAGGAAAGTGAAAAGTCTCTCTGTGATATCCAAGATTGTCAGAAGTTCAACCTCTGGTACAACCCGATAGAGGACAACGACTTAAGCCCTTAGTACAAGATAGCTTATGAACCACCAAAGTCCACCTTTCAAGAAATCCTGTCCAGTTATCACTCATTTTTCTACTGCAATCTGAAAGATGGAACCGAATCACTGTTTCTTGAGGAAACACCTATTAGATGGTTAAGATTGATACCACACCAGATGTGAATCTTCTCTGAGTTCTTAAAAAGGTCCTTCTGTAAGTTGAGGTTGTTCACTGAGTCTTGGTTAGCTTGTTAGTCTCTTTTAAACAAACCTCTAGGGATCAGATTTAGGCATAGTACTTTTAAAACATATGCTTATGTTTATTAGTTGTGACGCATCCACACACGTAAGCATAGCATGCTCATTGTCTACCGTTGGCTCTACCACATCCCGCCCTCCTCGTTATTCCTGTCCTTCAGTCCCATTTTCTAATGGTTACTTTTTCATTTACAGTAAATTTTGGTACTTTTTTCACTTAGGAGGGAAGTATGTGATACTTTGGTGTCTGGATAATGTTGTTTAACATGATGATGTACAGTTCCATTTTCCTATGAACAATTCTCTTCCTTCTCCTTCTCCTTCTCCTCCTCCTTTTTCTCTTCCTCCCCTCTCTTTGTCTCTTCCCTCCCTCCCTCCTCCAACCTCTCTCTGTGTACTGTGATTTCTTTATCTATTAATATGGTGATGGCTCCTGAGGTTTTATCTCTATCTTAGCAGCTATAAATAGTGATTCAGTAAACATGTATTTGCAGATGTATTAATATACTGTATGCTATGTGTGGATTTTATTTACTTTAGATAAATGCTTGGACGTGGTGTTATAATAGTTGCAACTTTAGTTTGGGAGGCACTTCTATACTTTTCTCTGTATTGCTCATACTAACTTATGTGCCTCCAACAGTTGTGTAAGGAATCCTTTTCTCTACATACTTACTAATATTTGCTATTTCAATTTTTTAAAATAACAGATAACCTAATAACTCAGTGTAATTTTAATTTGCATTTTCATGAGGGTAAACGTGTTGAACATTTTTTTAAATATATTTATTGGTCACTTGCACTTCTTTGGAGAAGTGTTAGTAACACATGAAACCATAATAGCATACCCCTGTAAAGATGTTTGGATTTTACAGTCAATCTTTACCTTCGATCAGGAGCCATGTACTTTATATACAAACCAGCACAATTGAGGGTAGATGATGCTTTTTTTAAATAAACTTGGGAAATAAATATAAAATGAGATTATTAGAACGAAGACAACTAGACACTGAACACCAAAAGCTTCTGTCATTTCTTGTATTCTTTCTCTTCCAGAATTTCAACTATATGGTTGATTCTCTGTAGCTGATAGGATTTTGTGTAACAGCACAAGTCTTAATCTATAATGTTGGACACCAGCCAATTCTAGGAACTTTCCCCTTGGTAAGCATGGTTTATGTAACTCTATTTAAAGTCTTATTTTCACAAAAACTTGAGTTAGTCTGTTCTATAAAGATTCCTTTGTGTAGTAGGCCATCAAAACTAGAGACTATCAGTAATGCCCAGATACAGTCCTTTACTTGCGCGTGATTTTGTTTTCTCTTTATTTCTAGATTTAACCATTTATCTGAGTAACTTCATTTTAAAATTTCAAGTGAACTTTTGCTTTAGATTTGTTTATTTTGTATGTGGGAATGTTTTGCCTGTATACATGTATGAATGTATGTATGTGTACTATATGTGAGCTGGTACCCACAGAGGTCAAAAGAAGTCATTGGGTGCTATGTAACTGGAATTATACATGATTGTGAACAACCATGTGGTTGCTGGGAACCAGTCTTGGGTCCTCTGCAAGATGAACAATTACTCTGAACTGCTAAAATCATCTCTCCAAAACCTAGGTTAATATTTTGATTAGGCCAATCAATTTTATAAATAAATTTATCAATAAACCCCCACTGTTTGCTATTGTTATGTCATCATATTCTTGATAGTATTCAACACCATCAAAATATCTTAAGAAGTTGTAAGTGTACATTTGAAGAAAAATTTCAGACTGTGTATGTCTCCATGTTCTTAAGCATTTCCCCACAGAATCAAAATCAAAAGATGCAATTTGTCTTTGCATTGCTCAAATGAGTAACAGTAGCGATTTCAGGAAGTGTACTAATCTCCATTTTCTGCACAGGATGGTCCCTAAGACCATGTGGATATTTGAAACCAATGAGAGTTCTGAACCCCATATATGGTATATTCTTTTATATGGACACACACAAATGTATAATATATACACTATATAACTATGGTAACTAATTATCTGATACTCTAAGAGATTAACAATGATCAATAATACAAGAAATGTAATTATTTGCTATAATGAACATAATGTGAGCATGGTTTCTCTGTCTCTCTTACAATATCTTATATGTACTCACCTCTGTTCCAGGGATGATGTAAGATGCAATGCCTACGTGACAAGGGGTAAGGTATGACATTGACTTCAAGACACAACACTAAGTTATGTTAATGTGACAGTCTTATGAATTCAAGCATCGGGATACCACCACAGTCAACTTGATAACTAAGAGAACAACCACACCTTGATAACTAAGAAAACAACCAAATGCCTAATGGGTTATTGTGTGAATGGCGTGGATGTGCTGGATCAAAGAGATGATTCACGTCCTGGACAGGACAGGATGGGACAGCATGACTTTTCATCATACTACGAAGGATGGTGTTTAATTCTTATGAATTTGTCATTTCTAGAATTTTTCATCTAATATTTTTTGTACTGTGACTTACCATAAGTGACTGAAATTGTGGAAAATGAAACCATGAATAATGAGGGATGGCTTCGTAAGTGAGTTGTTCAGACAATGGCCACTGTTCCATTTCAACATTATTGTCTGTCAAGTCAGAGTGACTCTTTGGTTGTTTCCAGTCACTGATGGATAGGGGGACTCATCTCCTTTCACTTCAGAGGAGCCCTGAACTTAGATTTTCTGCATTTTATCTCTACAGACAAAATGTAGATGTAAAGATTCTGTTGCACCTTACTTCAAAAGTTCCTTCAACTCTGCTGTGTGAATTCAACGAAGTAGCTTTTCTCGGAAGTCCAGATATTCACTTCCTTCTGGCCTCCTCTTGTCTTTATTTCTGCCTTCTCAAAAGATATTCTTTATGTGTTCTATGCATCAGAGTGAAGCCCGTTCCTTGTTTCTTTGTATTCCCTATGGTACATATTCTGTCTCTTACACAAATGATAATGTATCATCTCCTTTCCTTCCTACATCACTTTTAGGCTCTATGTGTGTTATGAGGATAGATACTGGGAACACCCCAGAGCTTCTCAAACGAGTCTGTTAATCTGAATGTTCCATGTCTTTTTCTTCCTCTTCATTTCTCTTCCTTTGCTGCCCCTGTTCACTTGGATCATCCGTCAAGTTTGGAATCTCAGAGAGAGGAATACCAAAAAGTGAGCAGTGTGTCCCCAGACTTAGAGTTCCAGTTCTATCTTCTTCTTATACTGATTATCCTGTGACTTTAAATGTGCCACATAATCATGCAGACATCATATTTTGCACCCACTAAAGCTAAGGAGTTGAACTAGATGTTCCCGGAGACAGTTTCCTATTTTGACATTGACTTGTTGCACCATGACTAAGGTACTTCCTGTGTGGTTTTTCAGTAGCCCACAGTAGCACTTTGCATATCAGGAGTGGGGTGCTTGATGCTTGGGAGATGGTAACTGGTTTCCAGCAGTGCTGTTTATCTGAGAAGGATTTGCCTTGGCCAGTCTTCTATCAACTACTCCTGCAGAGTCTTCACTGCCCCGTCACGCTCACTTCCCACACTTCTTGGCAGAACACTAAATACATAGAAAATCACTTCTCATGACTACACGTTTGCAAACATTTATTCTCATAGCTCACCATCGCAGTTTTGGAACTTCAGAAGATATGCGGCCTTTACTATTCTGGAAAAGTCAGAGTTTGTGTATATGAATATATTTGTTCTTGATAAAGCCTGATCACCTGCAAGACATGAACTGTGAATCTCTCAAAGAGAAAATCTATCTAATTTTAGGTGGTTTGGGTGTCCTATTTATTCCAAGTCCCCCTTTTCGTCCCCACCTCCCAATGCCCAGTATCTCCTAGAGCCCAATATTTCACAGGCTCTGTGGCACTGCTGTGAGATGGGTAACAACCTAATTTCTATTTTATAGATACTAAAATGGAGACACAGAAGAAGTATGTGATCTGCAGCAGCACTTCAGCAACTCAGCAAGGAACAGCAGACTAAAGATCAAGAAAAGAAATAACCCAATTCCTCTGTGATTCTCCTGTGCTGAGGATCAGAGCATCACAGGACTGAAAGATTCTGAGAAGCCAGCAGCCCACAACGATCCATTTAGGGAAGTCTGGATTTGAGCTTCTCCAATAGAGATATCAAGCTCATGACTAATGCATACTTCTGACCTATGCTCTTCATTGCTAAAGCATCCCTCCTTGTTCCTCATTGTGAGCCACAAATAGATTCCAGCACTCACTATGCCCTGCTTCATCCTGGCTGCAGCCTTCTGTCCAGTTGTTAATATGTTCCAGCAATTAACTTCCCAGCCCCCAATTCATGCCTATACCTGGCTATCTCTTGGTGACAATGTTTCTTTATTGTGTCTGTTTCTCAACATGTTCATTCTGACATCCTCTGCTTAGACTTTTAAATTTCTCCAGGCTTGGATTGCTCAATCATTCAACCATCATTTCCCTACTGTATACCCAGCCCACATGGGCAGGATGCTGTATTTACAGTTTCTGCTTTCTATCCAGAGTTTGGATCATGTTTTCTTTTTCTTCTTTTTTTTTAAATTTAGCCCAGATGGTCCTGGAATTCCCTTCAATAGCCCAGGATGGCTCAAATTGCTTCTGGTCCTCCTGCATCTGCCTTCTGAGTACTGAACTTGTAAGCATGCGTCATGAACTTTACTCTCAATTTCTGCAGTCATTCACTAGTTTCTATAACTCTCATAACTCTTTTTGAAGCCTCTGTTGATTGTAATAGCTGAGCCAATATCTTTACTGCTAATACTAATTATCTTTGGAATTAGTATAGTGTAGCTGGATCCACTCTCCCATTGTGTTTGTGTGCCACTGCTACCAATTTAAACTATTATTTTTTTTTGGATAGGCAAAGATTGTGCTATTCTTTTGACTTATTAATAAGACAGAGGATACTAAAGATCATAAATGCAACAGGTTGAGGGTCTAACCACAGAGTCATTACTTTTTCAAAATCCAGTGGGTTAGCTTTGTCATTTTATCTGCATGACAGTATGACTACTTTGAATGAAAGTTTTGTTTTGTAGGAAAGGGAGGCCATAGTTTGAATAAAAATGCTTCTAAAAGTCCAGGTGATAAAGGTTTGTGCTCCAGTTGACATGTGGAAATTTTAAGAGGTGGCCTAGTGGGAGGCTCTATGTTACTGGGAGCAGGTCCTTTCTTTCTCTCCTTTCTCATCCTCGCATGAGGTGAATTTTTTTTCTGTTCCTGTCATGTGCTTTCTGCTATGACCTTTCGTATCCCCAATGAGAGTTCTAAAGGAAACGGTTTTGCTTGACCATGGACTGGAAAACTCTAAAGCTATGAGCCAAATTCACCTTTCATCTTTATAAGTTGATTTCTCTAAGGAATGTGTTATCCAGGTGAGATGGATGGAAGCGTCATAGACAAGGAAGGGATGTATACGCTGTCCTTGTTCTTTGCTTTTCTACAGGGCAGTTTATTCTCAGCCTTCATCTGAATTTTAAGTACCTCCCAGAACACTGCATCCCTTAACCAGAAGCTGTTTTGTTGTGTGTGAAAGCAATATCTGTGGCTTGTGAGATGGCTTAATGGGTAAAATCATGTTTAAAAAAAATAATAAAAAAGAATGTCAGAACACTTATTCTCTGAAATGAGTTTGGGCAGATGCCAAGAAAGCATCCTGCCTGGTACACCACTATGTTGGGTGAAGAGACATCACTAACCCAGACACAAAAGGGCCTCTGTATGCGTGCAGGCCTGGTGAACCGAGTTCCATCGTTGGAACCATGTGAAGTAGGAGAGAACTGACATTAGAAAATTCTCCTCTTACCTGCACATGATCATTGTGGCATGTACCCTTTCCACATCATAATGTTAAAAATTTAAATCCAGTATCTTCTCTGTCAAGGTAGTGTAGCATTTAATTTTCTTTCTGATTGGTTTCTCGTGCTCTGCACATGCTAAACCCTTGTTTTTCATTCCCTATAAATAATTCGCAGCCAAATCTTTAACTTGGATCACACATGAGCCATCATGGCGACCAAAGCTCATTCTTCACAAGTGGCTAGAATTTATTTGAGAATGTGGGTAAAATAACAGAAGCCTTTTGCTCCGAGGCAGATAAGGTGTGGACAGATCTTACCACATAGGAAATTTTTAAATAAGCAGTCTTCATTTTGTAAATATTATTTTGATCTATAAGTCATGTAATATTTAAAATGTCCCAACTTTTAAACCCGACTATTTCTCCTAAGTTTACAGGGTTGTGTTTAGAAATTGTAAAACAAAATCCAGTTATATAAAAATTCATAAAAACTCATACATAAGCCCTTTTGAGTTTGGGTTAGAGATGCCTGTTCATCTGACACAGTGGTTGATGCAGCAGGAATTCTTTCTTGGCATCTGCCTAAACCTGTTTGAGAGGATTACTGTTGCAAAGGTCTATTTTCTAAATGTTTTCACATATTAAATTGAAACTTACCTGGCTATAATTTCGAGCATTGCTGGGCAGTCCAGATAGCTCACTTGGGCAGTAGAATGTTTTACATAATGAAATAACTCTTGGTCTGTACTCTCTGGTTTGCTAGTAACCTAGTGACTTGGAGCTCTGAGCACTAGTGACACCAAACAGTAAATTATAACATTTATTTAAGTCTAAATGTAAACTCTCATTTGACTGCTCCATACTTTATCAGCCAATACAACTTTAATATTTTGTAAAGTAAGGGAGCCACTATTTTCACATGATGGTTGCCAGAAATTATTTTAAAGTTAGCTACCTATATTATCTAAGACATCTCTAACATTTCCTCAGTAGTAGGTTTACACATTGGCATTTATTTTGTTACTGCTACTGCTGTTGCTATTATCTTCCTGATTGCTGATGTCTTTTTTCCTGTATAATTTTTCTATAGGTTGTATGTTTTTTCCTAGGTGTACTGTGGATTCATTGCACACTTATAGAATATGTATACCAACATATAAAATGCAGGATTTGGAGACATAAAGCTTGAGAATTTTTTATGGACAGATAAATCTTAAATTTTTTTATTAATGAGCATGCATTCATTATAGAGAGGGAAGTTTTTCTTAATGGCATTTTTTGTTCAAGGATATTATATACAAGGGTATCCATATTCATTCCTTATTACCCTCTCCTATCTCTTCTCTCACTGCCTACTAGTCTGTTTCCTCTTTGCAGGCTGTTGATCTTATTTTCAAGGTGTGTGTAGGGGTGTGGTGAGAGAGAGAGAGAGAGAGAGAGAGAGAGAGAGAGAGAGAGAGAGAGAGAGAGAGAGACAGACAGACAGACAGACAGACAGACAGACAGCAGAATTCCTTCTCACTTGCATCCTTACCAGCATTTGTGGGGTTTTTGTTTTATTTTTTGTTTTTCTGGGATGAGTTTAAGGAGCTTATGGTCTTGAGCTTGCTATGAAGTCCAGACTGGCCTTGAACTTCTAATCCTCCTGCATTTACCTCTCAAATGTTGGGGTTACACGTGTGCACCATCCCACTCAGTTATAAAGTCCCAGGGAACAATCACAGTGCTTTATGTAAGAAGTCTATTAACTGAGGTACATCCCCACCACTGCTTCTTTGCTTTTCAGTGACAGCCAACCTGACAGGTGGTGGCATCTCGATTTCGATTTGATTTTCATGTCTCAGGTGGCTAAGGATACTGAACACATTTCCTTGAACTTCGTGGCCATCTGTACTTCATCTTTTTTTTATTATTTATTTTATTTTATTTTTTAATTTACATTCCAAATCACTTCCCCTTTCCCGTTTCCTCCCTCCCCGAAAGTCCCATAAGCCCCCTTCCCTCCCTCTTTTCTCCATTCAACCCCCTCTCGTTACTCTGTCCTGGTGTTCCCCTACATCCAGTCTTTCCAGGACCAGGGGTCTCTCCTACCATCTTTTTAGAAATCTATTGATATGCGGATTGTGTCTAGGGTATTCCGAGATTCTGGGTCAATATCCCCTTATCAGTGACTGCATACCATGTGTGTTCTTTTGTGATTGGGTTACCTCACTAAGGATGATATTTTCAAGATCTGACCATTTGCCTAGGAATTTCGTGAATTCATTGTTTTTAATTGCAGAGTAGTATTCCATTGTGTAGATATACCACATCTTCTGAATCCATTCCTCCGTTGAGGGACATCTGGGTTCTTTCCAGCTTCTGGCTATTATAAATAAGGCTGCTATGAACATAGTGGAGCATGTGTCCTTATTGCATGCAGGTAAAGTCTCTGGGTATATGCCCAGGAGTGGTATAGCCGGATCCTCCGGGAGTGTCATGCCCAGTTTTCTGAGGAACCGCCAGACTGCTTTCCAGAGTGGTTGTACCAGCTTGCAATTCCACCAGCAGTGGAGGAGTGTTCCTCTTTCTCCACATCCTCGCCAACAACTGCTGTCTCCTGTGTTTTTGATCTTAGCCATCCTGACTGGTGTGAGATGGAATCTCAGGGTTGTTTTGATTTGCATTTCCCTAATGACTAAGGATGATGAACATCTCTTTAGGTGCTTCTCAGCCATTAGATATTCTTCAGGTGAGAACTCTTTGTGTAGCTCTGTACCCCATTTTTTAATAGGGTTACTTGCCTCTCTGGAGTTTAACTTCTTGAGTTCTTTGTATATCTTGGATATTAGCCCTCTGTCGGATGTAAGGTTGGTAAAGATCATTTCCCAGTTAGTTGGTTGCCGCTTTGTCTTTTTGACAGTGTCTTTTGCCTTGCAAAAACTTTGTAATTTAATGAGGTCCCATTTGTCTATTCTTGATCTTAGAGCATAAGCTATTGGAGTTCTGTTCAGGAAATTCTCCCCTGTGCCCATATGTTCAAGGTTCTTCCCTAGTTTCTCTTCTATTAGTTTCAGTGTGTCTGGTTTTATGTGGAGATCTTTGATCCACTTAGAATTGAGCTTAGTGCAAGGAGATAAGGATGGGTCAATTTGCATTCTTCTGCATGTTGACCTCCAACTGAGCCAGCACCATTTGTTGAAAAGGCTATCTTTTTTCCACTGGATGGTTTTAGCTCCTTTGTCAAAGATCAAGTGACCATAGGAGTGTGGATTCATTTCTGGGTCTTCAATTCTGTTCCATTGATCTACATGTCTGTTACTGTACCAATACCATGCAGTTTTTAACACTATTGCTCTGTAGTACAGCTTGAGGTCCGGGATACTGATTCCCCCAGAGGTTCTTTTACTCTTGAGAATAGATTTAGCTATTCTGGGTTTTCTGTTATTCCAGATGAATTTTTGAATTGCTCTTTCTAACTCTATGAAGAATTGAGTTGGGATTTTGATGGGGATTGCATTGAATCTGTGTATTACTTTTGGTAAGATGCTCATTTTTACTATATTAATCCTGCCAATCCATGAGCATGGCAGATTTTTCCATCTTCTGAGGTCTTCTTCAATTTCTTTCTTCAGAGACTTGAAGTTCTTGTCATACAGATCTTTCACTTGTTTGGTTAGCGTCACGCCAAGATACTTAATATGGTTTGTGGCTATCGTGAAGGGTATTATTTCCCTTACTTCTTTCTCAGCCTGCTTATCCTTTGAGTATAGGAAGGCTTCGGACTTGCTTGAGTTGATTTTATATCCGGCCACTTTGCTGAATTCGTTTATCAGCTGTAGGAGTTCTCTGGTGGAGTTCTTTGGGTCGCTTAATATACTATCATATCGTCTGCAAATAGTGATAGTTTGACTTCTTCCTTTCCAATTTGTATCCCTTTGACCTCTTTTTCTTGTCTAATTGCTCTAGCTAGAACTTCAAGTACTATATTAAAAAGATATGGAGAGAGAGGGCAGCCTTGTCTAGTCCCTGATTTTAGTGGAATTGCTTCAAGTTTCTCTCCATTTAGATTGATGCTGGCTACCGGTTTGCTGTAAATTGCTTTTACTATGTTTAGATATGGGCCTTGAATTCCTGATCTTTCCAAGACCTTTAGCATGAAAGGATGCTGAATTTTGTCAAATGCTTTCTCAGCATCTAATGAGATGACCATGTGGTTTTTTTCTTTGAGATTGTTTATGTAGTGGATTACATTGATGGATTTCCTTATATTGAACCATCCCTGCATCCCTGGGATGAAGCCTACTTGATCGTGGTGAATGATCGTTTTGATGTGTTCTTGGATTCGGTTGGCAAGAATTTTATTGAGTATTTTTGCATCGATATTCATAAGAGAGATTGGCCTGAGATTCTCTTTCTTTGTCGGATCTTTATGTGCTTTCGGTATTAGTGTAATTGTGGCTTCATAGAACGAGTTGGGTAGTGTTCCTTCTGTTTCTATTTTGTGGAACAGTTTGAAGAGTATTGGTGTTAGGACTTCTTTGAAGGTCTGATAGAATTCTGCACTAAAACCATCTGGACCTGTGCTTTTTTTGGTTGGAAGACTTCCAATGACAACTTCTATTTCTTCAGGGGTTATAGGACGGTTTAGATGGTCTATTTGATTCTGATTTAATTTTGGTACTTGGTATCTGTCAAGGAAATTGTCCATTTCCTCAAGATTTTCTAGTTGTGTTGAATACAGGTTTTTGTAGTAGGATCTGATGATTTTTTGAATTTCCTCAGTTTCTGTTGTTATCTCTCCCTTTTCGTTTCTGATTTTATTAATTTGGATACTATCTCTGTGCTCTCTGGTTAGTCTGGCTAAGGGCTTATCTATCTTGTTGATTTTCTCAAAGAACCAACTCCTCGTTTTGTTGATTCTTTGTATGGTTTTATTTGTTTCTACTTGATTGATTTCAGCCCTGAGTTTGATGATTTCCTGCCTTCTACTCCTCTTTGGTGTATTTGCTTCTTTTTGTTCCAGGGCTTTCAGGTGTGCCATTAAGCTGTTAGTGTATGCTGTCTCCCGTTTCTTTTTGGCGGCACTCAGGGCTATGAATTTTCCTCTTAGCACTGCTTTCATTGTGTCCCATAAATTAGGGTATGTTGTGCCTTCATTTTCATTAACTTTCAAAAAGTCTTTGATTTCTTTCTTTATTTCCACCTTGACCAAGTTATCATTGAGTAGAGCATTGTTCAGCCTCCATGTGTACGTGGGTTTTCTTTTGTTTTTGTTGCCATTGAAGACCACCCTTATTCCATAGTGATCTGATAGGAGGCATGGGATTATTTCTATCTTCTTGTATCTGTTGAGGTCTGATTTGTGACCAATTATATGGTCAATTTTGGAGAAGGTACCATGAGGAGCTGAGAAGAAGGTGTATTCTTTAGCTCTAGGATGAAATGTTCTATATATATCAGTTAGTTCCATTTGGTCCAAGGCTTCAATTAGATTCACTGTGTCCCTGTTTAGCTTCTGCTTTCCTGAACGATCCATTTCAGAGAGCGGGGTGTTGAAGTCACCCACTATTATTGTGTGCGGTGCGATGTGTGCTTTGAGTTTTAGTAAAGTTTCTTTTACGAATGAGGGTGCCCTTGCATTTGGAGCATAGATATTCAGGATTGAGATTTCTTGATGGTGGATTTTTCCCTTGATCAGTATGTAGTGTCCTTCTGTGACTTTTTTGATGACTTTAGGTTGAAAATCAATTTTATCTGATATTAGGATGGCTACTCCACCCCGTTTCTTGGAGCCATTTGCTTGTAAAATTGTTTTCCAGCCTTTTACTCTGAGGTAGTGTTTGTCTTTGACACTGAGGTGCGTTTCCTGCATGCAGCAAAATGCTGGGTCCTGTTTATGTATCCAGTCTGCTAGTCTATGTCTTTTAATTGGGGAATTGAGACCATTGATATTAAGAGAGATTAAGGCATAGTGATTATTGCCATCTGCCATTCTTGACGCTATCTTTATGTTTGAGTGGTTATCTACTTTTGGGTTTGATTCAAGAAGGTTATTATCCCATTTTTTCCAGAGTGTTGTTTCTCTCCCTGTATTGGAGGTTTCCACCTATTATCCGTTGCAGGGCTGGATTTGTGGAAAGATATTGTGAAAATTTGGTTTTATCATGGAATATCTTGGTCTCTCCATCTATGGTGATTGAGAGTTTTGCTGGGTATAGTAGTCTAGGCTGGCATTTGTGCTTAGTGTCTGCATGAGATCTGCCCAGGATCTTCTGGCTTTCATAGTCTCTGGTGAGAAGTCTGATGTGATTCGGATAGGTCTTCCTTTGTATGTTACTTGGCCCTTTTCTCTTACTGCTTTTAGTATTCTTTCTTTGTTTAGAACATTCGGTGTTTTGATTATTATGTGACGGGAGGTATTTCTGTTCTGGTCCAGTCTGTTTGGAGTTCTGTAGGCTTCTTGTACGTTCATCGGCATCTCTCTCTTTAAGTTAGGGAAGTTTTCCTCCATAATTTTGTTGAAGATGTTTACTGGCCCTTTAAGTTGCAAATCTTTACTCTCATCTATACCTATAATCCTTAGGTTTGGTCTTCTCATTGTGTCCTGGATTTCCTGGATGTTTTGGGTTACACGGTTTTTGCATTTTGCATTTTCTTTGACTGTTGAGTCGATGCTTTCTATGGAGTCTTCAGCACCTGAGATTCTTTCTTCCATCTCTTGTATTCTATTGTTTATGTTTGCATCTATGACTCCTGATTTCTTCCCAAGGTTTTCTATCTCCAAAGTTGTCTCCCTTTGTGATTTCTTAGTTGTTTCTACTTCCTTTTTTAGTTCCTGGATGGATTTGCTGAGATCCTTCACTTGTTTGTTTGTATTTTCCTGTATTTCTTTAAGGCATTTTTGCATTGCCTCTTTCAGGATTTCTTCCTGATGTCCCACGTTCTCCTGCATTTCTCTGAGTGATTTTTGTGTTTCCTCCTCATGGGAATCCATCTGTTGATCCATTGTCTCCTGCATTTCTTTAAGCAGTTCTCGTGTTTCCTTTGTAAGGGCATCTAACCGTTGATTCATTTCTTTAAGCACTTTTTGTGTTGCCTCCTTATGGGCATCCATCTGTTGACCCATATTCTTCTGCATTTCTTTATGCCAATTTTGTGATTCCTTTGTGAGTGCATCTACCCGTTGATTCATCTCGTTAAGCGATTTTTGTGTTGTCTTCTTGTGCGCCTCCATCTTTTGATCCATGTTCTCCTGCATTTCTCTAAGCGATATTTGTGTTTCCTTTGTAAGGGCTTCTAACCGTTGATTCATGGTCTCCTGTAACTCTTTATGAGATTTATTTGTGTCCTTCTTGTGATCCTCTAATAGCATCATGAGAAGTGATTTTAAATCCAGATCTTGTCTTTCGGGTGTGGTGGGGTATCCAGGACTTGCTGCTGTTGGAGAGTTGGGTTCGGATGGTCCCACATTACTTTGATTTCTGTTAGTAACATTCCTACGTTTGCCTTTTGCCATCTGGATACCTCTGATGTTAGTTGGTCCTGCTGCCACTGGCTGTTGGTTGGACCTCCTGTGAGCCTGCAAAGCTATTTCTGCCCCCCCTGGATTGCCAGGATTCCCCTGGCACCGATTTCTGGGGCCTGCCTGCTCCTGAGTGACTTTGGAGCCCTAATGTGCCTTGCCCCAAGTGATCTTATATTGGGGAGGCCTTGCACATCCAAAGGCTCAGCCTAGTGGATTCCTGGAGCAGAGGTCGCCAAAGGGAGGCTGGTAGGCTCCTGCCCTGTGCAGGGGTGAGTGATCTCTCCTGGGGGGGGGAGGGGGCGTCCCTCTGCCCGGCAGAAGTCCCACAGCAGAGCTGGCGCGCTGGTTACTGCAGATCAGCCCCTCACTTGGGAGCCGCATACACACAAGCCGCCCGAAATCCAAGCGATATTATGCCTGTCTGTCTCAGAACCTGGCTGTCCCAACTTCCCAGTCACTGGAGCAAAGATGGCAGAGTGCAATCTGCACTCTCTCCGTGGTGCAGCTCACCCTGCAGACTCGATGGCCTGCTGATCTGGCACCCAGACGACCACAGCGCTGACCCGTTCTCGGGCACAGACGGAAGCCCCAACAGGCCGTGTCCCAAGTGATGTTATATTGGGGATAGGGAGCTTGGGGTACCTGTCACTTCAGCACAGTCTGCGGGAACAGAGGTCGCGGAAGGAAAGCTGGTAGGCTCCCGCCCAGTGCGGGGTCCCTCTGCCAGGTAGAAGTCCCACAGCAGAGCTGGCGCGCTGGTTACTGCAGATCCGCCCCGCACTTGGGAGCCGCATACACACAAGCCGCCCGAGACCCAAGCGATATTAAGCCTGTCTGTCTCAGAACCTGGCTGTCCCAACTTCCCAGTCACTGGAGCAAAGATGGCGGAGTGCAATCTGCCTGTACTTCATCTTTAGAGAATTTTTTCGATTCTTTTGTCCATTTACTGATGGACAATTTGGGGGAGTGTATAATATTTTCAGTGCGTTAACTACTCTAGATATTAATATCTTGTCAGATGTATAGCTAATAAAGATTTTCTCCTGTTTTGCTTGCTGTGTCATCATACGGCTAACTCTTTCCTCTGTGCAGAAGTGTTTGGATGCATAAACAAAGCCCCATTTCTCAGTTCTTGCTGTCACCTTTGAGCTGCTGGAGTTCTTCCAACAAAGTCCTTGACTATGCAAACATTTTGAAGTGTTTTACTGTAACAGTTTCTAAGTTGCTATTCTTACATTATAATTTTGATCTATATTGAATTGATTTTGTTATGGAGTAAGAAATACAGATATGAATTCATTCGTCTATATATGTGGAAAAGTGGTTTCTCTATGCTGAATAGGTTACCCTTTTCCCCAATGTATGCTTCTGACACCTTTGTCAAATGTATGTTGCTAAGATGGGTTATGGTGACTTATATCTATAACTGCAGCACTCTGGGAGGCTGAGACAGGAGGATTGTCATGAGTTTTAGGTCAGTCTAGGCTACAGAGAGAGATGTCTTGTGAATGTTTGGTTTTGTTCTGGGTTCTCTATTCTGTCCCATTTGTCAATACAAGAGATGAAATTTTAATGACTGTCAGTTGTGGTGATTTTTGCTTTACTAGAGACATTTGACAATGCTAAGAGATACATTCCAACCTACATACTTGAGGGGCAGTGGACTTCCATATCTAGTGGTGTGAAGACAAAGATGTCATTGAACGTTCTGCAGGGCACAATATTGAACCATAGCACAAAAACTGAGTGTTCTAGAATGTCAACGCTGCCAAGGCTGGCTAAGCCTAATTTATGCAAACAAAAGAAATAATGCTTACTTGCGAGTGTAAAGACTTCAATGATTGGACATCAGTCCATATACCAGCAAGCTTACCCATGGAGGATGTCTTCTAAATGCCTTTATTGCTTCCCCTTCTTTTCTGTAAGCCATGATTGTAAGACTTGTAATTATCATTGTTAGGTCACAATTACTTTAGCTCCTGTTTGAATGTCTTCTTTCCTTCTATCTCTTTCCCTCTTTCTTTGTATTTTTGAGACAGGGTATAACTATATAATCCAGACTGGTCTGGTACTTGCTATGTAGTCCAGGCTGGCCTCAATCTTCCAGCCTTCCTACTTCAGTCTTCCAAACGCTAAGGTTATAGGCAAACCTCTCTTTGCATTTATATTTATACTGTATTTCTATATTGCAATATTTTTAAGAATGACATTAGTTAGATGAAGAGTTCAGGTGAATATGATATGTTAGAAGATGACTTCTCCACTTCTACGTTTGGGAGGGACTCCTTTCCTTAGAAATGTTTTATTTGATAGTGTGCAAGGCCAGCTAATCTTTCTCCTCATCTGAAAGAAGGAAATCATTACTACAACCTGGGTAAAGAGACTGGTGAGCTAACCAGAAGGAAATCTGACACTTATTGAAATGTACCAGCTTCCGGTTCAGGCCTAGCGTGAAATTTTCCGAAGTTCATAGGAAGTTTTGTCAAGTCTTGGCAATTCTCTTAGTAGTGTCAGATTCCCAAAGAAATGTTCAAGTTGTACCTGGCCTCAAATTTCAAGTGTAAAATGTAGCAGGTCAAGCGAGAAGGATCCTTGCAAGATGGAGAGACATCCCTGCCTGTTTTACTTCAGGTAACTCATTGGAAGAGGCAATTGATAGACTAAACCTCTGGGGAGACATTGTTTCATAGCAAAATATGAAAGCCATTCACAAGACATGAATGTTTTCAACAGGCCTGGCTGCCACTGTTGCATCAAAAATTTCACGTTGTTGGTAATCACATTGCAACCAAAGTTTCCCACATTCAAAGCCAAGCTAGGGGCAAATACTCTCCCAGGGGGTGGGGGGGTGGGTTTCGAAGTTCACACGAGAGAAAAGAATTCACAGGACATTTCCTATCATATTTCAGAGACTGGAAAAGAAAGTATCATGATTAAAAATCAAGAGGAAAAAAGAATCCTTAAAATACTATCCATGAAATGAATTAAGGCAGACTGGGTAGGTCAAGAGAAATGTTGCATTTCAGGTTTTGACAGCAGTGTGAGACTTTGAAATAAAAAGAGGTAGGAGACTTTGTCCTTATTTAAGCAGATACAAGGTCTGATATACTGCATAGAGTTTTTAAAATTCTTTGCAAATCTCTCTCCATGCACTTAGTACCAAAGGCTTGCTTTGCCCAGATCCCAGCACTGCCCCCCCAACCCCTGCTGATGGCAGCTTGCTAAGTCAGCAAAGGAGGCCACATTCCAGGGCCCCTTCCTTTTAAAGAAGCCACATTCTGCCAGAGCCTTGAAATCATTAGAGCTTCATGATAAAATTTCTGGCAATTTAATTAACACAAAGACATTTGAATAGTTTCTAGTGTTTTGCAATCTTCTGTCTGAGTACCGTATAATCAAGGACATTGAACTGGAACAGAATTAGCCTGCTTTAAGGACACCCCAAACAAATTCATACATGCTGACGTTATTTAAGCATTGGCGCTGAGAAATGGATATGGCTAAAAAAGATGAATAGAATTTCTCCACAGTGTCTCTGATGGAAGGGAATGCTCCTACAGTGTTATTGATCTCTGGGATAAATAAAAACACTGGGGTTTAAAATTGCATTGATTATTACTAACTACTCCTTTTTCATTGAGAGCAATGCAAGGTCCATCAACCAAGATCTATAGCCGCAAATCAAAGGCCATTTTTCAGTGTTCAAAACATGGGAAAACATATTGTTATCAAATTTATCTTTTCAAGCACCCCTATCACATAGGTAGCACTGGCTGTCAGAGTTGACACATGCTAACATGAAGAGTGATGGTAAGTTATTCTTTCTTGGTTTTTTTTGGTAACTAAGCATGCTGAAATTGTGATCGATAGAGAACTCCGTGTGCTTTTTTTTTTCCAAAGGTCAGGTTTTTAAAGGATTTTCCTAAGTTAGATTTAAAAGAACAATGTGGAAAACATAAATTTACCCTAATTATTGATGTTAAAAACCAACTTTCAAAATATTCCCAGGGAAGACCTATTCATTGGGGTCAAATTACTAGGAAATTGTTCTAATTGTTTCATCAAGAGATTTGTTCTTCAAAATAACCTGGAGTGCTCTGTTTGGGTTAGTGTGAACGGAGATTATTAATACCTGGGAAAACTCAAAATCCATTTCACAACATATGGGCCTCACTATTTTTCTTTGGATTAAGAGCCAACTGTGAGCCAGGGCCTAAACTGGCATGTGACACACATACCAGGAAAGTCTTCTAGCAAGTGGGGACTGTTGGCTATTGCTCCCTGAAGATAACTAGTGCCCTCCATTGGGTGAACTGATTCTTTGACTTAGAGAAAGAAAATGGGTCAAGGACCCCAGGAAGAGCTAAGCAATGTCATTGCATGGATGAATGATGAGACCAAGTGTCTACTGCCAACTTTGGTTGTACTATCACCAAAAGTTTTCTTTTCTAATTCCAGCTCTCTAGAGATAAGGTTGCAGCAATTTCCATAAAACTAGCAGCAAAACGTACTCTTTCCTGAGAGGTGATGATTTAGTGATCCTCTGGGCTGACAATAAAATGAAGCGCCCTCATTTGATAGCTTAAAAAAAGACGAAAAAGAAAACATCAAGTTGAGCAGATAAGGTCATGGGGGTAGATCTGGAGGAGTTGAAGGTAGTGACGGTGATCAAAATACATTGTAGGAAATTCTCAAGGAATTAATCAAATACTATTATAAAAACGAACCCACCTTTCCCTTTTTGTTTTGAATCACCTCTTTCTTACAAGTGAATAAAGACTTAGTTCAAGGAAATGGCAGGTTTGGAAAAAAGAAGCAAGTGGAAGGCAAGGAGGTAGGAATTAATCTAAAGTTTACTGCAGCAGAGAGTATTTGAATCATGCAGTGGAGTTGTATTTTAAAAGACCGGGTAATTTTATGATCAATAACAATATTTGTAAGCCAGCACACTAGAAGTGGAGAAATCCGATCTCATGGTTTGAAGCCAAGAGTGAGTGGCTGCAGGTGTCCAGAAGGGAACTTTCCAGGACATTCGTCATCATAAACCAGCCCGCAAATTACCTCCTCTTCCTGCTTTTACATGAAGCACGAGAAACGGCCTAAGACTAAGCAAAATGTTCCACATGGAGATCTTCTGTGTTCCTTTCCCATTAGCTAAAGGATGGAGGTATGAGGAATGTGCATGGTTGGGTGGGGATCCGATGGAGAAAGCAGGATGCTATAAGGGATCAGATGTCTAGGGTTTGGATAATTTGTAGCTGACAACTGTATTTCCATTACCCACTGGTAAAAGAGTGAGAAAAGAACGTGAAATGCCAAAGAATGATGTCAAGCTAAATGCCCGAGGTTTAATGAAGGGACAGAGAGCCCAGGGGCTTATTCTATTTCTAATACATATTTGTGTGAGCACACAACCCAGTAAAACCAACATAGTCTCAGCATGTAATGCCAGTGGAATTATGGAATTTACTTTAAAAATTGCTTACAAAAATGTTGGATGAAATTTAAGGTGGAAATAGTTCAATGTTCCCAGCAACTATGGTAATAAGCTTTAAACTATTGAAGCCTTCAGAGGAAACAAGTTTCTCTGGAGCTTCAGGACTTTACTGTGGAGGAGCTGAAAGAACCTTATGATAAAGGAACTGGACTCAGCATGGACCATTACATCAGGTATTGAAGACAACACTATACTAAGGCCAAATGCATTTCAGTGAGCACTTCCCAGTTCTTACTGTGTAGGGATGGAACAGCTGAGCTATAGAAAAGGTTTTAGACATGTAATTGAACAACTTTTAAGTTGGCTTATGTTTTAGTTGCTTTAACCATTGGCTTCTTCATCCTTCAAATGGCAAAGTTATAGGCGAACACACGCTAAATGGTAGCTGATGATTTCTTACCCATTAACAGTCTGTTATTATTCAAATCGTTTGATTATTGAGTAGTGATCATTAAGTAATGATTTGTTAGCCATTTAAAATTCGTCAATAGCCTATAAAACTACAAATAAAGCCTACCCATTCTTTTATTAATAGTGGAGATCACTAGATTAAAAATAGCTTCAAAAAAATAAAAATAAAAACAGTAGCCTTCTTTAGCCTATCTCTGCAGCAAGTTATAGCTAAATAAAAATATATAATCACCATTAGACTTCTTGACACATTAATGTGTGTTGATCCTCATTAATATCTCGAGATGCTTAAGAAACAACAGACGAACCCACTGTTCCCAGTAGTATTAGTGGAAGCTACATATGTTTGGAGCAGTCACAGTGAGGTAAGGTTTGTGTCTTCTAAGAACTGTAATGTTGTTCACATTACAGGTGGCTTGTGTGTAAATGCAAAATGTTGCCTTGATGTCTCCCACCTGGAAACAGAACTATTCAGTAGTCATTTCCATCCATCTCAGGCGCAGCTTTACATTAATAAGGTAATGCCTTTAAGTTCTCTGAGGTTTGAGGGAGAGAGGCACACTGGGAAAAGAGTTGTTATTATTTCTGAGACCTCCTGTCTCAAGCCAGCTTAAAGGCAGAGGCTCCCAAGGTGGTACTGTAACAGCAGCACTAATAATGTGCAGTTTCAGCGCATCTCATGTGAGGCCCTCGGAAGGCATTATACATGTTCATTCATTAAACCTGAACACACCCCAGAGATAGGTTAACTGCCATGATACCCTTTTATGCCAAAGTAAATGAAAACAAAGGGGGTAGCAAGTTAGTGAAGACTGGATGGCGGACCTGTGATGAAGCGGGCGCAGAGATCCAATGTTCTCCAGTGAGTTGCTGATACAGCTTTCATGTTTGGCGTGAGCATACAGCTATTCACATATGTGTCTAATTTTATACCAGAAAATTATTCTAGAAAGAACGAAACATCACTTAGAATACATACAATATAACTAGAAAACAGGCATTGAAAATAAGTGATGAGAGGGATAATGCAAAGAAAATAAAGAAAAAATGAGATGGTGTTTGTGATGAACTGTACTTTGGCTTATGTGAATGATATCTGGCAAATGCCCCCATTAAAAATTATTTTTTTTGTATGAAGGGAAACATGTCTCCCCTTTTCATTCTGTCTGTGTGCCTTAGGTAGAAAAAAAATCTGAACCCAGGGAAAGAAAGGGCTATAGAAAGCATTAATTAATGGTTTGGAAAAGTGGACTTCAAGCCAAATTGTTAACTAGGGGGAGAAAACAGAATCCTTCCTCTAGATACCTCCTCCCTAGGTCAAATGTGGGAGGTGGCATTCCTGTACCATTGGGAGAGGTAGCATCAGATACAATGAAATAGACTAAGAAGAGCCTGGGCAGTGACAAAGGAGACAATGTCTCTTTACCTGTAGAGAGGCTATGGGTCAATTTACTCAAATGGGGGTGATGATCCAATACATGGTGTGGGCAGTTTGTAGGCACACCAGTGTGTTGTAATTTTGCTTGGACAGCAACTCTTGGGCAAACAGGGTCAGCCACAGAGTGCTGCCACCTGTACAGATAGCACCACAAAGGTGACCAAAGTGTCCACTGAGCCCAAACTGCCCCTTTCTATCTCCAGTGCACCACCTACTCCATGAATGCCCCTTTCAACTCTTTGTCCTAGCCTCTTTTTCTCTAAGACCTTAATGAAATGAAATATACCTAGTGAACTAGTGTGGTTTTGATACAATAATTTCTCTGAGGTAATAAACTTTAAGTCTCTGCTGTAGCACCCTGACATTATTAGGGACTATATCTGAGGTGTATGTGTGTGTATGTGTGTGTCTGTGTGTGTGAGTGTATGTCTGTGTGTATCTGTGTGTATATGTATGTATGTATGTATATATGTATGTATGTGTGCATTTGTGTATATGTCTGTGAGTGTAAGTATATGAGTGTGTGTAAGTGTATGAGAATAAGTCTGAGTGCTTGTGTGTCTACACATGTGTGTGACTGTGCATAGCGTAGGTCTGTGTGTCTGTGTGTTTGTGTGTATGTCTCTATATATTCTATGTGCATGTGAGTATGTGTATATGTGTGTGTGTATGTGTGTGTGTCTTATGTGTGTGTTTCTGTGTGAGTGTGTTCATATATATGTGTGTGAATTTGTATGTGTATATACATTTTCTTATTCCCTTCAATACTGGTCTAGTACCTGTAGACAAAGCAATACACACAGCAGGGACATTCATGGATGCAACTTAGGTATAAACCAGGAATTTCAGGTCTCATAATATCTACATATCAACCTAATTGTATAGCTCCTGAGGTCTAAAACTGTCCTCATTTCTTCTTTCCTTTCTTTCTTTTTTCTTCCTTTGTTTCTTTTCCTTTCTTGGTCTTTCTTTCTTTCTTTCTTTTTTTTTTTTGTCTAAGAATCATGCTTTCAGTATTCTGATAAAATTCATTGTTTCTGTTTTGTTTTCTTTTTTAAAACTTTCGATTTGATTCTTTGCGAGTTTCACATCCTGCCTCCAGTCCCATCTTCATATCTGTCCTATGCTCTTGCAACCTCCCTAAAGGAAACAAAAGACAAAAACAAAATAATAAACAAAGGAAAATATAAAAGACATTTCACTTTGGAAGCTGGAGTGTGTCGCAAGGTGTCCCACAGTTTTGTCCACACTTCTTTACTTGCAAATGTTCATTGCATTGAGTCATTGGTCTGGTTTGAAGTCTCTGTCTTCTGCAAAACCATCAGTATTGGGTCCTCGTGGGGCCTCCTCTCTGTTATCCTGTTGTTTGCCGTGTGTTATGAAGATCCTGCAGCTTTGGATCTGTAGGGCAGGCCCTTCCACGAGCTCCAACATTTCACAGATGAGGTAGATGTTGGTGTGCACCGACTCATAGCCCTGGATCTGGGCCTGGGTGGCTGCTGAGTTGCTCAGCCTGCCAGCCCTTCCTCATCACACCCTCAAGGCAAGCTGTCCACCACTGCCCCAGCTAGCTCACCCAGTGCTTCATCTGGCAAGGGGCCATTTCTCCAGCTCTTGGTCTCACGTCCTCTGGGCCAGGTCACCTGTGCCCTTCTCCTTCACCAAAGCCAGCTCCACTATGCTTCCCAGTTGAGGTGTGGGGCCTACTGTCCAGAGGGCTGCAGCTGGCAAAAGGTGAGGCCAACTCTTCAGAATGTCAATGTCATAGCCAGTGATGGGTTGGGGGCAGCTCTGCATATTTCTCAAACATCTATGATTGTTCCAGATGGCAGCCCAGACCAGGGATGTCTGCATGTTCTTCAGTGGTAAAGTGAACCATAGACATCGACACAGACACCTGCTGAAACAACTGTGGACTCTGACATGGCCGTCAGCAGGAGCACAGGCTGAAATTTCACCATGGCCTCAGGTGGCAAGGCTGGCCTTTTATGACAGGCTCTGCCTGTCTACCCTTGGGTCTCCAGTTCTGTCTCTCTTCATCATGTTCAAAGTGTTCTGCTTCTCTCTTTCTACCATATGCTTGTACGCAATAGTGGCTCCTACTGAGGGAAGACCAAGAGGTAGTTAGGGCCATGGGTGTCTTCTGCCTGCATGAGTTGCATGACTTGGCTGTGGGTGGGCCCCTGAGTGCCCTCCCTCATTCTTTGTGTCATAGTGGCACTCGGCCATCTGAGTGACTTTCTGCCCTGACAGCATGGAGTGTCTCCTGTCCTCATTTCTTATGCACATTCATTGAGACTTCATTTCTTTTGAGTTCCCACCTTTACTGAGTTAGTTCAACTCGGGGACCAACCATCCTGCTCTCCCACCTTTTCTTCTTGTTCCAAACCACTTAATTTCCATTTCCTCCCAAAATCTCCTCACTCATGATAAAATTTTATACACAGCAAATTGAAATGCTTTTTAAAACCAAGATACATTTATAATTTAACAATAAGCTAATTTCAAGATGAGCACTAACATATTCCTACTTGTTCCCTCTCCCATCTTCCTTTTCTGTTTTTGTTCGCTTGTTTTGTTTTGAGAAAGAATCTCAGCACATAAGCCAGGCTGAACTAGAATTGATAGTGTAAAATGAACAAAACTGACAAATAATTCTGATTCACAATGATTAGATTATAATTGGTATTTGAATTAAGCCACTAGGGTCCTCAGTAAGTTTACCTTTACCATTTCCCCTATGACAAGCTCCAATCACCCCACTGAGTTGGGGTGTCACCTTTTTAGAGAGTAGCTGACCTAGAAAATGATGTCTTGAGTCTTTGGTCATTAAGACATACATTAAACTGTTTACTTAACCTAATACACTTATTTCCTTTCAAATAAAAGGAGAAGAAAGTTGGTATCTTCCCTTAATTGGTCATATACAAAGTATCATATGTTCAATGAAAGGAGAAGAAATCCAATCCACATAGCATGACGAGATACAGTTCTAAGTATTTCTTGTATAGCAATCGACATTTAAAGTTTTTAGTTCTTGGCTTTATTTTGCCGAAAGTAGCAAACAAACTTTATAAAAGCTTAAGGGTCTTCTGTAACCTGGGCACCTTGGGTCCTGGAACTCTGGAAACTTGACCAGGTTGCCAAGGGAATGAAGAAAGGGCAGACATACATACAAATTTTCACAGTTGAACCAGAAAAAGGCTTTGGCATCTCTCAGAGCCTCACCGTGGTGGGGTGCCATTCCCATAGGTCTGAGGGATTGGGCCATTGGCATGGTTGCACCCATAATAACAATATATAATCATTCAATACTTCATCTGCTCTTTGCACATTTGCATAGTGCTCTCATGTTTCCCCACAGAAGTCATGGGGAGAAGGATCAATATGTATTAAAATATGCTTTTTATCATGTGAGGGGCAAAACCTGCATGAGTTGCATGACTTGGCTGTGGGTGGGCCCCTGAATAGAGAGACTTACAGTGATCTGTGTGTCCATTTTCCAAGGCTGTAAAGACTAAATACTCTCTGGTGTTATACTTTATGTTGTTAAAATATTAGCATTCTGTTTATAAATCATTTTTACTGATTTTAAAAATATGTCCATAGAGAGAATGCCTGGATGCTGAACTGTCCTCTGCTAAAAAGATTAGTGAAGGACATTTGGATTCAGCTTGATTCAAAATTTCAGGACATGGGTAGAACATATCTCAAATCCTCTCCAGGATACAGTACTAATGGCTTCTTGTGTAGATGCTGATAGGACCCTGTTCCTACCTGGAGCTTCCTGAACACAGTTTTACTGTTCACATTTAATATAATCATCTTTCATTTCTGGCCTCCCCCAGAAAGACCCAGTAAGCTCTGTTTGTAGTGTTCTAGGGACGTGTTAGCCCTATCTCCAAACTCTTCTACCTTCATGCAAACTAGGCCCAAAGGCCCCAGAATTTATCAGATTTATCGTAACAGTGCTCACACTCACAATACCAACCAAAGGTATTAGTTACCTTTGACAAATCAGCTGAGAACAACACAAGGTAGAATATTCATATTAGTTCACAATTTCAGAGAGATTTCAAGTCTGGTCCTGTGGGAGAGTGGGGATTACTATGAGAGTTCATTACTATGAGACCATGCAGCAATTCTATTGCATTGTAGCTACCCAGAGAACAGAGATAGCAGTGTGGAATAAGGAACTGGGGTGTTAGCTTACTGAGGTCTATACCCAGTGATCTACTCCTGATAGACAAGACCACCCTTCCTCCTAAGTGCTCCTAGCCTTAATATAGAGTCACAAATCAGGGGCTGCAATTAAAGAGTATGGGGGACATTTTAAATTTAAACCATAGGGATGGTCATTTATTCTTTATTCAAATTTACTAACTAAAAATATTTTGTGAAGGCACCTTCAGTTTATATATGTATGGTATTTTGGGGTCATGAATTTCATGTTTAAATGTAGGTCCCAATCCAAATTATCTCAGGAGCTGTACCTGGTCATATGTGCCTTTAATTCCAGCACTTGAGAGGCAGGGGTAAGGGGATCTTTGTAAGCTCAAATCCAGTCTGATTTGAATTTCAGGACAGAGAGGTACATTGTAAGACTTTGTCTCAAAACAAACAAATGAACAGATACATAGATAAGCAAACACAACACAACAAAATTCAAAATCTGAAGTTCTTTTGGTAATAAGCGTTGTGGCTAAAAGATAATCAGTTTTATTATCACTACTATCACCACCATCACCACCACCATCACCACCACCATTGTCACACCATTGCACTCATGGTGTAGATCTTCATAACATTTTTTTGAGAAAGAAAGAAATGCAGAACAAGAAAGTCAAAGTAGCAGAGCTCTAGAGGAAAAATTTAAAACAAATTTTGAGGAAAACTGCAGAGAATAAAGTAAAAGTGCGTATAAAAGAATTAAGATTCCAATAGAAAAAAATGTTGGGTTTGAAAATAAGATTAAACAAATGAGTTTTAAAATAAAAGATAAAAGTGTGGATCATTAAAGTTGTAAAACTATAGGCGATTAAAGAATAAGATAAAATGCTTAAGCTCAGAAGATAAAAAAGTTTAAGTGTAAAAATAGATAAAAACTAAGGATTAGTAGGAATTAATCACTAAGTAGGAAAAATTAAGGCATTGAAACTAAAAATAAAGAGGATTAGATGGAAATATATTAAGGAGAAATTAGTGAGTTACTGAAGAAAATAAAGAGAGAAACATGTCTCCGAGCATTTAAGAAATGAGTCTTTATTAAGATGCTCATACACTAAGATAGCATCATTCATGAAGGAAGAATGAAGGGAAGAGGGCACCATGGGGAAGAGTCCCACCCTGGCCCAAAGCACAAAGTCTACAGATATACTCTTGTGCTGTGTCTGACTTACCAAAAGGCAAGTCTTAAAACAATGATGACTTTAGATTCTCTAGATTTCTCTGATCCTAATGATAGCAAGTCATGTTATTTTGGAGTCTTAGTTGTCCATTATTAAGGTCAAGATAGGGTTTCAGGTAGCTGAGGCTAGACTTGAACTCCTGGTCCTCCTAACACCTCCTCTCCAGTGCTGGAATTATAGAGATGCATAACCATACCCATCATTCTCTCTTTATTTAAGGCAGTGTTTCTTAACCTTCCTAATGCTGTGACCCTTGAATGCCTTAATATAGTTCCTCATGTTGTGGTGACCATCAACCATAAAATTACTTTTATTGCTGTTTCCCAACTGTAATTTTGCTACTGTTATGAATCATCATATAAATACCCGATATGATATGTAGGATGGTATTAGGTGACTCTCCTGAAAAGGGGTCATGACCCACAGGTTGAGAATTGCTGATTTAAGGTCTGGTACTTCACTCATTAACAGAACTTATAGACATCTTACCTTATATGTTGATAGATACCAGGCAATCTGAATAATGAGCAATTCTATTGAAAACAAATTATTTTTTCCTGTTATTTTCTTTCAGTTATTTGTAAATACCTAGTTTTAAGATTTATTTTTATTAACAGGTATGTGCTTGTGCATGTGTGTGTGTGTGCCACATGTGTATAGGTACCTGAAGAAGCCACAAGAGAGCTTCAGACCCACTAGAACTGTAGTTGCAAGTGTGTGCGAACTGTCTGACATGGGTTAGAAACCTAACTCAGGGTCTTTGACAAATCAACAGCATTCTTAACTGCAGTGCTATCTCTCCAGTCCCCAAATATACATTTGAATAGGTGTGTACATACAACTGGAAAATGTTCTGGTGATTAAGTAATTCTTCTAACTATATTTTGAACATTGTTAAAACAGCATACAGGACTAATATATAAAAAGGATATTTGGTATTTGCCATTTGTACCATTATATCATCTATAAGGCTGTTTTGCATAATTATACATTCTTAAGACCTATTGCAGTGTCCATGGACTCTGACCTTCCTTTATATCAGACTCAGTACATCACAGGAATAACTGGCTAACTCACAGCTCCCCCATGTTTGTATTTGTCCTCCTTTCCTTTTGGGGACCTTCATTCTGTCTTCCTCAGCTGAGCCTCATTTTGCTAAATAGGTAGCCCAGATGGGAATTTCTCTACCTGGTCAACAATGATAGTTGAAGTAGCATCTGTGACCTCTGTGAGATCAGTTACAGAACATGACCTCATCACCTGCAAATCGGTCCAGGAAATGAGAAAGAGACCTGCATCAGCCAATCAGAGACTGTCCTGAAACTTTTCCTCTAGTCAGCAGAAGGCAAAAGTATTTGAAAGCCTATAAGCCACTGTAGACTCTGAGTAAGGAAAGTTCAGAAAAATGAAGTCATGAATCAAAGGCAAACCTAACCCTGAGAGGTCCTGTCCACCTTTGAGGCCATCATGCTTTTCTGATGGACAAAAACTGGCCCACCTGCTGTTTCACCCACAGTGATATCAAATAGAAGGTACTTGAACCCTAATCCAATGTAATTTGTCTTTATGTTTTCTTAGTTATCCTTTTGGTGTGCTGAGGAGTAAAAATATCTTGAGTTGGTTTAGGTTAAATTGGCACACAGATCTTATAACTTGTACACACCTTCAGATTCCAGGGACTGTTGCAGAAATGAGATTTTTTTTTATTGGATATTTTCTTTATTTACATTTCAAGTGTTTTCCCCTTTCCAGGTCTCCCCTTCAAAACCCCCTATCCCATCTCCCCTCTCCATGACTCTATGAAGGTGCTTTCCCACCCACCCATTCACTCCCATCTTTACTCCCTGGCATTTCCCTACCATGGGGCATTGAACACCCTCAGGCCCAAGCACTTCTCCTCCCACTGATGTCCAAGAATGCCATCCCCTGCCACATATGTGGCTGGAGCCATGGGTCCCTCCATGTGCATTCTTTGGTTGGTGGTCCAACCAAATGAGCTCTGGAGGGTCTGGCTGCTTGTCACTGTTGCTTCCTCCAAGGGGTTGCCAACCCCCTCAGCTCCTTCAGTCCCTTCTCCAACTCCTCTATCGGGGACCCCTCACTTGGTCCAATAGTTGACTATGAGCATCCACCTCTGTATTTGTCAGGATCTGGCAGAGCCTCTCAGGAGACAGCCATATCAGGAGTTTCACTGTGTCTCTGTTTAGTTTGTGTTTCCATGATCTGTCCATTGATGAGAGTGGGGTGTTGAAGTCTCCCACTATTATTGTGTGAGGTGCAATGTGTTCTTTGAGCTTTAGTAAAATTTCTTTTATGAATTTGGGTGCCCTTGTATTTGGAGCATAGATGTTCAGAATTGAGAGTTCTTCTTGATAGATTTTTCCTTTGATGAATATGAAGTGTCTTTCCTTATCCTTTTTGATAACTTTTGGTTGAAAGTCAATTATTAGAATGGATACTCCAACTAGTTTCTTGGGACCATTTGCTTGGAAAATTGTTTCGCAGTCCTTTACTCAGAAGTAGTATCTGTCTTTGTCACTGAGGTGCATTTCCTGTATGCAGCAAAATGCTGGGTCCTGTTTATGTATCCAGCTATCTAGTTTATGTCTTTTTAATGAGGAATTGAGTCCATTGATGCTAAAGAGATATTAAGGAATAGTAATTGTTGTTTCTTGTTATTTTTTATGTTTTTATGTTTGTGTGGCTATCTTATTTTGGGTTTATTAAAAGATTACTTTTTTGCTTTTTCTAAGGTGTAGTTTCCCTCTTTGTGTTGGTGTTTTCCATCTATTATCCTTTGTAGGGCTGGATTTGTGGAAAGATACTGTGTAAACTTGGTTTTGTCATGGAATATCTTGTTTTCTCCATCTATGGTAATTGAGAGCTTTGCTGAGTATAGTAGCCTTGACTGGCATTTGTGTTTTCTTAGGGTCTGCATGAGATATGCCCAGGATATTCTAGCTTTCATAGTCTCTGGTGAGAAGTCTGGTGTAATTCTAATAGGTCTGCCTTTATATGTTATTTGACATTTTCCCCATACTGCTTATAGTATTCTTTCTGTTTTTGTACATTTGGTGCTTTGACTATTATGTGATGGGAGAAATTCCTTTTCTGGTCCAATCTATTTGGAGTTCTTTAGGATTCTCGTATGTTCATGGGTATCTCTTCCTTCAGGTTAGGGATATTTTCTTCTATAATTTTTATTGAAGATATTTACTGGCTCTTTAAGTTGGAAATCTTTGCTCTCTTCTATACCTATTATCCTTAGGTTTGGTCTTCTCATTGTGTCCTGGATTTCCTGAAAGTTTTGGGTTAGGAGCTTTTTACATTTTGCATTTTCTTTGACTGTTGTGTCAATGTTTTCTATGGTATCTTCTGCATCCAAGATTCTCTCTTCAATCTCTTGTATTCTGTTGGTGATGCTTGTGTCTATGACTCCTGATCTCTTTCCTAGGTTTTCTATCTCCAAGGTTGTCTCCCTTTGTGATTTCTTTATTGTTTCTATTTCCGTTTTTAGATCCTGGATGATTTTATTCAATTCCTTCACCTGTTTGTGTTTTCCTGTAATTCTTTAAGGGATTTTTGTGTTTCCTCTTTAAGGGCTTCTACCTGTTTACCATTGTTCTCTGTATTTCTTTAAGGGAATACAGTTATTTATGTCCTTCTTAAAGTCCTCTATCATCATCATGACATGTGATTTTAAATCAGAGTCTTGCTTTTCTGGTGTGTTGGGGTATACAGGGCTTAACTTGGTGGGAGAACTGAGTTCTAATGATGCTAAGTAGCCTTGGTTTCTGTTGCTTATGTTCTTGCCTTTGCCTCTCACCATATGGTTATCTCTGGTGTTAGCTGGTCTTGCTGTCTCTGACTGTGACTTGTCCCTCCTGTAAGCCTGTATGTCAGTACTCCTGGAAGACAAGTTCTCTCCAGGGGGAATTTGGGTATGGAGAGCTGTGGCACAGGGTCAGCTCCATGGTGTAGACGGAAGCCAGAAGGATCCTGTCCTTGGCTGTTCCTTGGTTCCTTTTTCCTGATATCTCTGGGCAGGCCACTCTTGGGGCAGGAATTTGAACTGAAATGGTTGTCTTTCTTGTGCTCACTAGTGTGTAGGCTCTCCTAGGAGACCAGCTCTCTCCCAGAGCTGTTTGTGTATGGATCCTATGGCCCAGGATCAGCTCCACAAGCTGTGGCACCAGAAATGAGATTTTTTTTTTTACTGAAAACAATCTACTGTAATATATTTATTATTATAATTATAATATATGATGTAGTTATTTTATTTTTTTTATTTTCTAAGTTTTTTTTATTTACATTCCAAATCATTTCCCCTTTCCCGTTTCCTCCCTCCCCGAAAGTCCCATAAGCCCCCTTCCCTCCCACTTTTCCCCATTCAACCCCCTCTCGATTCTCTGTGTTGGCATTACCCTACATCCAGTCTTTCCAGGACCAGGGGTCTCTCCTTCCATCTTCTTGGAAATCTATTGATATGAGAATTGTGTCTAGGGTATTCCGAGATTCTGGGTTAATATCCCCTTATCAGTGACTGCATACCATGTGTGTTCTTTTGTGATTGGGTTACCTCACTAAGGATGAAATTTTCAAGTTCTGACCATTTGCCTAGGAATTTCATGAATTCATTGTTTTTAATTGCAGAGTAGTATTCCATTTTGTAAATATACCACATCTTCTGAATCCATTCCTCCATTGAGGGACATTTGGGTTCTTTCCAGCTTCTGGCTATTATAAATAAGGCTGCTATGAACATAGTGGAGCATGTGTCCTTATTGCATGCAGGTAAAGCCTCTGGGTATATGCCCAGGAGTGGTATAGCCGGATCCTCCGGGAGTGTCATGTCCAGTTTTCTGAGGAACCGCCAGACTGCTTTCCAGAGTGGTTGTACCAGCTTGCAATCCCACCAGCAGTGGAGGAGTGTTCCTCTTTCTCCACATCCTCTCCAACAACTGCCACCCGAGACCCAAGCGATATTATGCCTGTCTGTCTCCGAGCCTGGCAGTCCCAACTACCTGGCCACTGGAGCAAAGAAGACGGAGTGCACTCTGCACACTCTCCGTGGTGCTGCTCACCCTGCAGAGGGGATGGCCTACAGCAGATCTGGCGCCCAGACGACCACAGCGCTGTCCCATTCTTGGGAGCAGACGGAAGCCCCAACAGGCCATGTCCCAAGCGATGTTATATTGGGGAAAACCTGGGTACCTGTCTCTTCAGTGCAGTCTACCGGAAGAGAGGTCGCCGAAGGGAAGCTGGTAGGCTCCCGCCCAGTGCGGGGTCCCTCTGCCAGGCAGAAGTCCCACAGCAGAGCTGGCACGCTGGTTACTGCAGATCTGCCCAGCTCTAGGGAGCAGCATACCAACAAGCCTCCCGAGACCCAAGCAATATTATGCCTGTCTGTCTCCGAGCCTGGCAGTCCCAACTACCTGGCCACTGGAGCAAAGATGGCAGAGTGCACTCTGCACTCTCTAGGTGGCGCAGGTCACCCTGCAGAGGGTATCTAGTTATTTTATATAACGCATGTGTTCAATGTTTTTAATATTAACTTTTTATAGCAAAAGGGCATGTACTTATAGAAATCTTAGGGAAAGTCATACACACACACACACACACACACACACACAGACAGACACACACACACAGAAATGATATTCTTAATCCAGAATTTACTCATAAAAATATAATCCCTTCTTCAGGAGCCTTATTATCACCAACAACCCCTAGAACATTGGAGAGATTTACTCAACACAGGTTTTACTCTCAAATCGGTATTTTTCTTTTTTATGACTTTGAAGACTAATTTTTGTCTACCTGCATAGAGCACTTAGTTCACAGTTGTGCTAATTTGTCAGTTCCCTTCATCCCAGAAAGTCAAATATTGAGTCTCCCCATGACTCAGCTGAACACACATAGGATTTTGTTGTTTTCATCAGTGCTGGATTTCCTTTATCTGCTAGCAAATGGTTTCAACAATGTAAATTTCTGATGATATAAATATACTTTAGATACTTACTGGATGTCATATTATTACTTCATTAAAATGGGAAAAATGGTTCAGAAAACAAAACTTATCTGGCTAACTAAGGTGATAGTAAGTATAAAAACCTGAACTCCAACTATGCAAGGCAGTTTTCTTCATGTTGTATTAGAGATCTCATTTTGCTTCTCGGCGACTTGATGGAGAAGTTCCATACAACAGAGGAAAGAAATGAGGTTCCCAAAAGTTAAGTAATTTGTCGGTCACTTAGTTCATCAAAGATAAGGCCAGGATTCAAGTCTGTACTTTCTTCTTGCAAAGCCTGTTTTTTTCCCCCATTCCACCATGTACATATGTACATGTACATTTGAACAAGGATTTCAAGAGTTGGAAAAAAGAAAGATACATTTCATAATATTATTAACATTGTTTCACAAATGGTGAGCAATGGATGGAATCAACTTTGCTCTTATTCTGTCTTATGTGTCTTTATATGAATACGTGATCCAGTGTTATCTCTTAGGAAAAATAAAAGCTAACATCAAGCAAAAAGTACTCATCTAATGATTCTATCATACTCTACTGACTGACAGCAACTGACAGTGACCATATATATATTATCATAATTATGATGATGGTGACTTTTAGGTGTCAACTTGACGAGATCATGAGGTTCTGAGATATTTGGCTGAATATTATTATTATTATTATTTTGAGCTGGGCAATGGTACTTGGCCCAAGGGTCAAGTGACTGGCACTCTGGTTCTCAGGCCTGAAGACTAGGGGTGAACTACACCCCTTTCTTTCCTAGATCTCCAGCTTGCATGTGTTTTCTTAGTGTTCACTTGCTTCTAACCATATATGTGGTATATATGGTTATATATGGATATATATATATATATATATATATATATATCTCCAAAAATAACTGGCAACTATATTCTGCACATGACTAGATACTTTATGCCTTAAGGTCAATGAAGTCTGTTACCATGACTGAGTTCTGCAAGCCATCCGGAAAGCAGCCACCACATCCAAAGTGTATACAAAGGAACATGGCTGCATCTGCATGCAAAACTTTACTTATAGTCACGAAATTTGAATTTCATTTCATTTCCTTGTCATATATTACAAGCCATACTTTTTATTTTTATTTTGTTATTTTTAACACACACACACACACACACACACACACACACACACATGTGGAGGTTGGAGGGGCTGGAGACATAACTCAGCAGTTAAGGGCACTGACTGATCTTCCAGAGGACCCATGTTCAAATCCCAGCACCCACATGACAGCTCACAACTGTCTGTAACTCCAAGATCGAACACTCTCACATAGACATACATGCAGGCAAAACATCAATGCACATAAAATAAAGGTAAATAAAAAGTTAAAAAATAATGAAAGAAAGAATATTTTAAAAAGCAAATTGAGGTCTAGAGGAATACAAAAGCAGGCAGGTGGTGAGCAGGATTTGATTCTGCAGGACATCGTGCCTACTTATGACACTGTTTACAAAGTGCACCCAGAGGACCAGAGAATATAGCAGTGTATCTGGACAAGACTGACATGTGGTATGTTCGCAGTACAGATCGTGAAGTGTGGTAGATTTCCATGAGTTTCACATCGCTGGCACATTCACCATTCATTGCCATCTATAACAGAGGTGACTGTTGAACTCTTTTGGGTGACAGTGAGAGCCCAGTGGGAGACTTGAGAAGGCCTAGGAGAGAGAAAGTCCGTGAGGGTTGAGAAAGAGCCAGCTCTTGGAATGTGGGTGCTCAGGAGAGTCAGCATCTATGCCGTTTGTATATACTTCATGTTTACAAAGTATGAATATACTGTTTTATTGAATTTTTACATCAATCTATGTGGCACTCACAGTAAGATTAGCTCTTGATCAGAGAAACACACACCTAAGTGGTTTAGTTATGTAAGTGGCCCGGGGGTGAGGGGGGCTGCATTTGTTTTCCCTCAGGCAGGGAGCTAATGCTGAGTGAGCATTGCTAAAGGTGAAAGCTAAACAGACATATTTCAAAGCACTCAGTGTGAGAGGGGAGGTGGGGAGGAGGGGTGGGGTGGGGGGAGACAAAGTAAGATCCAGGCCTCCCAGGGTTTTTAATAATCTTCACCACTTAGGCAAATCACTGGAGACTGTTCTCACTGATGACTGGGTGCTGGCCACAGGCTTTCCCTATCACTTTCCTTGCAGAATTGAATCCAGCAGTCCCCATTGCCTCTTGGCCAATGTTACAATAAAGCTATTTGCAGGTCATTCATTATATGGGACTATCTGAACCAATAGTGCTAGTTCACTAAATTTAAACCTTTTGACAGTTATCTCTGATTTCACTTCCTTGTTCTGTTTAGCTTCCCTTCCTCATTTAAGCTAGGTAATATGATATGCTGAAAACAACATGGACCTTGGACTCAGGGATTTGAGTCCCAGATGTGCCATTTATTAGTTTCTAACTTGGAAAATTGCTTAACCCTTCAGATGGCCTTCATCTTTGCATTCTAAGAAAAAACTAATAGTATGAACGTGGTAGAAAAATTGCCCATGAGTTAATATATGAAACACCTTCTTAACATGCCTAGTTGATGGTGACATTTGTTACCTATAACTGTAAGTGCTAAATGACAGTCATGTATAAAGGATCCCAGAAGTGTACTAGCCAATGAGATATAATCCCTTCCCTACTGTGACAGTAAAGTCTTCTCTATGTGGACTCTCCAGTTGCATCTTTTTCTCCACCTGAAGATAACACTTTCCTAACACATAAAATATGTACAAACAACATAGTACTGGTCACCTTAGTTATTATCTGTTCCACAAAGGCAGGCAGTAACAAATTAACCAGATCATTTAGCTTCTATTTAACTAAAGAGAAAAAAAATTATCAGTTGTCTACTGGTTCTCCCCAATGTCCAGTTTTTTCCTCTTTTTTTTTGGTAGGGGGAGGGCTGCCTATTTTACTAGTCTCCCTCCTCTGGGTTAGAATTTGGTGGATTGTCAGCAGGCACACATTTTCACTTCTGTAAACTAGGTGTCTATTTATTCCTTGTCTTTATCTTCCTGGTTTTCTATAGAACTGATCATTCTGGACAGCTTTCTTCCTCTTTATCTTTATTTTTTTCTTTATCTTCCATGATATTTTTGTCATACTTCTATCTTCTTGGTATTCTTCTGGCTCTTTCTTCTGCATGTCCCATGTGGGCTCATTCTTCACCATCAAGTTATGGAATATTCCAGAACCTCATTCCTTCCTAGGCCACTTTCTTTCTACCTAAAAAGGAAAGGGGGAAGAGAATGATCAATATTTTCACTTTAATATTTTTGTTACTGTCTTCTCTGTCCTCAATAATTCAAGCTTAAAATATCAACCAGGTCTGTTCCCTCCTTGTTCCTTGTTCTGTTTTTTTTTTTTGTCAGTGTGTTTGTATTGCATAAACTTTGGACTAGGCAAGTCGTATAACTCCTCCCAGAGATTGAATTGTATGCTTAGGAAAGTTACCACCAGTGTTTTCTTCTCCCATAAATTCCAAAGACTGTACTGTGCTTATTGCTATGAGAATACAGTTCCTTAAATGAAGATATAGTGAATAGTATTTGGTGAGATTTTTAAAATGTTCATTACTAGAAGGACATTTGAAGATTTTGTGTCACTAAGAAAAGTAAGCATTGGTGATGAAGTGATTCTATTTCTCCTTGTCTGGTCCAGGTAGGGACAAAATGAAAAAGAAGCAACCAGCATAGCAACAAACAGACGACATCTTCTCTTTAACATGTAACCATTGATGTATCAATGCCCAACAAATCCCATGGACATAGAGCAGCCGAAACTATTTCTTATGTGTTCACCCTGTGACCTAGGTTAGATGGCAAATGTCTTCTGACATGGAAATTTCTGGTTTCTTTAGAGACACAGTTGTATCATGTGATTTTTTTTTTCTGGAAGCTGTCTTATGAGAGGATACTTTGCTGAAGCAGACATGTGGTGTTTGTGTGTGTGTGTGTGTTTGTGAAAAGGGCATGTGATGTTTTGCTGGAGCAGACACTTGAGAGGGAGTATGATGTTTAGAAGGAATATAAATATAACCCCATGAAGGGTGCTCTTGTAGTGATTTGCCTTACATCGCTTCTTTGCTGGTCTTTGCTGATCTTTGTCTCTCGTGACGTTGTAGAAAGAAATACAACAAAGAACTTCTCATGGTATTCTAGATGCTTCTTGCTGCTTCCCCAGACCTGTGCCAATTTGGGGGGCCTTGCAGTTTCTTCTGGATTAAGCCACTGCTACGGATTTATGTTTGGAATTGCCCCAAAGAACTGCTTCTAAACAGGTCTACATCCCCCTTGTCGTATTAACCTTCTTTCTCCTCAACCTTTGGTCAGTCAGCTAGAAGGGAGGTTGAAGCATTTAAGAACTCTTATTAAAGTAGGTTTTGAAAAATCTAAGCCTATAAGCTTCCCAAGGAACGTTTTCCTTTTGGCCATGGCATTCACACCAGGAAACTAGTAGAAACAGATGAAAGTATTTATGACCTGAGCTTCACACTGACTCTGCAGTTGTTAACTTAGATTCTGCAGGATGAAGCAAGCCAGGCTGGGTAGTCCAAAGGTCATCTGAGCTCTTCCCTTCCTCTGTGGGAAGAATTGCAAGATTACCTGACAGAAAGCAAGCATATAACGACGGGCAAAGAGCTGGAGCTGCTAATCTGACCTGCTATTCGCCTCCACTGTGAGAGATGGTGAATCCATTGCTCATTAACAGAAATGTCATCTTTAATAGACTTCTCCCATTCATGCCTCAGCTTCCTCTCCTCGTTTATCTGCAAGACGTGGCTTTGCGGAAGCAGGAAATATCAAGACTCAATGGAGTTGCCTTCAGCATACATTCTGGCAAAACACAACTCAGCTAGACCCTAAAGTAGGAATGTCTGGATCTCCTTATCCCTAGTGACCCTTTACTCTGCTGTAGAAATGGGCTTGTAGGAGGAACAAGACACAAAGTATGAAATAAACTGAGAATGTGTGGGATATCCCCCACAGTGGGCAAGTGGAAGCTTCTTGGGAATTGGGTGACTTCTCCAAGACATTTTGTAGAGGTGTCAGGAGGAAATGGAGGCTAGTCTCCATGACTGTGAGACCTTACTAAATAAAGGCTTCTTCCATCCCCAAAGCATCTGACACACTTTACACATCCTTGCCTGACAGTATTCAGTAAAGTCTGAATCAGATCTCTGATTTATCACAGGTTTTATGAGGATTGATGCAATTTACTAGTAGTAAATTGTAAGAATGAAACATCCAATAGTCATGTTTTTGGAGATCAGATTTTGGGGGGGTGTAGGGAATGCCAATTTAGTGGGAGAAATGCCAACTTAATAGTAAGACTTTTTCTGACATTGACAGAAAGAGGCTTTGTGATAACGCATAAATCATTTTAAGTCCTGCTTTTCATCACTGTCGTTTTTAGAAGACCATTTTGGAAAATACTTGTTGGAGAAGAGAGAAAATTTTCCTGGGATTCTTTTTCTTTTTCTTTTGAGACCTGTTCTTCTCTTGCTGTGTGACCTTGGGCAGATGATTTGACCTCTCTGAAGCTCAATATTTCTATCTGTAAGGTTACTTCTTTGAACATGAATTTGTTCTAACCTTTAGCTTCTTAGTAGATTTCACAGCTAGGTATTAGAAGACACCTTTACCCCACCCACACACACACCTTTCGCAGTCAACAGCAAACCATGATCAAATAGGAAAAAAGTGGAAGAAATATTTTCAGGGAAATAATGTACATTTGTCAGCCTTATCTTTTTTAAGAACTTGAAAGAAGGAACTGGTCCTGTTGGATTAGTGTTCCCTGCAGGTGTGTTCCTCCTCCCCAAAACACATGCTATCATTTAAATATCCTGACAAAGTTGTCTAAAGACATGAGTTCTGTCGAGCATGATGTTTTGGGCACTGAGAGAGCTTTCCTTTTCCAGTATCTCTTCTTTTTGTTTCATCCTTGCTGCCTGTGGGGGAAAAAAAGTCATGTCCCTTGCACTGTAGAAACAGAATACAAAAAATAAACAGTGACTGATTAAGGGAAGTGGCTTTATTATGAGGTTAAAAAACAGTATCATCAATAACAGTAATAATGGAGAAACATAATAATGAATAATTAAACATAATAATAGAGTCATGACAATAAAAACCAATGAATAATGCAGTTTTATTTGTGATGATAGGACTGTTCTTTCTGATGATGCATCCTTAGTCCTGAACAGTTCTAGGAGAGGTGTAAGCATAGAGAGGCTTTTCATGTATTTCCCCTAAGGATGCACCCAGAGAGCTGTGATTCTGTTTTCTTCCCCCTTTCTCTTAATACTGTCTTTATGCCCCCCTTAAATTTTAATTATGTAAAATAAGCACTTATTTTGGGTTTCCTGTGATGTCTCTAGCCTAGGGATCACACCAACCATACAACTGTATCCTGGGAAATGTTCTTGTTGTGACCCAAGAAGGTATTAGCAGTCAAGTGACATCTTGCTAGTAGGAACCCCCTGATTTTTCAGGTACCCATCTGCTCCCTTTGTGCAGACATTCACTGGAACAGTAAACTTAGTACCATACAGTACACAAGAATAATTAAGACAGAGGACCATAAATAGTGGTTGACAAGTTTGGGGAAATCTCTGTCATTGACACTTCTGCACTGAATCCATGTCTTTTTACCAGACTCCTGTCCTCAGGACTTCTGTGAAATAGTGTACGGTTTCAAAGCCTGACTAGCGTAGCACAGGAAATCAGTGCCAGAGAGGTGCGGCCTATTTGGAGGGTCCAGATTGCTTCATTGGTTAGAAAGTGTAAGTAGGTTATCTGATTCTCCAAAAGGCACAAAGGTGGCAGGGTAAATGATATCTTCTCCCCAAGCTAACAATGAGGCATAGATAATGGAGCTGCCCGCAGAATCCCTCCCTCTCCTCCTCTCAGACAATGTGTGTCACACTGAAACACTTAAAAAAAATTCTGAAGACATCTGAAAATATCAAAGACAAGACCTTTGTGGTTTTGTTTCCGACAGATTTTGTGCACTTGGCTGTTATTAACCTGATCTGCAAGTGCACATGATCATTACTGCAAGCCTTAATTCTGCATAGCAACTCAGAGGCTGGGAGAAAGCTTCTATTCAAAGGGTCAACATATGAAACATCAAGCTGATGAAAAGTTCGGAGTAGGCACTATTAGAAGAGTGTAGAAAATGCTTCATCAAGTGAAAAAAGAAAAGAAAAAGAAAGAAAGAAAAAAGAAAGTGCCTTGTCATTTTCAGGAGAACATCCTTTGGTTTGTACTGAAAGAACTATTTTAGGAGGCCATGAGGAAACACGCCATTCTGTGCATGGATTCTTTGTCAACTGTGTCTTCTCTGGTTTTCTCACTGAGTTGTCACCATATATTTGGTAGCACAGCTCTTTATTTTCTGAGTTGGTTTGGGGTGTTAGTGGGACCTTTCAATATGAAAGCTCATTCCCCTTAGTTCTGTAAAATATTCCTGAGGTCTTTTTTGTGTGTCTCCCTTTTGAAGAGGCCCTGTTATTGATATGTTGGCCTTCTCTGACATCTAGTTTATGGTCTTTCACTTCCTGTCTCCCATCTTTTTCATCTTCTCCACTTAACATCATCCTGCCTTTTGAAGCCTGCTTAATTTTGTCTTTTAACACTCAACAGTTACGTTTAATTTATTCTAATATATTCTTAAAGTCTAAATACCACCGTCTTTTCTGTCCAGCAAAATTCTCCCATCTTCTGTTTGGGAGATGTCATCCTTAAAGCTACCCTTTCTAGATGTTTGTTTTCTGAAACATCATTGGATATTTCCTGTATAGTCTTCAGACTCTCTATGTAGCTCAGAATTCCATGAAATCGCTGAACTCTCTTCTCCTGCTTCACTTTCCTCCCTCTCCCTCTTCCTTCTCCCTTCCCCCCCTCTCTCAACCTAGAAATTTGCCCAGGGCATTGGCCACTTTTCTCGCCACTGGGACAAGATACCTGATATAAGAAATTTAAGGGATGAAGGATCTATTCAACAGGATCACAGACCACCATGGCGGGCAAAGATGGCGGGCAACAGAAAGCCGTTGATGGCAAGCAGAGATCTTATCTAGAACTGGGCTCCCAGCTACAGCTCTCACTGCTTGACTCTCACCAAACACTTCTTGCAGTTTGCCTTTAACCTTTAAAGGTCCCGCAGCTTCCCTCAAACAGCTAGCAGGGTATCTGGTGTTCAAAAGAGCAAGACTGTAGTAGAGGCAGCAAGGAGGCTGAGGTTGCGCACAGATGCTCGAAACATCGATTTTCCCTTAATCTTCCTGTTTGAAAAAAATATATCATACGGGGGTGGGATGAGGAGCATTTGCTTCGTAGGCAGAGGTCCTAGGGTCTCCGGGATGTCAGTTCCAGGACCACCATCAAGAAAGGAGAAGCAGTGGAGATTGAACAGGGGACGGAAGCCTAGCCTGAGGAGAATCGCTGATGTCGCTTGGGTCTAGCTCTCCTGCATTCGGAGCCTCTGTTACTCTCATACGTGCCCAGAAGTCCATTCTACTGTTTAGCGGGTGGCAGGAATGGGCTGCCTCTTGATAGCATGCATGTGGGTTCTCTTTGTTTATTATTCAACATGCTAGCTACTACTCATAGGCATTTGACTAATACTTTCACAGTCACTTGACGCTTCAGTGCTTTCAGGCTGTCCAGAAGTCTAGTGTGACCCAGCTCACTGTTAGAGCCTCCCTTAGATAGGAGAAAGCTTCTATTATTACTGTTAGTATTTATTCTTCCACGTCCTGTTTAAAACAGAATCCCCTTTTCTCTCCATTTTTCAATGATGTCTTGAATAGTCTTCTTTCCCCTTTTCTGTTGAAAACCTTTCTGTCAATTTTGGAAAGAATATGTCATAAACGAAATATGTTTGACTCTTTGTATGTATTCAGAATTTCTTTTCTGACCTATTTTGATTCAATCTTTGTCCACATGCATCGAGGCCAGACCTCAAGATAAAATCGTTTCCATCAGCCTTGGCCAATAACTGTTTTTGTATCTTCCTGACTTAAAAACACTTATTATATATGGTCAAATGTTATAATTTTCAATCTATGTAATAATTTTCGTCTCTATTACTGGATAAGAAAACGTGGTGATCAGCCCAACATCTATCTTTATAGTTTCACAGACAGAAACATGCTTTTTGGAAGTCTCTAAGTAGAGCTGGGCTGGGCTTTTATTGTAGCTTTTCCTTTCTTGCCTGCAGGAAACAAATAGTAAAACCCAAGGATCCATAAGCCTTTACAACCCTTCCATCAGAGAAGACCAGGTCTCTAAGCAGCAGCAGCCTGCCGGGTTTTTTTTTTTTTTTTAATACAATGAGTTTGAGAAGGGCTCCTTCACATTCTGGTTGTACTCATTTTCAGGGGCTCTCGTTCTTAACTATTTCATGGTCTGGGGAGACATGTTGCTGATTTTATTGTTCAAAGTCTTTTTTCTCTTTTTCTTGTGGTGTGAATGATGTTCCATAAGGAAGATTAAGATATATAATAACCAGACAGAAACTCTCAGGTTTAGCTGCTGTTAGATTTATGGCAAAGTTTATGGAGATTTCTTGAGCCTGGGAACACATGTCCAGGAATGTTTCTGCAGTCACATGCATGCGTGGAGTGTGAGGCTTTTCTGGAGCATGGGTAAACACCTCTAAGGTTGTGTGTCACTTCCTGCAGACCCCTGAGTCTCTCTGATTTAAGTAGAAAGGTGTCTGTCAGTAATGCAAACAAAACCCACTTTAACCTCTGAGTCCCAACATCTGGAATACTTATCCCTGTGACAATTGTGGGGTTGGCTCAATGTTCACTTTCCCAATGGTCCACTGAAAGAACCATTTGGGAAAAACAAAACAAAACAAACAAACAAACAAACAAAAAAGAAAACAAAAAGAAAACCAGCTCGGGAGCAGGGGTGGGAATTATCTCAGAGTGATTACCACTAAGAATAGTACCATGCTGAGTTGTGGTGGCAGCATCCCCCTGCCTCTGCAACTGACTGCCTGGCTTTTGCACCACAGAGCCATTCTTGTTTTGCTAACACTGTGAGTAAGCAAACACAAGGATCCTGTTGTTGTTGTTTTGTTTCCTTTAAAAACTTTTTAATCCATATACTTAATTTTAAACTTTTATTCCTCTGTATGTCCCAGAAAGGAATCTCAATAATTCAATACTCACAGCCCATTGCAACGGCTGAGTGATTAGAACAAATATTGTTCCTGCCCATCTTAACCATCTTTGCACTTTATAGTCTCCAGTTAGCTACATCAAAAAAGGAAGCTTCTAGAATAAACAGACACTATACCAATGGTCAAAGGCACTTTGGAGTTTCCCCCAAGAACTTCTGAGGACATAGTATTTCTTAAATGCAGAATGCAGAGTGGAAGTGTAACCAGCCTAAGTTTAAGGTTAGGATTGTGTGGAACAGCTCATAATGGTGTGTGTCATGGACTATGGAACATCAGAGTTAACTATAAGCCATAAAAATATACATGATTTCTCCCAAATGAAGCACATGTTCAGTTAGTTATTGAGATGAAAGTATGCAACTTGTCCCCAGTTCCCGGTAACCATGTCAGGCCTGATTGACTTGGTATTTCTGGGTATAGGTAATTGCTTTTCTCCACTTGAGGATAAAATGACAGGGAACAGACACTGTACAGCCTCTGGACATTTATTCCAACTCACCACTGGCAACTTTAGATTTATTAGTTGAAGCCCTTGGGCAAATCTCAAAATATTACCTTATGAAATGTTATTAATATGTTCCTGAAGCTAGTGTCTTAACTCAGCTCTCTCTGGCCGAAAATTCCTTTTATGTGTACCTCTCTTCTAAGTGAACATTCTAGGAAATTCTTTCCTCCAAAGTCTTCATTCATAATACTAATAGCCACCAGTGGTATAACACAGAATAGCTTAGAAATGCTGTCGCATGCCAGAATCCATTGGTTCTGTTCTGTGAGGTTGGAGTAATTATTGCTGTTTTGCAAGTGATAAAAGCCATGCTGAGGAAATTGATTTGGCCAAGGTCGCTCGGTTAATGAGTAGTAGAAGTGCATTCAAAATCCAAGACTTCGGACGCCAAGGCACTTCACTTGTTCTTGAAACAGAATTAAGACCTTTTACACTCTTCTTCATCAGAGAATATAAGTCAGAGGCAAAAAATAGCTTACTTATAATTGCAGTAGCAGAGAACTAAAAGAATTAATTACTGAGTATGTATTGATACTTGCATAATGTCCATCACTGTGTGTCTTGGCGGATACATTTCTTATCCTTGCTTAGAAAGGATTTTTCAACAGTACTTTAACAGAAAGAGATAACTAAAGATGGTATTTATGCCGTAACTCCCCCCATACATATCTTCACTGTGACTTCATGCATGCATTCTATCCCCAGTTAGCTTTTTCCTTATGTGATGACTACAGAACTCTGTAACCTTTTATGTTATTTATTGACTGCTACTCACAATGAAAAGTTAGTTACCATTAGAGTAGCGCTGTCTGTTTGTTGCACTTGCTGCTGTGCACCAAGAAGTTAGAGATGTCTGGCACATACTAGGTACTCCACGAATGTGTGTGACATAGCTAGATGAATGACTAAGCTAACACACATGAAATGAAACCTATCAAGTCTTTGACATTTTACTTTTAGCCTCAAAAAGATTCAGAGAAAGGTGATCATTGCAAGCTAGTCCAAAGATTACTGAAGGTCAGAAGAGCTGCCCCTTGGGCAGGCTTATGAAATTTGGGTTGGGTTTGGACTGATGAACTAGGGAGGGGAGAGGGGGCTTTTTAAATTTTAGGTTTTGTTTGTTTCTTTCTTTTTTGAGAATTTCATAAATGAAAACTCTATTTAAAACCCTTCCCTCTATCCTTCCAATTCTTTCCATGTCCTTTTCCCACTTCCTCTTGAATTATTGACTTTTTTCTTCTTTAGTTACTATTGTTACAAATGTATAATGTATGAATATATATATATAAACATATATATATATGTTTTTATATATGTTTATATATATGTTTATATTATATATACACATAATCTACTGAGTTCATTTATTGTTTCTGATTTGTATATATGTATTTAGAGATGGACACTTGGGATTGGTTCAGTTATCAGGGAGCTAGTCCCAGAAGATTTATTCTCCTTGTCTTAGCAGCAATTAATTGCCTATAGCCCTTCATATTACAAAGTGGTGTCCCATAATATTTTCCCTATCCACACTGGTATGTCAACTAGTATCATTATGGAGGTCCTGTTTAGGTGACCTCACTGATGTGAGTTCATAGATGCGTTTTCTCTGTTATGCTTAGGAGACATTGTTTGGCATCAGGTAGCCAGGCCTCTGGCTTTTACAACCTTTGTGCTCTCTCTTCTGTAATGTTCCTTGAGTCTTGGGTGCAGCGGTTGTGTTTGTGATGTTTTAGTGTGGGTTGGCTACCCTGCCATCTGTTATGTTTTTCTTTTTGACTAGTTGTTGTAACAACTAAAGGATTGGATCCACAGGTAAGATAAACGATTTAGCATTTGTCTTCTCTAGTTCCATCCATTTGCCTGGAAATTTCAAGATTTTTTTTTTTTTTTTTGCAGCTGAACAAAATTTTCCTTTTTTTTTCAATTAAATTTTTGCAGAGCATGTTTTGATCATATTCTTTCCCTTCTCCCAACAACTCCCAGATCCTTCTCATCTTCTCCCTACCCATCCAACTTTATGTTCTCTCTCTCAAGACAAAACAAAGTCAAAACAGACTAAAATAATTAATAACAACAATAATAACAAAAATATCAAAACAAATTTAAAAGCACACACAAATAAAAACTTCTGTATTAGTCAGGGTTCTCTAGAGTCACAGAAGATATGGATAGTCTCTATATAGTTAGGGAATTTGTTGATGACTTATAGTTGATGACTACTTGACTTAGATCTATAAAACCCATGGTGGAAGGAGAGCATATATCACTGACATTGTCCTCGAACTTTCATATGAGTCCTACACATGCTTATGGGTGTGGGTGTATGTGTCTCTGTGTTTGTGTGTGTGTGTGTGTTCGAGTGCGCATGCACACAATAAATGCTAATAGTAATAATAACAATAATAATGCTAATACACAAAATTGAAAGCCTGATAATTTTCTCCTCTCCTAGTCTCCTTCCTTCCTAGTTTCCTGACCCATATTCATACTCATTCACATGTAAATCTCACATAATTAAAAATAGATGTTAGGCTCACAATCTGAGAGAGAACAAGGAAGGGGTAATTTTTTTTCCTGCTTCTGAGAAATGGAGGGGAGATACATCTTACGACTAACATCAAGAGCCAATGGCAGATGGACAGACAGCAACGGGAATCCAAGGACCTCTTGTCAAGCCTGATCTTGCTGCCTGTTTCCTAACTGGTCCTTTAATATGTAACATATTTATGATGATAGTCAGGACAGTGCCCATGATTCTCCTTTTTGGCACTTTTATTTAGGAGTATTTTCCTCTTGTTCTGAATGTAGTAATCAAAACAGAAAGAGGGAATTATTTAGATATAAGAAAAGCACATCTAATAAGAAGATCCAATAAATAGATAGATAGATAGATAGATAGATAGATAGATAGATAGATAGATAGATAGGGTATAGCTGGTAGAGAGGCATGGAAGTGATTGCAGGCTTCGGTGTGAACCTCTGGGCTGACTGAGGAAAGAACAAACACCTCTCTAAAATTAATAGCCCTTAATTGTAGCTTGAAAGGCAAATAAAAATGTATGCTTGGGATCTGTGTCTCTTCTCATCTCTTCCTGTTATGAAATATGACTCCTCGGAGCTTTTTGTCTTCCCTTGGAGAGCAAAAATCCATTGTTTCTGCTGACTTCTTTTAGGCAGGTTAGGGCCCTGTTTCTAGCTTCCCACTAACTTTACAGAAGCAACATATTCTGCTGTTTACATTCATTAATTTAAAGACTGTGGCCTAATTTTGGCAAATTGTGCTTTGTTATAGAGCATGCTCGAAGCTGGCAGATAATATCCTGGTGTGATTTGCCCCTTCATTTCTTGGAGAGATGATAACATCTCTGAGGTTATTACTAAAATGCTGCTTGTTGTTCTAAGGCATTTTGATCATTACTTATTTTTAGGTTTTATATAGCATCATTCCCCTGAGGAGCTCAAGGCAAATTTCGCAAATGTGAACAATCTTCTTTTGTTAGTGTGTTTTGGTTTGGGGAAGGGGAAAAAAGCAATACTATTTTCCTGTCTCTCTAAGTTCCACCAGATATCAAACCAAGCTCCCTAACCACCGTTCCTTGTCTCCAGTTTATAGTTTTCCTTTATATCAATAATTATAAGGAAAAGCTAGGGTTTTGGATGTCCAGTGGGAGGAATAAACCATTAAAACAAGGTACAGCAGGGAGAGTCTGCAAAATATGTGAGGTGTAAGGTGGATTGTCAAATCCCCTATGAGAACTCTTCAGGCAACACAAGGGGGTCACTTCATGTTTTCTCAGGAATGTCCTTAATGGGTGACTTCAGCTGTATTGCTAGCTAGAGCTGTCTTAGGATAGGAGATGAGGCCCCGTCTATGAGATGTTTATTTTGTAATTGTCCCCTTGGGCACTGGAAGGCACTCTTTACTGCTTCTTCTTGTTGTTTATTGGTGTTTGTAGTTGTTTGTTTGTTTGTTTTTCCCACTCTTTCTCTTCATTAAAGAAATCACTGTTGAATTTCAGAAACCTCTCCAGGGGAAACACAAGATAGAAATAAAATAGAAAGAAGAAAGGGAAGAAATAAGATTGAAGATAGAAACACACAGATGGGGGAGGGGAAGGAAGAAGGGAGAGAAGGAGGAAGGGAAGGTGAGGGAGAGAGAGACAGAGACAGAGAGAGAGAGAGAGAGAGAGAGAGAGAGAGAGAGAGAGAGAGAGAGAGAGAGCGAGCGAGCTTATTTTTAGAAGAATGTTTATAATGTTCAGGGTTCTCACTAGAAGTGTGTGCCTGAATAAGTGTAACTGTGTGTGTGTGTGTATGTGTGTCTTTGTGTGTCTGTGGTCCTGAGTAGGAATCAGGGCTGTACACTAAAGCATCTCTGTGTGAGTAGTGCCTGTATAACTCACCACCTAGCATTTTTGACTTGAGCCCCTGGGAAGCTGAACTCTGGGAATGGGAGTATCGAGAGAAGGGTACAGAAAGTTTTATTAAACCATGTTGTGCTGGGGGAATGAAAGATGGACCATGACAAAAGTAAAATCAAATCATTTATCAGCTTTTAAGAAAACCTAAACTCTGAAATTGGCCCAGATTTAAGTTTGGTGTGCAAAGTTTTTAGCCCATGATACTACTCTACTTGAACTTGTTGTCTTTTTCAATTGGCAAACAAAAAAAAAAGTTAGCCAAAAGGACAAAAACTCAAAAAAAAAAAAAAGGAAAGAATTAAAAACATCACTCCATGTCTTGTGATCCTAAGGCATACATACCAGACATGCTGACAATTGGTATTTCCAGCTACTTCGGAGCCATGGATTTTAAAATGAGTAATGTACCAGGGTGTATGTGTGTGTGTGGGGGTACCCATGTGGGGCTTCCCTTTCCCCAAGGACAAGGGGAGGGGGTGGAAGCAGGAGGTGTGAGGTCAGTGACTGGGAGAACAGGGAGGAAGGCTTCAATCAGGCTGTAAAGTGAATACATAAGCCAATTAATGGAGAAAAAAAAAAGACAGTAGATGACTGGGAAACACACTGCCAATTATTCCTGGAGCTTCAGATTATTGGGTTGATGTAGGATATGCCCAGTCGTAAGATTTCTGCAGTGTGTACATGAGCGAAACAGCTATAACCCTTGCTTCAGTCACCTGGATCCTGCTGAGCTCTTAGATGAGTTGTCCTCTATGTAGAAGTGTCTTAGGAGTATTGAATTAGGACATACTTTGCCCCCATTTGTGAGCAGCTTAATGATTTGCCTAGGGATCATTGGCACAGCTCGAATGTGTGGCGAACAGGCTCACCTGACCCTGTTCAGGGCTGTCTTGCTTTGCTGAGAAAGCTGGGTGAAGTAGAAGGGCTGGAGTCACCACGCCCACTGCCAACAGTCCATAGATCGCACTGGGCTTAATTACTCATGGGCAGCTTTTGTTGAATACAGCAGGGAAAAAAATGCAACTTGGTAGTAAAATGAGACTTGCTTTTAATATAATCTGAACATCTCAATGTCTTCCACCAAGCATTTCATGCCATGAACTAAGAAATCTAGTGTTTATCCTTGAAGACAAACAGACTTGGGACTGGGGAAACAGCTTAATTGAACTTGGAAGCACTAGGAATAGAGCTTCAATCCTATGTGAAAAAGGCCAAGCATAGTATTAGGTGTTTATAATCTCTGCCTTAGGAGGTTGCTATAGGGGATTTCTGGGGCTCAGTGGCCAATACGCTTGTCTTACTTGGGTAGTTCAAGGCCAAAGAGAGACCCTGTCTCACAACAACAAGAAGCAAAGATAATGCTTTTGAGAAATAGCTCTGGAGGTTGTCCTCCGGACTATATATGCATACTCAAGTACATGCATGGACATGCAGAAAGACCTGGATTTCCCTTTTTTCCTCTTTTACCCCATATCTTAAAAGACCATAATAATCCAGTGACAGACTTACTTGTAAAGAACTGTTTTGCAATGCCAAGAGTGCAGTCCTGAGGACCTACTTCATCTCTTTGAAGAATGCTGTGTTTCTATCTTGTGTTTCTTCTACTCTTTTAGATTTAGTGTCTACCACCACCCCCCCCCCCGTGTGTGTGTGTGTGTGTGTGTGTGTGTGTGATTTACCTATATATGTTTGGTGCCTGCAGAGGTCAGAAGGGGGTTTTAGATTCTCTGGAACTAGTTACAGATGGTTGCGAGCTACTCTGTAGGTATCAGGAATCAAAGCCAGCAAGAATAAGTTGTTCTTAACCACTGATTCGCCTCTCTAGCCTCTTGGATTCCCTTTTGTAATGAAGTAAAAGTTTCACTGTTGTGGTATGACTCTTAAGAGAATATCACAAGAAGAAATTTGAGAACACTGTCACTCTATGGGACAGCTAAGAAAATTCTAGCTTAGGAACATAACTGATGCATTCAAAGGCATAAGAAAGTAATGATAGATCCACAATGAGCATCTCATTCTTTATATTTATATGTCCAGCATTTGCATACTAATTATTTAAAAGGTCATATTACAGAATACATGTTTTCTTTTTCTTCATCTTTTTTTTCTGTCTATTCATGACACTATAAATTCACCTCATCAAAAATAGTGATAAGGAAAATATATCTTGGTGGCTTAGAGGAATATATTGAGAAAGGAAAAATATTATATATTGGAAAACCAAGGAGCTAGCTATAAATTTCTGCCATTTTATTTTTCTTATGCAGTCACAAATTCCTTGGGGTCTGCGTATAAATTGCCAGTGGAAGTCAATAAACCTAGTAAATCGTCCCCATTCCTACCAATGACTAATAGTAAAGTAAAATTGAGTTGTTGCTAACTTATTTGTTAGCAGGTTGTTTTAATTATTGGGTGTAGAAAGGTTTTGCAACTTCTGGAAACCTTCAAATGTTTTGTCTCTCCTCGATAATTGAAGTGGAGCAACGTGAATTGAATCATTTCTCGTCTGTTTTGTCTCTGCCGACTTCAGTCAGTTAAAATTGCATGTGTTGTTAATAAGCAATCTTTAGGATTAGTCAGAGTGAATACTGCTTGCCAATGTCAGAACCAGTTAGTCAGGCTCTGCAGGACTGACCTACATTGCTTCTTAATGCATCTCTTTGTACAAAGGCAATTCTAACATTACCATTGACCTACCTATTACCCAACTTCATTTGTCGAATATCTTCCATGTGCAGGACATTTCACTAGATAAAGAAACCGGGGGGGGGGGGACAAGGTCGTAGAGTAAAAAAGACGAAAGGATCTATGTTAAACGAACAATGAATTTTATATTACTGAGATAATCCAATAACATATGGCTGAGTGTTTAGCATTTGTTCTGAGAGTCAAAGTGTAACGTTATTAAACAAATGTGTTTAGTCTAGGTTCACAATGAAACATTTGCTAAATAATATATGAAAAATTAGTTACCCGAAACTCACATAAATAAGTAAAAGTAACAGATTTTATTAATGTAATTTCAAATTTGATATGTATCTGGAACCTGTATAAGTCATACCGATATAAGCAGTTTCATTTAAGCAGTTCATTGCATCTTTGGATTCGACAAATCATTGTATACCACTATTATCTCTCACAAAATAAGGTCATGGAAATGGGCCGTACATGAGTGTAGTAGACTTTTTATTTTACTGCAGATTGTACAGTGACTTTGTGGGTTTCTTTTATCTTTAAGTTTTACTTGGGATCATCTTGCTGTTGAAACCTGTATGAATGGAGGCTGATTCACAGAAATTAGAGACATCGAACTTGAAGTAACGTCCCCAATCTGATTTCAATCTGTTCTTCAGTCTGAACCATTCAGTTCTCACTGGAATCCTCCTAGGACTAGAATTTCCTGGGAGATATCCAGTCCTTTGGAGGCTGTAAACAGTAAAACAGCTTTTTTTTTTGTAGTGTTATGTCTAGCACTAACTGAATTCAGGACGGATTTTTTGTTGTTGCTATTATTTTTCAAACTTACAAATTTTCTTCATTTTAAGTCTTAAGGATTTCTCAGGAACGTGAGTTCTTTTGGGGAGGAATTTCTTTAGTATAAAATATAAGTATAATGCAAGTATAATAGATACTACATAGACTATGATACTACATAGACAATTTTTATGATAAATTTTCATTATAGTGATTTAGTATGATTTATGTTATTTATTATATATTATACAATATGTTATTATATGTATGTATTTTATGTATTGTATATATGTACAATATAATAGATATTATTTATATGTATACACACATAGTATATTTTTAATTTAATCTTCAATATCAGTCCACAATTTCTGATGTTAATTTATTGCCTAAGACTGGGAAACATAAGGCAGATAGAAATAAATCACTTTTTAGTACTTTGATGGATAAGTATGCTTAATGTCAAACGCAGGTATAAAATTAGCTTAATTCTCCTACTAAAACCATCTAAAATATGTATGAGAAATACCTCCTGATACTGATTTTTCTTTTTCTTTTTAACAAAATCCTGGTTTTTCAGGTTGGCATAAATTATCCAGCTAAAAGAGGACAATTCCTATTCTCCATTGCTCATGAAGTCACATATCTAGGATGTATCCAGTGAAAGTTCACCAAGAGCCGTGTATAATATTTCTAAAACATCCTCTTAAATACAAGTGGTTTTCTCTTACCCCACTCCTTTATTATTATTTAGGATCTCTTATAATGGTCGCTGTTACAGCCATCTGGGACCTACAGCTGATGGTGCTGAGGTTGGTAACTCCATATTAATGTCAGGTTGGTAGCTATAGGTAAGAGACCTTGCATTTCACTGAAACATAGGGTAGTCATATCTGTTGGCCTCAGATCCTCTCCTTTTGGATTCCTGTGTATCCAAGAGAAGCTATATTATTTAGTTCTCTATTATTTGTGGTATTTTCCTTCTAGATCACATATAAAATCTGACATTAGTAAAGGAAGTGGCAGAGAAAAATATGACAAGATGAAAATAAGCGATTATTAGGTTACAAAACATTTGGTTAAGTTGTTGCTAGCTGCTTCTTGGAGAACACATGCTATCAGGAGATATAGTCATTAGGCAAATGCTAGAAAATACAAAATATTACCTTTGATAAAAAAGTTTTGTTCACAATTTCAGTAAGCCAGGAGGAGCAAGCCAGTAAACAGTGTTTCTCTATGACTTCTGCATCAGTTCCTGCCTCGAGTTCTTGCTTTGACTTCCCTCAGTGATGGACCTGAAAGTTGTAAGTTGAAATACTCCCCTGCCCAATAGAAAGGATTCCTGTTGTAACTACATGACTGTTTTTTTCTTTAGTAATGGCTTGTAGACTAGAAGGCCCCATACTTGACTTTTAGTCTCTGCATTTTCACAGGGAGATATACCACTAAAGTACAGTGTTTTCTTTATTAAAAAAATGACCAAGATGAGTGCTATGTTCTAAGGTTTTATGGTCTATAATGTGATAATTCATGTGAAGTGCTTCCTAGAGAAACTTGGTATTAAATAGATGTGAGCTATCACCCACTTCAAACATCACTTTAGATGGTTTTAGTCAGTTTAACCTGTGACTAGTCAGTGAACTCATGTAAAGGGACTTTCAAGTGAGACTGTTAGGAAAAAAATGTAGAATCAATAGTTGTTTCTCTCTCTCTCTCTCTCTCTCTCTCTCCCTCCCTCTATCTCTCTCTCTCTCATCCTCTCTGGCTTTGTCTCAATTTCCTGTTGCCTGTACTCTTCTTCCTCCCCTTCTCATTCTTCTACACTCATAACTAAGAATTATTATAGAACCCATTTGGTGACTATGACATAATAACCATAGAGACTATAAAGTATTATAATTTCTGTAATTTGTTCTGTCTCTCTCTCTGTCTCTGTCTCTCTGTCTGTCTGTCTGTCTCTGTCTCTCTCTCTCTCTCTGTCTCTCTTTCTCTCTCTCTGTCTCTCTCTCTCTCTCTCTCTCTCTCTCTCTCCCTCTCCCTCTCCCTCTCCCTCTCCCTAAATTCTTTGGCTTCTGTTGACTGTTGACATCCCCTTCTTATTCCAAAGGGAGCATGATACTTTTCTCAAATCTTCTACAGACTGCAAATAGTCTCATCCATATCTTATATCTACCTCCTGAGGAAAATGATTCAGCCATATATATCGAGATAGAAGTCCTGTGCCATTCAAACACACAATGCACACATATGTACGTGCGCGTGCTCACACACACACACACACACACACACACGCATACACACATGCTTTTGCTTAAATTATTAGTTTTTTTCCTGGTAACTATATCTAAATGTTCTCATTTGCGTCAAGTGACATTCACTTTGGAATATCTGTAAGTGACCAATCTCTCTCACTGTTTTATCTTTATAGTTCTTGTTCCCAGACTTTCATAGGTCACTACCATTTTTCTACCCATTTATCCTTTATGTTTTGACTGAAACTCATTGTTAAAAAGGCCTGTGAAAATTTAGTAATAAATGTTTTCCAGTCTATGGACTTCTACTTTAAATATGACAATGTACGTGGAGTTTTTATCCTGAAGAATTTTCTTTATCAATTTTTCCAGAGATTTCTCTTACTTAAAGAGCATTGTCTTCTTTTACATAGATTTATATCTGTTTTGTGATTCACTAATGTCACAAAATACATCAGTGTCCTGAAGTCTTTTATGCTTTATAGCATCAACATGAATCTACTTTAATGTTAATAAGAAATGTCTGCCAGGATGGTTTGTAAAAGTGTTTAAAATTAAATAAGTAATTCCCAAGAAATTTTGTCTTATCACAATACAACATTTAAAAATCATTTCAACATCTAACTCTGAGGTAGCTATTCTTTATAATCATGCTGAAGTAGTTTTGAAGGGAAATTTCTTTCCTACCTGTCAAGTCATGTTAATCAAAATCCTATGTAGGTTATACAATATTAAAATTATTGCATTCACTTAGAATGATAAAGGTTTAATGGGGCTGCATTTAAATGAGATTTCAACCTTGAAGCTAGCGCCTCATTTTCATTGTTAGTGGAACTCTCACTAGCACACATCCAGGTGGGGTTTGTTTTACCATTTTCTGAGAAGATGTGATTTTGCTCTGATTTGCATCCTGCTTACTAACTCATCTCCAAATAGCTCCACAATTTAAACACTGTTTTCCAGGTGTGATTCATTTGTAGCAAAAATGCCATTCTCCATCTCGGTGGAGGCACATTCCTGGAATAAATGCTGCTCCTTAGGGACATGGCAGGAGGGAGTAAGTTCTTACTGGTTTTAATGAGACAGAAAAACAGACACAATAGCCACCCTTGAGCTCCATGTTGCTTCGCATTTAATCCACTTTTAATCATGCAGAGATTTTTCTTATACTCATTATGAAATTATTGTTTTCAATTGTTATAGAGAGCTATCCTTAGCTCTAATCTACACAGTCAATCATATGCTATTGTAAACATACATATGTTCATGTATACATATTCCAAATACAGCTTTTGACAGTGGCTGTTTTAGGATAGGACAAGGGTAAATGCATGCAAGGCCCCAGGCTTATCCCCAGCCCCACAGAAAGGATTTTAAAAGATGGTGACATCTGCTTCCTTACTGCAGTAGGCAATAATCAGTCTCATAAAAGATGGCAGCATAATACAGGAGAAAAATGTTTGCATGTACTCTCTTTAATTCCTTTGTAACTCTAAGTACTTATTGATTTATTGCGGCCTTTTCCTCCAAGTGTTTCTGTTACCTCTGCTTTGAGACTTGCATTTCTGATTTTTTTCTGCTGCCACTATTTGTAGGAAGTAGCCACAGGGAAGGTGCCTGTATTCCATGTGAGATTGGAGCAAATAAATCATTTATCTTTTAGACAAAGGAAAGGGTAACTTCTTCACCTTTTTTCTTTCTTTTTTTGATTCTTCTCTTTATTCTGCTACTTTGATATGTCTGCTAGCTCCTCTGTAAATTTCTCTGTCGCAATGCTAAAATAATTTCTCATTAGCCAGACAATCCATCAGTAGACAGAGCTGGGGGTGCAGATTGAGGTGATTGAGGGGCTAGGTTAAAAGAACTAGGAAGCAAAACCTTTACCCTCCAGGAGCTAAAACATTAGGGCAACAAGTCACAGAGGAAGTAAAGAAAAGAAGCCACGTGTCTTCAAGCGCAAATTGACACAGGGCAGATTGAGAAATGATATGTTAGCCTGTAGGTGACTTTGTTGATGTTGACAGAGAGCTACTTCCACTGAGGGAAGGATGTGCTCACACAGATGACTCCTCCTGAAATCGCTTGTCTTATTAGAGCTGCTGTGGGGAATTATGGAAAGGTTTATTTTGCAGGTGTGGAGTGAACAGCCTGGGAAAAGAAGCCAAGTGAGAGACATGCTGAATGACCCTGGAGTCCTTAACCCTTTGTGCCGCTCAGGTGATTACTTATTCCTGACAGCCTAGGAGGCAAAAGTTTTTATGTTAGGATGAACCATGCTGAGAATCTGAAAGACTGAACCACCTGACCAACCATCACTGTAGGAGTGCATGGTGACAGAAGAAGTCAGTCTTGTTTTCTGTGGTGCTGGCTTCTAAATGCATACATGCTTCTGGTATTTCTATAAAAATGGTCCCGATTGCAGTTCCTGTTATCAATAACCATACATCTCTTTTTATTTATATTTTAAAGAAGAAGCATCTCCCCCTGTCTCGGAGGAAAATATTTATTCCAACAAGAATGAAAATCATCTTTAAAGTAAACGATTGGGTTCAGAATTTATATATTTTTATGTTTGAAAGTTCTGCAATTTTTCTAAAGAAGATCAGAATATCGGTCAGTGACAGAAATGTAAAGAGACCAGCAATAGTGCCCATTTTACCTCTGTCCAAAGAAATGGGTACCTGGAGTAGTTGCCTGTCTAGACACCATGGTAGGCTCACCATGACACAGAGGCTCATCCATTAGATATCTGCTTTATCCCTTAAAGTCACCTTTCTTTCTGACCGATTTCTATAGATGATATTAGCAGACTCCTTTATCAGTAATGTTTTTCAGTGCCTCTTCATACACTGGAATCAAACGTACACTACTCTTTAAGATTCTGGCTAGTATTCCTCTTTAGAGGCATAAACTCTCCTTTTGGCATGTATTGGGTTAAGTTTTGGAGACAGCGCTACATCTTAGGAATTCACCCTCAATGGTACTTTACCATACATCTCAACATAGTGTTGCATTGACATTGACCTTTTCCCTCCTAGAACAATTTTATAATCATCTCAACATTCAAGGATATATAGTACTCAGATTTCTGAGTTACATCAAATGATACTTTGTGACATTTTTATGGGAAGGATTTAAGTAATTATTGTTTATGATAAATAGATTAAAACAACTCAATGTATTAGGCTGAAATGTAATGTAAATATAGTTATGTATAACAAATTAGATTCTGATAAGCTTCATAAATTTCTTCCTTATACATTTTTCTGCCTAAACACAAAATAATTGCCAGTATTTACATGCATTTAAATAGCATGAAATCCTTTTTTAAATATTGCAGTATATTTAGAAATGTTAATGATAATTGTCTGTGATCCTTTCAAGTCATACCTTGGTTGAAAAAGATTTTTTTTCTTTTTAAGAATCTGCTTCATTGCAAATAGAGATTGACTGGGGGCACTTCAGAATGTGGAAACATGCTAGCCTGGAGAGATTATTTAGTGATGAAGGTCATATACTGATCTTCCGAAAGACCCAAGTTTGATCCCCAGCACCCATTTTGGGTAGGTCATAATCACATGTAACTCTAGCTCTAGGGGATTTGATGCTTTTTTCTGTCCTATGCACATGGGGACACAGACAGACAGACAGACACCTACGTAGGAGGGAAAACTCTTTTATTTAAAAATCCTTAGTCATTAGAGAAATGCAAATCAAAATAACCCTGAGATTCCACCTCACACCAGTCAGAATGGCTAAGACCAAAAACACAGGAGACAGCAGTTGTTGGCAAGGATGTGGAGAAAGAGGAACACTCCTCCACTGCTGGTGGGATTGCAAGCTGGTACAACCACTCTGGAAAGCAGTCTGGTGGTTCCTCAGAAAACTGGGCATGACACTCCTGGAGTATCCTGCTATACCACTCCTGGGCATATACCCAGAGGCTTCCCCTGCATGCAATAAGGACACATGCTCCTCTATGTTCATAGCAGCCTTATTTATAATAGCCAGAAGCTGGTAAGAACCCAGATGTCCCTCAACGGAGGAATGGATTCAGAAGATGTGGTATATTTACACAATGGAATACTACTCTGCAATTAAAAACAATGAATTCACGAAATTCCTAGGCAAATGGTCAGAACTTGAAAATATCATCCTTAGTGAGTTAACCCAATCACAAAAGAACACACAAGGTATGTAGTCACTGATAAGGGGATATTAACCCAGAATCTCGGAATACCCAAGACGCAATTCACTTATCAATAGATTTCCAAGAAGATGGAAGGAGAGACCCCTGGTCCTGGAAAGACTGGATGTAGGGGAATGCTAGGACAGAGAAGCAAGAGGGGATTGAATGGGGAAAAGAGGGAGGGAAGGGGGCTTATGGGACTTTTGGGGAGGGAGGAAATGGGAAAGGGAAAATCATTTGGATTGTAAATAAAAAAACTTAGAAAATAATAATAAAAGAAAATAAAAATGTAGAAACATGAGCGAATTTCAGAGTTGCAATAGATTCAAAGGGACTCTTTTGAGAGGTGATATAAGATATAGAATCTGATAGATAGATAGATAGATAGATAGATAGATAGATAGATAGATAGATAGCTAGATAGATAGATATGAGAGAAGGAAAACTGTCTTCTGTTAATTATTCACTGATGACATTTTCTATAGGTGTGTAGTTAGTAAAAATAAAAGTTTTTCTTATCTGTTGGTGATCAGTTGTCCTCTTCTTCTCTGCTTTTCTTACTTGCTAAATCATGGACTGTCTTGGCATCTGGGAAGTGCATCTTGTTCTTGCCAGTTTTGAGGATTGGTTTGCTACAGTACTAAGTGGAATTTCCACCCTGGCATTAGCTGCTTCTGGAGATAGACTTGCTCCTTACAGGGCCATGTTACCATCAACATCTTTTGGAATTCACATTGGCACCATTATTCTTTAAAAAAATGAACGAACAAACAAACAAACGTATGTCTAAGCATTCTCTTGACTCTAACACCCTTTTTTTTAAATCATCATTTATATCATTACATGTAGTCACTAATTTCCGCAGAATTGAGCTTCCATAGTTTCTACAGGAATCTCATAGACTATTATTAAATCTATTTGACCTACCCTGTCCACTAGAACATATTTCTGCTTAACTGGAGGCTGAGAATTATATTCTCAGGTGAATAGTATGTTTTCAGAGATAATGATTATGGTCCTAAAAAGCAGAGAAAAAAAATCCACCTTTGTTGAGTCCTACAACCTATGAAACTAGGTAGAGTACAGTTATCAAAATGTTATTAAATTTTTGACCTGGGATTATACATGTAAATGCATATATCTCTCCAATGAAGTATTGGTAATGGGTCCAGTAATTGTCTTAAAGTGATAAGATAAATACCATTTCGAGATATAGAAACAGAGCAAAGGAAATTTATGCAATAGAGATGGTTGTGGGTTCTGCCAGTACTATTTTGGTATTGGATTCACTGTGGAATAAAATGCTAAATGTCTTTCAGTGGCTCATAAAAACAACAGTATTTCCCCCCTTGAAGTTTATAGATGCCCGTGGACTACTCTGACAACTGTGAATAATTTTGCTCTGGTAGACTACATTTACTAAAATCACCAGTACGTTTTACATAAGCAACATCCCTGTGAAATTAACAAATTATCTTTCAAGAAAGAATAAGTGCTTATCCATTTAAAATTGGATTTTAAAATTAGGATTAGAGAGGTCATGATGGTGGTTCGGTTGTAAAGGTAACTGATGCCAAGCCGGATGGCCTTATTTGGTCCCACTAGTCCACATGATGGAGGAAAAGACCTGTCTTCTACAAATTGTCTCCTAGCCTCCACATATAGATCTTGAAGTGGGTACCACACAAATAAATATTTCTAAAAATTAAACGTGAAATTAAGATTTACATGTTGCTATCATAAGATAATAATCCTGAATCATTATTCATTTCTATTGCTTATACATGGACTGGTCCGAGGCCCTTAGAACAGACGCCTTCTCTGGCCTCAGTGGGAGAAGATATGCCTAGTCCTGTAGAGACTAGATGGCCCAGGGAAGGGGAATGTGGGGGGAGTACCTCCCAGAGGCAAAGAGGAGGGTAGGTAGGCCGAAGAACTGGGAGGGGGCAACATTTGGAATATAAATAAAACAATTAACTAAAAATTAAAAAATTAAAAAATAAGCTGTAAGCTAACTTATTTTTGTTTTCTTCTTTATACCTAACGCAGTCACATATCATTTCTTCACATTGGAAACACTCAAAATTCAAGGAGCAATTTTGAAATATGTTTTGAAATTTACTAATTTTGTAAATTTCAGAATCTATCACATTTACCTTTGTCTAAAATCTAGGGCAATTCTTTTTGAGTTCAGTTTTTTGTAGCTACTTGCATTGATGTGTGTGTGTGTGTGTGTGTGTGTGTGTGAGAGAGAGAGAGAGAGAGAGAGAGAGAGAGATTCCTTACAAATTTCAGTAGAGTTCTTTCTATTTTTGTGAAGAAATTCAATGACATTTTTATGGGAATTACATTGAGTTTGTTACCTTATGAATCCTTTAACAATTTCAAACCTCTCAACTGAATATAAAATGTCTTTTGTCACTTTTTGCAATGTCTTTAATCTCTTGTACATGTGTTACACAATTTTCACTCCAGAGGCTGTTCATCTCCTTGGTTAAATGTGTTTCTAAATATTTTGAAGCTGTTGTAAATGTTTGCATGTGATAAATTTCATTCTCGGTTTTGGTATATATATATATACACCACGTTTCCCTTATCCACTCATGATAAACACCTAGGTTGATGCTCTAACTTGGCTGTTGTGAATAAAGCTGTTTCATTATTTGTTATCAACAAATTCGAATTTGAATCAAATTCGTTAGATTTATACATGGTGGTGGGATGGAAAACTCACCAAAGTTCTAGTTTAGTTTCTGAGAAGCCTCTATGGCTGTTTTAACTTACATTGCTACTATAAGTAATAAGTACAAGATATGGCCTCTTTCTCTTGGCTAGCATTTTGTTGTTGTTGTTCTGTTTTTTGTTTATTTTATTGTTTCGTTTGTTTGTTGTATTTTTCATGAAATATCTCCCATATGGTAATATATAGGAGGTTCTATTACCAGTTGATGCACTTTTAAAATAAGCATACACTGTACCCCCGAGGATCATGACTACTTCGATTTCATTAATGGGCTTAAATTTTGTGTAGACTTTTGGGAATGGTAGAACCTTGTTGTTGTAGGTGAATCAGTGTGTGACCATTTCTGAGGGCTGTATTTGAACCTTGACCTTTACCTGTTACAGCCCTGAGCTTGCTGTGTGCCATGAGAAATTTATTTCACTGTGTTCTTCCACTTTGCTAGATTGAAGTCTCCAGATCTATGACCAGAAGTCAATTCTCTTCCTGTAAGTTGACTTTCTTAAATATATGATCACAATGAACGGCTGACTAACTAGCACCAGTGAGATGCTGTTGCCATGGTCGAATATGAACCTCTAGTTGTCTGTGGAACTTTGGATTGTGGAAGTAATTTGGAAATTGTTAGAAAAATTATGAAGCTATAAGTGGGGACTTCACTGGTGATTTTCTGTGAGAGCTTAGAAGACCAGAATGCCAAAAGAAATATAGAGAATAGCAACTATGTTCTTAAAGTTTTATGTCTGTCTGTCTGTCTGTCTGTCTGTCTGTCTGTCTGTCTACCTATTAAAAATTGGATTAAAGGTCAGTTGTGTTAAATTCCACCCAAAAACTTCTCTGTATCTTGTGTGTGTACTGGCTCTTTGGATTTTAAAAACTTTAAATCAGTTTACTTTCTGGTGGAGAAAGATTTCAAGCACTTCACCCTTCAGGCTATGACATGGTTTTGTTTACAGCATTTAGCTAGATTTGCAGTAAGAACTGAGCCGAAAACAAACAAACAAACAAACAAGCACAAAACAGTTTCAAGAAGACTTGATTCCTTGTAGTCTACCTAGAAAAACCTGTGTAAAATTGAGTCTAAGCAACGTATGGTAGTTTAAGAGAAACCATGAGTCTTGAGAAACCATAAGAAACCTTTAAAAAGAAACCAGAAGAGTCTTGAGAAATGAATGGCTCAACAGTTGATTAAAAATACTTGCTGTTCATGCTGAACAGTTTCAGTTATCAGTACCCTCACATTAGCTTACAACGCAACTCTGGTCCCAGGGGACCTGATGCCATCTTTTGGCCTCTGTGAGTTCCAGGCATGTGCATAGTACACATATATTCATGCAGGCACATATTCGTACATTTAAGATATATCTTAAATATATAAAGAAGGAAGAGAAGGAGGAGTAGAAGAAAAGGAGGAGGAAGAAGAGAAGAAGAAGAAGAAGAGGAAGAAGAAGAAGAAGAAGAAGAAGAAGAAGAAGAAGAAGAAGAAGAAGAAGAAGAAGAAGAAGAAGAAGAAGAAGAAGAAGAAGAAAAAGAAAGGAAGAGGAGGAGGAGGACGAGGAGAAGGAAATAATTTTACACTAGAGAAAAAGAAAGGAAAGATTCCTTAAGAGTATTTCAGAAATTCTCCAGCCCCAGCTCTTCACAGGCTCCATGATATAAAGTGTAAAATCATTTTTAAAAACTATTTTGAGAAGAGAGCTCTGGGTCACCCTACTAGCAAAGGGCGGCATAAGAAAGACCTATGCTTGACCTACCACAGACTCACAGATCACTGTAATAGTGATCCAAAAGCTTCAGGTTACAGTTAGAACTGGCAACCAACCTTGGTATCAACCACAAAATTCTGCATGACACACATGTGAAATGAATGAGCTACGTGAGCATAGAGGCATCTACCTACTCTATTAAGGAAGGACCTGTGAGACTTGCTGTTGTGTGTTAAATCAGGATCCCTGCAGGGGGTTTCCTGTGAAGGCTTGAGGGTACCAGAAAGATCAGAAGTCAGATATAGTGTACATATAAAATGTATGCTGAGGGAAGTCACAGGCAGTTAGCAGAGCCAACTGAGGAGGAAGACTATATGGACTTTCATAGGGGAATGGAAGATTTAGTGAGCTCATATTATCCCATTGTGTGCCCCGGATGCTAGACATGGACGTATAAGATTTTATATTTACCATACTTGTTCTGGTAAGCGCTTTTTTTGCTATTCTTCTATCCTTACTCCTTGAAAGGATAATCATAATTTTGTGCTACTAGATATTGGAATATGCAATTTTGTTTTCATTTTTACCAGAACCCACAGCTAAGAGTTTTGTTTGCATCTCAGACACTTTGAACTTGGATGGTTGAGCAGTACATGAGCTATAAAGAATGTGGAAACTCTAGAAGGTGGACTTAATGCATTTGGTATTGTGAGGTAGATTTTATGGCTTGAAAATGAAGTTTCCTGAGACATTTATGTGTTGGGAGATTTTTTGTCAGCTGGTGGGCTTTTGTCACTGGCATGGCATTTCACCTCACCTTAGGCCTAAAGTAATGGAGCTAGCCTAGACCATAGGAAACACTCTGAAACCATAAAGCTGAATAGATATTTATTTCCTCTAAATTCTCTTAGATATTTTGGTTACAGATACAGAAAACTAAGCAATATGTCAGACACTACCGTGTGTGTGTGTGTGTGTGTGTGTGTGTGTGTGTGTGTGTGTGTGAGAGAGAGAGAGAGAGAGAGAGAGAGAGAGAGAGAATGTGTGTATGTGTGTGTTCAGTGTGAATGCACACCCACAAAATTCACTTGTAAACTTTGAATGTTTTCTTTGTTTTTATGTCTTCTTTTTCCTGTTTGTTGTGAACAGTCCCTAGTTAATTTTCTGGGCAGAACAATTAAAACCCAGATACAGTACATTAAACGTCTCTGAATGTATTTGTGGTGCTTGTATAGCATGACTGCCCTAGAGGGAATTTTCAACAACTGTCTCAAATGTTCCCTCACTGTGTCCTCAAGATGAAATGAAGTGTTACAATTTGACTGGATCAATTTAAAGATGTCTGATTTGACTTTTGATATTTTATCCCCTTCTGTTCAAGTGATTGGGACCATTTTAGATCCAAGAGCTGGAGTATCTGTGCCATCGTTGCCTTCACTGTCTACAGTTATTGACTATCTTATTAGCCATGGGAATGCTCTTTACATTTTTCTCAAAATAATTTCATGGTAAGTTGTTTGTCTCCGAAACTGAAAAGATATTTTACCATCTTTATTAACTTATTAGTTTATGTGCATTAACTATTTTCAAGCAATTATTCAGATTGAAGCTTCTTATGAGTTGACGATTTTGGTCAATTCCGTAGTAGGATTTGAGAGGGTTCCAAGGAAGAGCCATTCTGTGCCTTTTACCAGTTGATGGCAAATGCTCTCAACATCATTCTCTAGTTCAATCCTTCTGAAAATTCCTGCATGAATTTTCTGTCATAGATTATTTAGTAAGAATTGATTTTCTTCAATCAGATTATTATTATTATTTTCTGAAGTAGAGGAGTTGAGTCAGAAATCAAGTCTTGGGCACTTGGAGAGTGAAACTGTTCTGGGAGTAGACCAATGGAAAGGCAGGGATGAAGAACAAAGGCTGATTTAAGCTTTGTACTTTACTGCCTGGTGCCTTACTGATTCCTGTGGCCCTCCCCCAACCCCAGTTATTCATCTTGAAAGGGGCATAGCCTGTGGTGGAGGTCTGTAGAGGTGGAGCTCCAGGGATCGAGATAACAGTCAGTTTTGCATGGTATGTAGATGCACTATCAGAGATGAACAGGTACATGTGGACATTTCTGCAGTTTTATTTCAGAGGAAAAAAATCTAGATGATATTGCTGTGGTTACTATCATATCTAAATGATGCAGGTGGGGCTTTGGAGCAGGAAACTGGGACAGGCTAAGTCACAGTTCAATTTCTAAGTCTAGATGAGTACTCATTTAGCTCTTCTGTGCATAAAGTCTAAGTGAAGTTCATTTAGTCTCCGTACCTACACTCTGTCATGAAGTCTTTCCTCCGGGTGGCATTTTTCTCTTAGATTTACAGCAACTGTTTCTCTTGACCTCTGTAAGCATGAAGTATCCTCATACTGCTGAGTTTTTTGAATCCTCGCTGCCCACAGCAGCCAAATGAGATGATTGCCCCAGCCTCAGCATTGGTCTCAGGGAAGGTTCAAATGTATCTTGAACGGGGGGGTGGGGGTGGTGGGGGGGGAAGCAAAAATTGACTAGCCTCCTGAAATGTAAACTTTTCCTGAGACACTTTTGGACAACAATTCTGCTTTTAAAGTTTTATCTTCTAAAGAAAAGACTCCGTTAATTATACAATGACCCACAAACTACTTGGAATAGTATCCCCAGCAAATTCACAGTTTTAATTTTTATATTATGGTGATCAAGGGTGTTAATTAAAATGCACAAGGTTCTTTCCAGTAGCTTCTAATTGACTGGGGGTGCAGGTGGAGGCTGCTTAAAAATAATGACCTTATGAACTGTGCCACAAATGATATAAAGACTTTTGTTTTTGTTTTATTGTTGTTGTTTATTTGTTTTTCAATAATTGGAATGTCAGGAGCACTCTAGAGAGCTGGTCATCTTTTCTACTGCTAAGACTATGAGTGCTCCATAGCCACTCTGGACCTCAGATATTGTGGCTATGGGTACTATGTATAGAAATAGGGGAGAATGTTGTTTTGTTGATTGGATCAAGCTTAGTAGCTAACTTAAAGAATGGGATTTTGTTAAGTTTCAAGATTTATCTAGTGGTCTTGGTATGTAGAATAGGATTCTCTTAGTTTGAATCATTGCCTGATTTCATACAAGGGTATGACAGTCCCTGGGTATGGTATATTTAAGATAATTCTGAGTTATTTGGACTAAGCCAGGATATTCAATATTGTTGTTTTGTAGGTTAGAATGGTCATCCTTGAAATGAACAAAGACCCACTGAGCTGACTTGGAAGACCAACCCTGAAGTGGCTAGGTTAGTGTCTGGAGCACAGGGCATCCAGTCTTTAAACTTACTGAATGGCTTTTCTGTGCTATTTTTTCCCATTTCCTTCCTAGGAAAATGCAAAAAGTGCTTTTCTTCACACCATTGGATAAATTACCTCAGGATAAATTGAATCCTGTTTACAGTCCGGTGGTTTTATGTAATCAATTTTTTTTTTAAACTCAGGTTTCAAACTGGAACACTATAATAGTATCAAGAATCTAAGTAGTTTTAAGAGTCCTTCTTCTCTCAACTCTAGGGCTAAAAATTATGATTTTTAGGTCCAAGCTCAGGCTCTTCCTTCTGCTACACAGCAGCCTTCAACAAGACACCCACTTTCTCCTCAGTTCACTTCCTTCATTGAATATAACAACATTTCCTTTCATAACTTTTTTTATGGTGGAAGTCAAATGACATAATGTAAAATTATATTTTGTAGGTTTGAAATCTTAATAACCAGTGGCCGTATGATTTTGATGATTCCTGTTCTTGTCTCTCTGTTAAGTAGCCAACTGTCTCTGCAAGCTTTGTTACATCAGCAAAAGCTGAATGATGGTAAAAGGAAGGCAAAGGGGGGCTGTCAAAGGAGACAAAGGGAGCAGTGAGGGCACAGGGGGAAAGGCTGGCATATGGCGTCGGGGGAGGGGCTCCCAGAAGACGTTGGTCAATGGAAGAAATGTATGGGTGTGCATGCATATGCGCACATCCACACACACACGCACACACAGCTTGTATAGAAGTGGCTCTTGCACATAAAACATGAAGGGCAAATATGTCTCTGATCTTTCTTATCCATAGAAAACTCATTCTTCATTTCAAACTAACAGCTCCAGCTATGATCCTTTAAAGAATTGCAATTGCTCTCTCACTTGACAATTAAAAAAAAGTGTCTAAATGAGATCTCACAGATTTGTTTGCAGTCCTTTCCTTGAATTATCTGTTAGCTAGGCAGCTGCCACATTCATCAAATATAAAGTTGGACGCCGTGTTTTGGTAGGCTGGGTGTGTAACCGGATCTGAAAATATCCTCCAAGGTGTTATCGATGAATTTCTCAGCCTCCACGTGAAGTCATAAGATTACGGGGTTCTGGTTAGCATGCAGATGCCCTTGCAACTCATTTTTTCACGTGTCCATCTGGGCCTGGCTGGGAGTCTGTGGTCTGAATGACTTTTAAGTAGTTGGCATCTCCACCCAAATCTGATCTGGTCAATGCACTTGCCAATGGCAGTGTTCTGGGCCCAGGTCAGCCTTTGTTGCAGTAGCTCCTGCTTGCTTAGAAGCCCCCACGATCCTGAGCAGTTGGCTCATAGCCATTTTCTTGTCCTCCAGTCTCATCCCAAATAGAAGCTTGGAGATGTCGCTCAGGCAGTTTCCCCTCATTTCTTTACCTTTTATTTCGAGCTTTGAAAGCTCCTGAGTGTTTTTTTTCTTTTTTCTTTTTTTCTTTTTTCATTTTCTCCAGATTTTGGCAGCTTTTGTTGCGGTTGGTGAGTCACAGAACACATCCGCCATTTTCATTTGCCATTTTTGTTGTGGGCCGGGACTATGGAGTGGAGTGCATCGTTCAACTAAGGAATGCCTCCTCGGGAGCTGGGAGCAAAGCTGAAGAGAAACAAAACTTGGTCTTTAGCACAGAGGTTACTGTCATGCATCAATCTACATCAAAAGGCTGGAGGCTTCCGGCTGGCCCTCCCCCTCACTCTCGGAAACCCTCACATACCTCAGATCCAAGGCGGCTAAAAGAAAAGTGAGGAAGTGTAGTTTCACAGGAATTAACTCTTGCAACTTAACAGGCAAACAGCGTTGCCTCAGAGGCCCTGCCTCATAAAACGGTCCTGTTATTTATTTATCTACTTCCCCCTCCCCACACACACAGGGGTGTTCTGTTTTGTTATCTCTTTGCAAATTCGATGAACATTTTCCATGTAGAAAATTAAACAGACAAATGAGAAAATTAAAAAACAAACAAACCAAAACCTCGTGGGATAGCTTATTGATTGTTTTCCTTTTAAAGAAAGAATGAATGAAAGGAAGAAAGAAAAGGAAAGATAGAATGAATGAAAGGAAGAAAGAAAAGGAAAGAAAGAATGAATGAAAGGAAGAAAGAAAAGGAAAGAAAGAATGAATGAAAGGAAGAAAGAAAAGGAAAGAAAGAAAGAGAGAAAGAAAGAGATGAAGGAAAGAAGGAAGGAAGGAAGAAAGAAAGAAAGGCAGGAAGGAAGGAAGAAAAAATCTATAGAGCTAGAAAGAATGTGACTGAGTTTTTATTTATGGTCAATAAGCCCAGATGGATATGGGGTAAACGTTGCTGAGACTGTTACAAAGCAAATCACCGTGTCACAAGAAATATTATTAAATTCTATAATTTCCTTTTCTGAAACTAGTTTCTCTGGATGGAGTTGGAGAAAGAAAATTACATTCAATATTCACCTTAACGGAAAAGCAGCTGAGTGTGGTGGCTGATATCCTATAAATAGCAGATCTGTGACCTCACTGCTGCCTAGCAGTTTCCAGTTGAATAGAAAATTGTCAGTCATCTGAGGGATCTGGGCACACAGGGAGCTTATTTGGCTAGCTTCTGGTCTGGTCCTTGTCCTTCTTTAGTGACTGGGCACGGTATCTCTGAGTGAGAGCAGCCTGTTGTCTGCCTGTTGTCTATTTCTTTGCCTTCATTGCCCAGGTAATTGCACTTGTGTGGAATTGGCCTAAGGTGACCTTGAAAACTGTTTTAACCTCTCGGAACCTCAGGTTATCCATCTGTAAAGTGAGTGTTGGAGCTGCCTTGGTCTCGTTTCAATGGAATGCTTTGAGAATTGATTAGATAGTGTGCATAAAGCAAGTTGACCTCTCTTGAAGGAATACAATGTATGATTTTATTTGCTGGCCTCAAAGCTCTCCGAGCAGGCCTCTTCAGTACAACGTGGTCATTCTCTTAGCTCTTGGGCTGCTTGGAGAGGAAATTCACACCATTCAGGGCAAAACAATCCACTCGAGCTTCTAAATGGGGGATTGTCTATGGATGGAGCACAAATTCAACAGATGGTTGCCAACCTTCCTCTTGATTTTGTGCTTCTTTAAGCTGTGTTCATTAAAACTTCAACTGGCAGATAAGTTTGTAGAGGCTGAGTGGAAGGGCTGGGTGGGTGTATGAATGGCGGTGAAGTCAGGGATGCAGCTTAGGGGGCCTGGAGAGCCTTATGCCAGCGGATGCTTAGAAGCGGTCATTAAATTAACATGTAACAGATCAAGCGGGTTTCCTGTATCCTCTGGGCAGTAAATGCTCTGAAGTTGTTTCCCACGGGTCTGCGGTGCTCCTACGGAGGTCGGTGTTTTAGCACCTCACTAATAAGAGTCTTTTTCCGGATCTGAGCGCTCGAGCTCCATGTTTATGTTCAAGTATTTATTTTTTTTCAGAAGATGGACCGTGAACCTGGAGCAAGGGTTTTCTAGAGGTGTGGTGGGGGAAGGGATCAAGTCTGTTTCCGTTTTCATTTTAGAGTCTTCACAGAAAGGCATCACAGTGCAGACATTTTTACGCCGAAGGCTGCCATTTCTGGTTGCTTCTCCCTTTTTGTGGCCTCGCATGTGTACCTGTGTTCATTGTTCAGCTTGTGAAAATTTCATTTATCTAGCAAATGTCTTTCTTTACTGAACATTTTGGCTGTTTCCACGGATCGTTTTTTGTCACAAGAAGTAAATGTAGTTCTTCAAATGATTTCTTTCATTTTCTGTCAACTTGGGAAACCAAAATAAAATTGACATTCCCAGAAAACAAAAGGAGTCGCGGAACTCAGAGGCATTTACTCTGAAATAAAAATTTGTGTTTACTCAGAGCTCAGTTTCTGTTGAAAAACAAACATGAGAGAACCTCAGCAAAAGAAGAGAAGCCCCCCGCTGACACATTCTCTCCTTGATTGATGGTGTTGTCTTGGCAAAGCAGCTTCAGCAATGGGAATCAGAGAACAAACGGGGGTCGGTGTTCTTCAAGAAAATACCTTTTAAAAGCGAAAAGAAATCATAAAATTCGAGGGATTGCATTTGAAACCAGTGGATTCTAGCCAGCTCAGTTTGTTCTTTTGGGAAATAAAAAAAAAGAAAAATCAGATTGAGCTTTGTCCCCACTGCTGTGACACCAATGTGATTTGAAATACTTGAAGCTGTATTCACGGCTTTTATCCAGAGGTACATACAGGTTGGGCCCATGCACTCCCTGCTTCCCAAATGATCCACTTCCTAAGTTTCACAGGCTGGAACAGTGCTGAACCAGTCTAAACACAGTTGAGATTCCTGGATTGTTCTCAGTGTTATCTGCATTGTACAGTGTTTGGTACAGGCTGCCTCAATTTCTTCTCATGGTGGTCCTCACTATCCAAGGAAAGAAATGGTACAGCGACATTAAATATTAAGTTATTACTCCATGATTACACAGGCAGAGAAGAGCAGAGATGAGAATTGAGCTTAGGTCAACTGACTCCAAAGCTCATCCTTTTAAGTATTGGACTTATACTATCTCTTTCTATAAGCTATAAAAACAAAGAAACGCCAAGACATGGAGATTGTTCGGTGCACAGACAGTCTCTTCTCTGCCCTAGCATTGTACTTCTCCACTTTCAGCCATTTTTAACGATTTTCTTTCCATTTTCCCTGCAATTCCTTCTTACTCAAATATCTTTGAGCTCACAGCAAGCATGCCATAGGTCATAAGCATTTGTTTTGTGGCTGCTGTAGGAGTCTATTAAATTGCCTGTCAAATAGTATAACTCTGTCATTTGGTTTCTACCCTGAAGAAGCATGTATACCTTAAGTCCTATTTTCAAAGTAAAGTTTGGGAATGGGAGGTGGCAAAGTGGGTAAATCATTTGCCACCAAGACGGATGACCTCAGTTCACTTGTCCCTCTCCCATGGTTGAAGCCTGCAAATTGTCCTCTTACCTTCACTGGCATGCTGGGGGCAAACATGTTCCTTCTTCTGTCCCCCACAAAAACAAACAAACAAACAAACACACAAAGAAAGAAAGAAAGAAAGAAAGAAAGAAAGAAAGAAAGAAAGAAAGGACTACTGTAAATGTAATAAAAACTAAAATAAATTAAAATATGCGTTTACACTTTTGTTATTATATCCATGCCCACCTCCCTGGTCTATTTTCTTTCATGACTTTGAAGCAGAGGTAAGAACAAGCTTTGGTGCATCATTTCAGGGTGAAATATTTCGTCTTTACTAACTCCCCAATTTGAGGGGAGAGGGTTATTCATTTTTTTGACTTCTCTATTCACACATTTACACAGTGGTGATAATATATGAAGTAAGCTAAAAATTTTGTACCCATTAGGAAATTGGGACTGGAGAGTTGGCTCAGTGGTTAAGAGTACTAGCTGTTCCTCCAGAGGTCCTTAATTCAATTCCCAGCAATCACATGGTGGCTCACAACCATCTCTGATGGGATCTGATGCCCTCCTCTGGTGTACATGAAGACATTGTACTCATATACATAAAATAAATAAATAAATCTAAGAAAATTTAGAACATTGATACTTACAAAGGAATTTTTTTTTGGGAAAATTTCTAGGAAGCTTCTTTTAAGATCTGGGATGGTAAGTTTTACGAATTTGACGGAATCTGGAATCAAAAGACACCTCCCTATTCATGCATGTCACATATCTGTGAAAGCATCTACAGGAAGGGTTGACTGAGAGGAGATTCTCTTCCAGAGGGTAGAGTCTTCTGGTAGAAACCCAGATATAAAGAGGTCTAAGAACAATCAGGGGTGCCTGTATACCTGCCTTTACTCTTTGCTGTGTGTTCATCTCCCTTATTGTTGCAGTCGTTGCTATGACATCAGCACCCACCTTGCTTGGTCTTCTAACAGGGACTGACTCTCAACATGATCAATGACTCTCTAGGAATGCGTCAAGCTTTCAGCACCAGAAAGGGACAGCTGGGGCGTCTAGCTTTGTTGATTGAACAGCTACCGGATGCAGAGGCCATGCTTGTCTACCCAACCAGGATCATGTAATAAGCCCTCCTTTTCACTATGAATTCATTCTATTGGTTTTTTTTCCCACTTTGGAAAACTCTGGCTAACACAATCTCAGAAAGAAGTTGGAGAGAACATGACATGTTATGTGACCATGAACATGACATCTTGCTCTATTCTCCCACAGAAAAAGTCAGTGAATTTGATGCTATTTTCAAATATTTCCAACTCAATGTCAAAAGCAGTTAAAGACTGGACACTGATCATCTTTGGAGCACAGGTGACAAAACATAAACAAGAATAGGTTGAAAGCTTTTGTTTCTTTGTTACTTGTCCTGTTTTCTCTCTGCATTAGTTAGCAAGGTATGTTGTAACAACACAGCCACACTGGGTGATTTAAACAACATCAAAAGCCTCAATAATTTGATAGTAAGAGTCCACTGGAATAAAACAAAAATAAAGAATGTACTTGTATAAGATGAGATCCAGTTTCCCAGGGTCTCTTCACTTGAAACCCAACAAGTTCATGTGCCAGGTGGGGAATTTTTCTAGGATGGAGTGTGTCTGTGTGCATCCCGAGCAGCTGTGTTCTGGACGACATCTCCTTTTCCTAGAGCAAAACCTTTTCTTTTAGGACAAAATGTACAAAGCAATTGAAGATTGAATTTATGTTTGTAACTCTAATAAAGATACAGAAGGCAGAAGCTTTTTAAAATGAGTCATACGGCGAACTGAAGTAACTGGGTAGTGAGGACTCAAAAGCCTTTTCTCAAGAGAATGCTCAACACTTTAAAAACCATCATTAGCAAGAGATGGTCCTACTGGAACTTGTTAGGAAGCCAGAATAAAATAAGAAAACTTGGTAACTGCCTTAGGTAAGGCTTCGGGAATTTCCCAATTTATTGTATGTGTTTTTTAGGCTTTCTAAATTTGTTAGCCTCTTTAAGTAAAATATTGGTACTGCATGATAAAATTATTTAAAACTCTCTCTCTCTCTCTCTCTCTCTCTCTCTGTGTGTGTGTGTGTGTGTGTCTGTCTGTCTGTCTGTCTGTCTGTCTGTCTGATTTTTGTCTCTGGCCTTCCTTTTTGGAACCACATACATGATTAAGACTTTCAGTTAGCTGTCTTGGAGACTTCTGCTTGCAAATAGCATGTAGACACACCTCTTAGAAGATGCTTGGTAGAAAGAGGAAAAGTGAGAATGGTTTAAAAAGAAATTATGGACTGGGAAAGGTTGACACCAAGGTAGGTTGAAATTCAAACTCTTCCGTCACTTCCTCTACGATAATTCACACATTACTACTTGTAACCAAGTGTGATTGATTGTGGTTTTGGTTGTTTTGGTGGGGTGACAGTAGTACTGAAAATGGAGCACACAGACACACATACCAGGCAAGTGGTTTTTTTTCCTTTATATCCTCTGCCCAGTTGTCCACCATTTGTCAAGCATTGTTTGAGACCCGTGTGTGTATGTGTGTGTGTGTGTGTGTGTGTGTGTGTGTGTGTGTGTTTGCCTCATTGCACAGATGATTGAAAATAAGAATGAAAACTATTTTGAGGCTACTTTTTTAAGGAATCGAAGTTCACCAGATGGTAGAATCAGCTATTGAAAACTGGCAATGTGATCTGAATAAGAGTTTGTACAAAGAGCTGTGGTAACTGCTTCGGTGCCATAGTGACTGTAATAATTACTCCAACAATCTACTGGTTTTGAGTTACTTCTTTCATTGATTCCCTAAAATTTGAAGTTTATAGAACTCCATTATATCACCCAAGAGACTATCAAGTTCTAGGATTGAGCAGAAAGTTTAGAGGAGTTACAGCACATCAGCTGGGTGGGGAAGGAGTCTAAATAATTTTTTTTTAAACTTAAGGGAGCTTTCCAGTTGGTGTGGGATCCCTACAAGGCAAAATCAAAGACATTCAAGAATCGCTCTGTAAAGACGTTTGAGCCTGTACATGGCAAGTGAGCATGCGCAGAATTCCTGAGCATATGACCAGGGGCTTTCAGTCCAACATCCTGATTTCATCAGGGAAATGTTTTTCTCTCCAGAACTTTGCTGCTCTGGTGGTGAAAATCTATGTTTCTTTCTTTTACAGAAACAAAGAAACAGTGGAGGCTGGGAGGGGGGGATTTAAATGGGTAAAAATACCCATTTGTGCAAGTGTTCTGCCTGTATGGAACTTTATCTTCCCTTGTTTGGATTTGTTCTATCTAGTTGTCTGTGGTTAAGACCAGAAGGTGAGGCTAAGTAGAAACACAGGTAATGGCCTGATTACCTTCTGTGCTTTGTCCCTGGCAAATGAATGCATATTTGGTTGAAGTTGATTGTGAACTACTTAGCACAAATGGAAGAAGTCAAGTTTTGTACTCTCAAGCAATCATACTTTGTATTGTGCTAGTAACTTTGAAATTATAATTAAGTACATTGTGTAATTCAGCTCCTTTTAGAAACAAATCTAGCCTGAGTATCAGCACATGTGGTCTCTCCTTTTTTTGTTTGTTTGTTGTTGTTGTTTTTGTTTTTCATTCCTACTTTTGTAAATGGTAAAAAAAAATTTGTCAAATAGCAAATCTAGACTTTTCATGTTGCTGTCTTAAGGTTATGTTTGGTGTCAAAGGATCCTTGAACCAATCCACATATTTATCGGAAAAATAAATAGGTCAGTCTCTCTGCCTACCTGCTCTTATTCCTAATACAAAGTGCTAATCACAAGTATTTTCTGGATGAAGTGATGACAGATGTTATCAAAATGTTCCTATTTCCTATAAACAAGGCCCTCTCAGCATACACACACACACACACACACACACACACACACACTCACACACACAGATGTGAAAGACAGCAGAAACACACCTCTTGTTTGGGAAGCGGCTGAAGGAAGCTGAGTTTCAGAAAGTAGCCAAGTGCCAAGAATTGGGCAGCATTTTTTGCATTCCAGAAAGAATCACAAAGTGTAGGGGGGCTAGAGAACCGGCCTGGAGAGTGGGAATTGTATCCTGGGGGAGGGGAGGAGAACGGACAGCTCTTTATATTCTTCTTTTCTAGGAAAAAAAAAGAGCAGCCAACAGAAAGGAGGCAGGGATCAACGTGGGGTGAGGGTGGAGGGGCCGGCCACTGCTGAGCCAGTCAATAGACAGATTGTTCATCACACGTTGCCAGAAGATTAGCTGAGCAAATGCACAGACAGTGCTGATTACTGACTTGAAATGCATCAGTTCTTACTGAGGAGAACAAAGCCTGCCTAGATCACTACCCTACGGCCCAACCACACTAATGGCACCCAGCTACGCTCAGCATCTTGTTTAGAGCTGAGATATGTGGGCACCCTGACTCTTTGTATTCACTAACAGATACTCTCTCATCTCCAGAATGGCCTCGAGAGATACAGATCTTATTTCTTCCAGGCTCTCCAGGGACAGTGGCCTTATAATCACACCCCTGCATGTGTCAGCCCTTCCCTCGTGTCAGCTGGGTGTTTCTTTCTCTTTAATCGGAGAGGGCAGATATCATTGCATTGTTACAACTTGGCCTCTTTCTCACACTGACCTTGCAAATGCAGGTAATCACATGGGAGAAGAATTTAAATTCCTCTCCAAGAGCATTCAAAAGAACTTGCAGTCTCCAACAGTTATAAATATATTTGAATATTTTAAAGTCATGAAATGAAATAAAAAAATAAAAAGATTGCTTTTTATCCTTTTTCCAAATATTTTTCAGACAAAGACTTTTTATTATTTGTTTTATCTGGACTTCCTTTCTTCTTAAGAGTCCTCTAGCGATTTGATTTTGCCATCTTGCTTTGAAAGTTTGGTTTGGGCACCTAGGAAATAGATTATGACCTTGGGTTGACACTAATTCTGAGATGTCCTAAATTTTCAAAGAGACTCTTTATGCAATATTACCATATCCATTAAATGTCACCTTTCCATTTAATTGATATTATAATTACATTTTACATATGTAAAAATAGTCTTGATAGTTTTTATAGATTTGTGTTATTCTTTATCTGAGTCCTTTTTCTTTTCAGGATAGAAGAGCTTGACTTTTTCATAGGATCTTAATAGGATTCACCAGCACTGAAGCACCAGAAGGCTCCCTTGTCTTGACAAAGCCTCAGTGACATCCTATACCTTAGTGGACTGGCAGCTTTTTTTCCCCTTTGTACTTTCTAAACGCCCAGCCCCATCTTAGTTTATTTTTATTAACTTACTAACACCCAGCTTCTCTAAATTAGCCAAACAGTTTTCAAACACTTCAAAATAATATGTAGAAACAAAACCCACCCTTCTTTTCTTTCTTTGTTTCTTTTTTCCTTTTTCTTTCTGTCTTTCTTTCTTCCTTTCTTATTCATTTTCTTTATCTTTGCAGTTGACCAGGCCATTGTTTAAACATAAAAGAATTTTGAAAGAATTAGTTGCATCCTATTTCAAAGACAACAGAGTTTTAATCATGCTCTTTCAAAGTTTCACAAACAAATATTTTAGAAAACCCTACCAACTCCCCACACCCCCCCCCAAAAACCCCACCCTGCTACAAAGTAGAATAAAGATGAAAGCAAGCTGAGGTGTGAAATGTAGATGCCAATGAACAGAGGAAAAATGCTCACCCTCACTGGTAAACTAAATCAAATGCAGATTCTAAATGGATTCTCATCACATTGGCCAAAAGCTGGATAATATCTAGTGTTGGCAAAAATGGAGAGAAGAGTACGAGTATAACTTAATTAATACTGCTCTATTTCCAGTTAATTTGCCAATAATCTGTCAATATTATAAAATTGTAGATTCTTTCATGTATTGGTTCCATTTTCAAAAAATTAGCTACAGGAGTTGCAGATGTGACTATAACATCCTCCTCTCCTCTTTTAAAGAATGCTTATACAAAAAATGTAACCAATGGTACTGATTTTACCTTGATAGCATGAGAAACAATGTAAGAGATAAGGTGAACTGTCATGGAAATAGCTACGCACTACATTGAATCTTAGGATGAAGAAAATGAATCCTAGAAACAAGCATTTCATAAATGTAAAAGAGAAGGCAGTGCTCACAATGTATGTGTATAAAGCTATGACAGTTGTGGTGGTCTGAATATGCTTGGCCCAGACAGTGACTCTATAAGGAGGTGTGGCCTTGTTGGAGTAGGTGTTGCCTTGTTGGAAGAACTGCATCACTGTGGGGGTGGGCTCTCAGAGACTCTCCTCCTAGCTGCCTGCAGAGGACAGTCTCATCTTGCCTACTTTGCTATCAAGATGTAGAACTCTCGGCTCCTCCAGCACCAAGCCTGTCTGCACAGTGATGTGCTTCCCATCATGTTGATAATGGATTGAACCTCTGAACCTGTATGGCAACTTCCATGAAATGTTCACCTTTATAAGAGTTGCTTTGGTCATGGTGTCTTTTCACAGCAATGGAAACTCTAAGACAACAAGTATCTGAGAAGATATTTCCTAGCCACACAAGGTAACTCAAGGTAAATAAAGGCTTCCAACCAGGAACAAATGGTAGGTTTAACAAATAATTCTGGGTTTTTCACAATTAGGTTTTATTTCAGCAACACAAACCAAGAAAAAGAATGTACTTTCAAAAACAGATTGTTAGAATTTGGGTAAAGGGAACAGTAACTAATAATGGTCTGTAGGAAATAAGCTTGCATATTGAGTGAAAAAATTAAGAACATTGGCTTATTTATGACTAGTTTATCACATAAAATTAGTTCTTCTGTAACACTTCTGTTGAAAATAAAAAATTCACTTGGAATTCTTGAAAATTCCCCTCCTACCTTAGTATGAGTGATATATTAGGTGTCTCCTCTTACCTTAGTAAGAGTGATATATTAGGGAATAAGTAAAAGTTAATACAAATGCTATATTATATATGACTTCATGAACAAGAAAAAGAGCAAATGCAGACAACTATATCTGCAGGAAAAACACAAAATATACATTACACAGGAAATCCATAAAATTTACATTATATATATCTTAATCTTCCACTGTATCAATTATGGTTCATGTCTATGTAGATGGGTTGCTACAACTGTCCGTTCAATTAATTGACATGTTAGTTAACTAATTTATTTTGTGACACATTGCTTCTCTGTATATCAGGTTTCTATTTATTTTAATGTGCAATTGACAAGATGTTTGAATATTATGTACTGACACCATCATTCCAGTATTGTTTTTTTAAACAGAGCATTGAAATATGGTGAAAGAATGTATGTGTTGTAGTATGATAGGACTGATTTTTTTTAACGTGTGTCTAGTGTTTAATGTTTCAAATATTTTGTTTCTTAACTTCATGACTCGCTGTGTGTTCAGAGGTCATGAGACCTTTCTCATATCATCTGTGGGGCTGAGACTATCACAGTAGTGTAGGAATAGTACTTCTCTGCTTGTTGCTCTCCTTGTTTTTGACTTGTGAGTCACATGCCTCTTATCTACATTTATGAAACTGTGGCAGACCAACAGGCAGGCTTGCAAACAGGGGAACAAGAAGGAGACTCTTTAGATATTTTGAATAGCCTCTTTGTGGGATTCCTTGTATGATGGATATTGTCATAAAATTGTTGCTCAATATAGTTCAAGATCTTGTTGCAAAAATAACACTCACTAAGAACTGTCCTCTTCATTTTTTTTTAAATAAAAAGTTTATTTAGTGTATATGTCTATGTGGGGATGCACACATTCATTGATGTCACATCTGGTTGTGGGAGGACAACTTTTGGGAGTCAGTTCTCTCCATCCACTTTGCTTGTCTTGTCTTCGCTGTTGCGTCGCTCACTTCAGGCTAGCTGGTCGGCAGTCTGCTGGGCAACTCTCCTGTCCCCAACACCCATCTTGTTGCCATGGGAATGCTGGGATTACAATTCTGCAAGCATCAGTCTGGCTTTTTACCTGGATTCTAGACTTGAACTCAGGTAGTCAGGCTTGCATAGCAAGTGCCTTATCTGCTGAACCATTTGCCTTCCTTGTCTTTTTCCCTTTGAAAGATATAAACTGAGGAGTGTCTTCAGGGCTTGGAAATGAGTGTTGGAAATATATCTAGTTTTCGTTTTATTTCAATGAATGAACAACTGTTTTAAAAAAGTAAGAAAAAAAGCATTAAATATTTTGTGATAAAAATTGGCTTTCTTTTGAATTCTTGGAAAGAAAATTCACTGAAATGTAAATAATTCTAAGATTTCATTTCTTTAATCATATAATAAATATTAGTCTACATCTTATATGAAGCACAATAATAAGTAAAGGAATGCACAAAAACTGCCAGTGTTTTCAAAGTATACATAATAATATGTACACAAAACAGAAGAAAGCATATTTTGTACAAGACTGAAAGTTAACCACAATGGTGGGAAGCACTAAAGGGTCATGGGTATCTGATGGAAGGACAGGGAAAGAGGAAGTGGAGTTTCCTGAGAAGAGGAGCATGGAAAAAGTGGGGAGCCATGTAGAGGTGGGAAAGCTAATGCAGAGTGCTGGGGAGGAGAGACTGGGGTCAGGTTCCCACATACTCAGTTATAAAGTGCATGAATAAGGACCATTGATCTTAAGACAGACATTTGTAAAACTGAAACATCTCTGTGGTGTATCAAATGATCAATAGTATTTTACAATCTGGCATGTTGCAATTGCTCTAAGTCAGGTGGCAGCTATTCCACAGCTGTGCAAACTGCTTTATTTTTGTATGACAGTCTGATAAGATCGAGAGAAGTGCAGAAAGAACTTATATTGAATCAATGTGGTTGCAAGTTAGAAAGTTAATGCCTAGGAACTAGGGAGATGATTCAATGTTGCTTGCCACATAGGCTTGAGGTCCTGAGTTCAGCTCTGCAGCACCCACATAAAATGGTGGATGTGGTAGCATGCGCCTGTAGTCTCAGAACTGGGAGGCAGAGACAAGAAGATTCCAGGGGTGACCAGTCAGTCTAGCTAGTCCGGAGTCCGTGAGAGACTGTCTCAGCAGATAAGGTGAAATACAACCTAGGAAAATGCCAAAGTTCATCTTTAGCCTCCACATGCATACTTACTAGTGAATATATCTGTACACATGTGCACATGGGCACACACACACATGTACACACATACACACTGCAGGGGGTGGAGAGAAAGAGAGAAAGAGAGAGAGAGAGAGAGAGAGAGAGAGAGAGAGAGAGAGAGAGAGAGAGAGAGAGAGAGAGACATAAAACCTTGAGAATGAATGTTGAAGTTTGTAGAATAATATGGCTAAAATGTTGTTTAGAAAACTGTATTTACTGAATATAAACAGTCTTTCTTGCTAGCTTTGTGTTTACAGTTTAATCTGTTAACCATTTTTGGCTCTCCTGAAATTCCTGAGTAGAGATCTGCTTATGCGATGGGTAAGGGAAAAGAAGTTAAAAAAATTGTTTTGTAAATAATGGAAAGTTATAGTCTTGGTGACTCAAATTTGATTGTAGGTAGTTCTGAGAATTAAATCTTGCAGAATCTCAGAACTGTTCTGTTCATTGTGAGGTTCTTCTTGATTTCTTGATAAACCACAGTGGGCTCTAATGTAGTGAGAAGAAAATAGCTTTTGAATATAATATTTATCATCTATTCTGATCTATTAATATATATGTGTGTATATGCAAATATGTATGTGTGTATGGACTTTTGTTCTGGACAGTGAACTCAGAATTTGTACATACTAGGCATGTGCTTTATCATTGAGCTATATTGTTGGACAAATACCTACTATGTTTGCATCCACATTTGCTACTCTAGTTGAACATTTTTTTGAAGTCCTTACAACATTGATTCAAGCACACAGAATGGATTAACCATGTAGTTAATCAGCAGCAAACTTAGCAACAGTATCAGTTTTCTGAAAGCTTTAGTTAATATTACCAACTTACTTTTAACATCTAGACTAAGTGAATTTCATTTCTTTCTTTAAACCCAGAGAGGATGCACAGAGTCTCACAGTAAGGTGCCAAAAGGGCAAACTCAGATTGGAAGATGAGTCAGGATTTTGGAATAGAATAGTTTCAAAGGAGTTAAGACAGGAAAATAGGCAGAGAGTTAGATGTGGATAGCCATTTAGAATTTAATGTGTCAAATTATTATTTGAAGATTAGATCTCTTCACTTCAGCTCATAAATATTGTTTTCCTAGCTAATTTGGGGGGGTTGTACTCAAATGATAAACCCTTGCATTTCTCAACCTTTGTTCAGGCTTCTTCTGCATCTTGTCTCTGAGTTTAATTTGATTTAGTCTGCTAAATCATTAGCTAATGAGAAAGATTGGCTCAAGTGGTTACAGACAGACATGGACCAGTTCACCCCGGCCTTAAACTCTGTGGTATCTCTTTTTAAGTCTGAAAATTGTATGCCAGGGTAAGATACTAATTTGAAAATTATTTAAATTAGGCAAATTTTATATTTTGAAAAAATTAAATTCTGTATTATCTTTGTAATAATCATTGTTAGAACTTGTCATGATGAGCCCTTGACATGAGAGGCAAAACACAGATCCTGACATCTGGCTGGCTCATAATAACAGACCCATGGATTCTCAGTAAAACCTGATGTTAGATACTCCTACTCCAGTAATCATCATATAATATAATTATGAGACCTAAAAACACTGGAATCATTTTAGTAAAATCAAGACCTTCTTGAGGAGTCATTTGTGCTGGTTATTTATATATTTCAGAATTTGTAACCATGGTGCCAGTTTTTGCACCTGGTAAAAACAGGAAATTAATTTTTAAATATTATATACATATTTCAATATATGCAAATGATGCAAATGTGTGCTTTGATATAGGTCTAATGTGTGGTGCTGCTTTAAATGAATATCCCCTACAGAGAACCTAATTTCAGTTCCCTCTAGAACAATGATATGTCCAATCTTCACAGATCCCAATGAGATCTCACAAGGGCTTCATAGCTGTACTCATGAAGGAGGTTCTCAAGAAAGGGGACAGTAATGGCTGCCTCTTCAACCTCCAAGTAGTTCCCACCAGGGAAGGAACTTACTGTGGGGTAGTAGTTTTCTTATTTGGCCCTTGTCAGTTCCCATCTCCTCAGATGACCACTAGATAAACTCATTTTACAAGTGGAACTTCAACTCTTAGATTTATAGCAGAAAAGGGAAATATCACCTTGACAAACCTACAGTGTCTATAAAGAGGAAAGTAAAGGGACAACAGCTGTAGTCATTAGATCATGGGCTAGATACACTAAAGGTAGGCCTCTCAATCAAGGTGGGAGAAGGAACCATTTACAGCATAATAACGCTGACTCAGAGGGCATACACACAAGGGAGGATCTCCATGTGTTATGTGCTGAGAACAATGATATCTGCAATAACTGACCGTTTTCAGTTTTCAGCTTACTCTAAACATAGGTGTAGGAAGGTAGGCCCAGTAAGTGAAGTGGTATTTAACTTGCAGGCAAAGTTATGTTCAGTTCTCAGTCTCTATGTTGGCCATTCTTCTCCTTACCCTGGGAGATAAAAGTTGTCTTCTGGAAGAACTGATCAATCCAGATCTGTTCAAATGCTTAATATAGTTTCAAGTATTCTCATGCCAGCCTATGCTCTGGCCAACTGCCTTGTTCTTTTCAAATATTGCATCTTGGATGATTTGTCAGAATCTGGCTGTGTAATAGTATTGAAGATTTCGGGGATCACATAGTTACAACATGCAACTCAGATGGATGAGTTTATAGCACTTTTTGTAAGCTAGGATTTTCCAAACTGAAACAAAAGACTAGACTCCATTCCTAACCTGAAGGAGCTGTAGAAGCAGGTGAAGGGTATTGGTCAATGTTTCTTATTGCCTAATTTCTTTGTTTCCAATATTTATAATTGATACAACTGAAAGATTTCCTGAACTGTAAGTGGAGCAGAACACTGCTTCTTTAAGACAACACAGAGCGCTCTGCCTGGTGGTCATTATTTGTTTTTTGTTTGTTTGTTTTTGTTTCTTTTTTTTTTACTTTGAATATAATGTATTTTAATTCAGATACCCTAAACATAAAATGTTCTTTTCACTGGATATTTTCTTCACTTACATTTCAAATGTTTTCCCCTTTCCAGGTCTCTCCTTCAGAATCCTCCTATCCCCTCTTCCCTCCCCCCCCACCTCTATGAGGGTGCTCTCCCATCCACCCATTCCTGTCTTCCTGCCCTGGCATTCTCCTACACTGGGGCAATGTATACCCTCAGATCTAAGGGCCTCTCTTCCCAGTGATGTCCAACAGGGTCACCCTCTGCCATTTATGCAACTGGAGCCACAGGTCCTTCCATGTGTATGTCTTTGTCTGGTGGTCCAGTTCCCCGGAGCTCTGGAGGGGGGGGTCTGGTCAGTTGACACTGTTGCTCCCTCCCATGGGGCTGCAAACCCCCTCAGCTCCTTCAACCCTTCTCCAACAGCTTCATCAGGGACCCTGTTCTCAGTCCAGTGGTTGGCTGCAAGCATCCGCCTCTGTATTTGTCAGGGTCTGGCAGAGCCTTCAGGAGACAGCCATATCAGGCTCCTGTTAGTAAGCGCTACGTGGCACCCACAAGAGCATCCAGGTTTGGCGACTGTATATGGGATGGATCCCCAGGCAGAGCAGTCTCTGGATGGCCTTTCCTTCAGTCTCTGCTCAACACTTTGTCTCCGTATTTACTCCTTCGAGTATTTTGTTCACCCTTCTAAGAAGGACTGAAACATCCACACTTGGTCTTTGTTTTTCTTGGGTTTCATATGTTCTGTGAATTGAATCTTGGGTATTCTGAACTTCTGGGTTAATATCCACTTATCAGTGAATGTATGTTCTTTTGTGACTGAATTATCTCACTCAGGATGATATTTTCAAGTTCCATACATTTATTTGCCTGCAAATTTCATGAAGTCATTTTTTTTTAATAGCTGAGTAGTACTCTGGTGTAAATGTACCATATTTTCTATTTCCACTCCTCTGTTGAGGGGCATCTGGACTGTTTCAGCTTCTGGCTATTATAAATATGGCTGCTATGAACATAGAAGACCATGTGTCCTTATTACATGTTGGAGCATTTTATTGGTATAAGCCCAGGAGTGGTATAGCTGGGTCCTTGGGTAGTATTATGTCCAATTTTCTGAGGAATAACCAGGCTGATTTCCAGAGTTGTTGTAACAGTTTGCAATCCCACCAGCAATGGAGGAGTGTTCCTCTTTCTCTACATCCTTGCCAGCATCTGCTGTCACTTGACTTTTTGATCTTAGCCTTTCTGACTGGTCTGAGGTGGAATCTCAGGGTCATTTTGATTTGCATTTACCTGATGACTAAGGTAGTTGAACATTTATTAAGGTGCTTCTCGGCCATTCAAGATTTCTAAGTTGAGAATTTTCTGTTTAATAGGGTTATCTGGTGCTCTGGAGTCTAACTTCTTGAGTTCTTTGTACATATTGGATATTAGCCCTCTATCGGATGTGGAAGTGTTAAGATCTTTTCCCTATCTGTTGGTTGTTGTTTTGTTCTATTGACATTGTCCTTTGCCTTATAGAAGCTTTGCAATTTTATGAGGTCCCATTTGTTGATTTTTGATCTTAGAGCATAAACCATTGGTGTTCTGTTCAGGAACTTTCCCCCTGTGCCCATATGTTTGATGCTTTTCCCCACAGTCTCTTCTAGTAGATTGAGTGTATCTAGTTTTATGTGGAGGTCCTTGATCCACTTGGACTTGAGCTTTGCACAGGGAGATTAGAATTGATCAATTTGCATTCTGCTCTATTTTGACTGCCAGTTGAACTACCACCATTTGTTGAAAATGCTATCTTTTTTTACACTGCATGGTTTTAGCTCCTTTGCCAAAGGTCAAGTGACCATAGGTGTGTGGGTTCATTTCTGGGTCTTCCATTCTATTCCATGGAACTACCTGCCTTTCTCTGTACAAATACCATGCAGTTTTTACCACTATTGCTCTATAGTACTTCTTGAGGTCAGGGATGGTGAATTCCCTCAGAAGTTCTTTTATTGTTGAGGGTAATTTTTGCTATCCTGGGTTTATTGTTATTCCACATGAATTTGCAAATTGCTCTTTCTAGCTCTATGAAGAATTGTGTTGGAATTTTGATGGGGATTGCATTGAATCTGTAGATTTCTTTCAGCAAAATGGCCAGTTTTACTATATTGTCTTTCTCTAAAATCTCTAGATTCTCAAATCTCCCTGTACAAAGCTCAAGTCCAAGTGGATCAAAGACCTCCACATCTCTAGATTCTCTAATCTCTTTCTCAGCCTGTTTATCCTTTGAGTAGAGAAAGGCTACTGTTTTATTTGAGTTAATTTTGAATCAAACCACTTTGCTGAAGTTATTTTCAGGTTTCGGAGTTCTCTGGTGGAATTTTTGGGGTCAGAGGTATACCACCATATCTTCTGCAAATAGTGATATTTTGACTTCTTCCTTTCCAATTTGTGTCCCTTTGAGCTCCTTTTGTTGTCTAATTGCCCTGGCCAGGACTTCAAGTACTATATTCAATAGGTAGGGAGAGTAGGGGCAGCCTTGTCTAGTCCTGGATTTTAGTGAGATTTCTTCAAGTTTCTCTCCACTTAGCTTGATGCTGGCTACTGGTTTGCTGTATATTGCTTTTACTCTGTTTAGGTATGGGCCTTGAATTCCTGATCTTTCCAACACTTTTATCATGAAGGGTTGTTGAATTTTGTCAAATTCTTTCTCAGCATCTAATGAGATAATCATGTGGTTTTTTTCCTTTGAGTTTGTTTATATAGTGGATTATGTTGATGTATTTCCATATATTATACCTTCCCTGCATCCCTGGGATGAAGTCTAATTGATTGTGGTGAATGAACATTTGATGTGTTCTTGGATTCAGTTTGTGAGAATTTTATTGAGTATTTTTTCATCAATATTCATAAGGGAAATTGGTCTAAAGTTCTCTTTGTTGGGTCTTTGTGTGGTCTAGGTATAAGTGTAATTGTGGCTTCATAGAATGAATTGGGTAGTGTTCCTTCTGTTTCCATTTTGTGAAAAAGTTAGAATAGTATTGGTATTAGGTCTTCTTGGAAGGTCTGATAGAACTTTGCATTAAACCCATCTTTTCCTGGGCTTTGTTTGGTTGGGAGACAATTGATGAATGTTTCTATTTCATTAGGGCTTATGGGACTGTATTAATGATTGCTTCTATTTCTTCAGGGGTTATGGGACTATTTAGATGGTTTATCTGATCCTTTTTTTACTTTGGCACCTGGTATCTATCTAGAAAGTTATCCATTTCATCCAGATTTTTCAATTTTGTTGAGTATAAATTTTTGTAGTAGAATCTGATGATTTTTTTTTAATTTCCGGCTTCCGTTTTTATGTCTCCCTTTTCATTTATGATTTTATTAATTTAGGTACTGTCTTTGTACCCTCTGGTTAGTCTGGCTAAGGGTTTATTTATCTTGTTGATTTTCTCAAAGAACCAGCTCCTGGTTTGGTTGATTCTTTGTATAGTTCTTTTTGTTTGTATTTGGTTGATTTCCGCCCTTAGTTTATTTCCTGCTGTCTACTCCTCTTGTGTGTATTTGTTTCTTTTTGTTCTAGAGCTTTCAGATATACTGTCAAGCTGCTAGTGTATGCTCTCTTCAGTTTCTCTTTGGAGGCACTCAGAGCTATGACTTTTCCTCTTAGCACTGCTTCTATTGTCTGCCATAAGATTGCGTATGCTGTGTCTTCATTTTAATTAACTTCTAAAGTCTTTAATTTCTTTCTTATTTCTTCCTTGACCAAGTTATCATTGAGTGGGATATTGTTCAGCTTCCATGTGTATGTGGGCTTTCTGTTGTTTTTGTTGCTATTGAAGACCAGCCTTAGTCCTTGCTGATCTGACACAATGCATGAGATTATTTCAGTCTTCTAGTATCTGTTGAGGCAAGCTTTTTGACCAATTCATCAATTTTGGAGAAGGTACCATGAGATGCTGAGAAAATGGCATATTCTTTTGTTTTAGGACGAACTGTTCTATAGATATTTGTTAAATCTGTTTGCTTACAACTTCTGCTACTTTAACTGTATCTCTGTTTAGCTTCTGTTTCCATGGTCTGACCATTGATGAGAGTGGGATGTTGAAGTCTCCCACTATTATTGTATGAGAAATAATGTGTGTTTTGAGCTTTAGTAAAGTTTCTTTTATGAATATGGATGCTCTTGCATTTGGAGCATAGATGTTCAGAATTGATAGTTCTTGGTAGATTTTCCTTTGATGAGTATGAAGTTGTACTTCCTTATCCTTTTTGATAACTTTTGGTTGAAAGTTGCTTTTATTCTATATGAGAATGGCTATTGCAGCTTGGTTTTTGGAACCATTTGCTTGGAAAATTGTTTTCCAGCCCTTCACTCTGAGGTAGTATATGTTTTTGACATTGAGGTGCAATTCCTGTATGCAGCAAAATACTGGGTCCTGTTTACTGTACCCAGTCCATTAGTCTCTGTCTTTTTATTGGGGAATTGAGCCCATTGATGTTAAGAGATATTAAGCAAAAATAATTGTTGTGTCCTGTTGTTTTTGATGTTATTTTTATGTTTATTTGGCTATCTTCTTTTGGGTTTGTTAAAAGATTACTTTCTTGCTTCTTCTAGGGTGTAGTTTCCCTCCTTGTGTTGGAGTTTTCCATCTATCCTTTGTAGGTAGGACTGGGTTTGTTGAGGGATATTGTGTACATTTGCTTTTCATGGAATATCTTGGTTTCTCCATCTCTGGTAATTGAGAGTTTTGTTTGGTCTAGTAGTCTGGCATTTGTATTCTCTTAGGGTCTGTATGACATCTTCCCAGGATCTTCAAGCTTTCATAGTCTCTGGCAGGAGGTCTGGTATCATTCTAATAGGTCTTTTGTATTTTACTGGACCCTTTTCCCTTACTGCCTTTAATATTCTTTCTTTGTTTAATGCATTTGGTGTTTTGACTATTATGTGATGAGAGGAATTTCTTTTCTGGTCCAGTCTATTTGGAGTTCTGTAAGCTTCCTGTATGTTCATGGGCATCTATTTCTTTAGGTTAGGGAACTTTTCTTCTATAATTTTGTTGAAAATATTTACTGGCTCTTTAAGTTGGGAATCTTTGCTGTCTTCTCTATCTGTTATCCTTAGGTTTTGACTTCTCATTGTGTCCAGGATTTCCTGGATGTTTTGGGTTAGGAGCTTTTTGCATTTTGACTACTGTGTCAATGTTTTCTATGGCATCTTCTGCACCTGAGACTCTCTCTTCAATCTCTTGTATTCTGTTGGAAATGCTTGTGTCTATGACTCTTGATCTCTTTCCTAGGTTTTCTACCTCCAGAGTTGTCCCCTTTTGTGATTTCTTTATTATTTCTCTTTGTATTTTTAGATCTTGGATGGTTTTGTTCAACTCCTTCACCTGTTTGCTTGGGTTTCCCTGTAATTTGTTAAGGGATTTTTGTGTTTCCCCTTTAAGGATTTCTACCTCTTTACCTGTGTTCTCCTGTATTTCTTTTCATTTCAAACTTTTTTTATTAATCATTTTATTTGTTTACATTTCAAATGTTATCCCCCTTCCCAGTCTCTCTTCCATAAATATTTATTTTACAGTTCATTTTTCTCTTTTTTAATTGATATTCAGTCTTATAACTAACATATTTATTATATCTTTCCTTTGACCTCACATATGTTATAAATTCATCAAGTACACAAAGTGTGTACATATACTTTTAGTCATATTACTTTTATAACAGCAAAAACTTGATGATAGTTCACAAATAATAAATTATTATATTTCTGAATAATAGACTTCCATACAACTCTAAAATTAGTATAGGTCATTATATACAGGCATGGTAAATTGGCCAAAACTTTTTTCTTATTATATTCAACACAATATATATTTTTATACCAATCATAATAATGATGAGCATGTTATTAAATGAACATAAATAGTTAAAGTGTTTTTATTTGTTTGTCTGTATTGTTTCCTCTAGAGCTTAAGATCTTGGCTCTTACTGTGGTACAACCCAAAATAAGAACAATTTTTGGATATTGGAGTTCATTGTAACAAGGCTGTACCTCAATGTCCCTCACATCACCAATGATTTTACCTCCATAGTAGCTAAGCTATGAGTTGATAGTTTTGATGCACCAAGGAATGAATTGTAGGCACGATTATTTGGATACAGATTTCCTGCTATGGTCAAAGTTATTTGACTTGAGTGGTTGTCATCATTCTCAGCCCACAGGGAACAGGTTACATTCATATAAGAAATAGTGTGTATATTAAGAGGATCTATCCATGAAGTCATTCATCAACTACTTCAATGAACAATGGTTCTGCTTGGAGCGTGGTTCAGACATTAGGTGAGGGTAAGATTCTGGTTCATTGGCTGTGATGATTTTGAAAAGCATTCATCTCAGAAAAAGAGTAACTTATAAGGTCTTTTTCTTTAAAATTGATACAATAATTATAAATATCAAGCGAAAAATTCAGTCTCACTCTTTGTTGTTCTCTTACAAGCCACCTCCAAAATTAATTGTTATGTTTCATTTGGCTGTATAAATAATTTTGAAATATGTAAGCTGTTTTGAAAACCATAGAAAAGTATAAAAACATCAAATAAACAATCCTACTAATAGAGAGACTGAGATAGGAGAAGCATGATTGCAAGACCATTATGTGGTACGTAGCAAGACACTGCCATGTACAAATAAGCAGAAAGTGTATATGGATTGTACAATATTGAACCAAATTACCAAATTAGAGAGACCACTGGATGACAGCCAACAAATTCTAATTCTTTGTATTTTTTGTTTTTGAATCAATTAAGATATGTTGGTAATATTAATTTTCATACTAATAAGCCCCCTTCCCTCCCTCTTTTCTCCGTTCAACCCCCTCTCATTACTCTGTCCTGGCGTTCCCCTACATCCAGTCTTTCCAGGACCAGGGGTCTCTCCTTCCATCTTTTTAGAAATCTATTGATATGCTGATTGTGTCTAGGGTATTCTGAGATTCTGGGTCAATATCCCCTTATCAGTGACTTCATACCATGTGTGATCTTTTGTGATTGGGTTACCTCACTAAGGATGATATTTTCAAGTTCTGACCATTTGCCTAGGAATTTCATGAATTCATTGTTTTTAATTGCAGAGTAGTATTCCATTGTGTAAATATACCACATCTTCTGAATCCATTCCTCCGTTGAGGGACATCTGGGTTCTTTCCAGCTTCTGGCTATTATAAATAAGGCTGCTATGAATATAGTGGAGCATGTGTCCTTATTGCATGCAGGTAAAGTCTCTGGGTATATGCCCAGGAGTGGTATAGCCGGATCCTCCGGAAGTGTCATGCCCAGTTTTCTGAGGAGCCGCCAGACTGCTTTCCAGAGTGGTTGTACCAGCCTGCAATTCCACCAGCAGTGGAGGAGTGTTCCTCTTTCTCCACATCCTCGCCAACAACTGCTGTCTCCTGTGTTTTTGATCTTAGCCATCCTGACTGGTGTGAGATGGAATCTCAGGGTTGTTTTGATTTGCATTTCCCTAATGACTAAGGATGATGAACATCTCTTTAGGTGCTTCTCAGCCATTAGATATTCTTCAGGTGAGAACTCTTTGTGGAGCTCTGTACCCCATTTTTTAATAGGGTTACTTGCCTCTCTGGAGTTTAACTTCTTGAGTTCTTTGTATATCTTGGATATTAGCCCTCTGTCGGATGTAAGGTTGGTAAAGATCATTTCCCAGTTAGTTGGTTGCCGCTTTGTCTTTTTGACAGTGTCTTTTGCCTTGCAAAAACTTTGTAATTTAATGAGGTCCCATTTGTCTATTCTTGATCTTAGAGTATAAGCTATTGGAGTTATGTTCAGGAAATTCTCCCCTGTGCCCATATGTTCAAGGTTCTTCCCTAGTTTCCCTTCTATTAGTTTCAGTGTGTCTGGTTTTATGTGGAGATCTTTGATCCACTTAGAATTGAGCTTAGTGCAAGGAGATAAGGATGGGTCAATTTGCATTCTTCTGCATGTTGACCTCCAGCTGAGCCAGCACCATTTGTTGAAAAGGCTATCTTTTTTCCACTGGATGGTTTTAGCTCCTTTGTCAAAGATCAAGTGACCATAGGAGTGTGGATTCATTTCTGGGTCTTCAATTCTGTTCCATTGATCTACATGTCTGTTACTGTACCAATACCATGCAGATTTTAACACTATTGCTCTGTAGTACAGCTTGAGGTCCGGGATACTGATTCCCCAGAGGTTCTTTTACTCTTGAGAATGGTTTTAGCTATTCTGGGTTTTCTGTTATTCCAGATGAATTTTTGAATTGCTCTTTCTAACTCTATGAAGAATTGAGTTGGGATTTTGATGGGGATTGCATTGAATCTGTGTATTACTTTTGGTAAGATGCTCATTTTTACTATATTAATCCTGCCAATCCATGAGCATGGCAGATTTTTCCATCTTCCGAGGTCTTCTTCAATTTCTTTCTTCAGAGACTTGAAGTTCTTGTCATACAGATCTTTCACTTGTTTGGTTAGAGTCACGCCAAGATACTTAATATGGTTTGTGGCTATCGTAAAGGGTATTATTTCTCTTACTTCTTTCTCAGCCTGCTTATCCTTTGAGTATAGGAAGGCTTCTGACTTGCTTGAGTTGATTTTATATCCGGCCACTTTGCTGAAGTCGTTTATCAGCTGTAGGAGTTCTCTGGTGGAGTTCTTTGGGTCGCTTATGTATACTATCATATCGTCTGCAAATAGTGATAGTTTGACTTCTTCCTTTCCAATTTGTATCCCTTTGACCTCTTTTTCTTGTCTAATTGCTCTAGCTAGAACTTCAAGTACTATATTGAAAAGATATGGAGAGAGAGGGCAGCCTTGTCTAGTCCCTGATTTTAGTGGGATTGCTTCAAGTTTCTCTCCGTTTAGATTGATGCTGGCTACTGGTTTGCTGTAAATTGCTTTTACTATGTTTAGATATGGGCCTTGAATTCCTGATCTTTCCAAGACCTTTAGCATGAAAGGATGCTGAATTTTGTCAAATGCTTTCTCAGCATCTAATGAGATGACCATGTGGTTTTTTTCTTTGAGATTGTTTATGTAGTGGATTACATTGATGGATTTCCTTATATTGAACCATCCCTGCATCCCTGGGATGAAGCCTACTTGATCGTGGTGAATGATCGTTTTGATGTGTTCTTGGATTCGGTTGGCAAGAATTTTATTGAGTATTTTTGCATCGATATTCATAAGAGAGATTGGCCTGAGATTCTCTTTCTTTGTCGGATCTTTGTGTGCTTTTGGTATTAGTGTAATTGTGGCTTCATAGAACGAGTTGGGTAGTGTTCCTTCTGTTTCTATTTTGTGGAACAGTTTGAAGAGTATTGGTGTTAGGTCTTCTTTGAAGGTCTGATAGAATTCTGCACTAAAACCATCTGGACCTGTGCTTTTTTTGGTTGGAAGACTTCCAATGACAACTTCTATTTCTTCAGGGCTTATAGGACGGGTTTAGATGGTCTATTTGATCCTGATTTAATTTTGGTACTTGGTATCTGTCAAGGAAATTGTCCATTTCCTCAAGATTTTCTAGTTGTGTTGAATACAGGTTTTTGTAGTAGGATCTGATGATTTTTTGAATTTCCTCAGTTTCTGTTGTTATCTCTCCCTTTTCGTTTCTGATTTTATTAATTTGGATACTATCTCTGTGCCCTCTGGTTAGTCTGGCTAAGGGCTTATCTATCTTGTTGATTTTCTCAAAGAACCAACTCCTCGTTTTGTTGATTCTTTGTATGGTTTTATTTGTTTCTACTTGATTGATTTCAGCCCTGAGTTTGATGATTTCCTGCCTTCTACTCCTCTTTGGTGTATTTGCTTCTTTTTGTTCCAGGGCTTTCAGGTGTGCCATTAAGCTGTTAGTGTATGCTGTCTCCCGTTTCTTTTTGGCGGCACTCAGGGCTATGAATTTTCCTCTTAGCACTGCTTTCATTGTGTCCCATAAGTTAGGGTATGTTGTGCCTTCATTTTCATTAACTTTCAAAAAGTCTTTGATTTCTTTCTTTATTTCCACCTTGACCAAGTTATCATTGAGTAGAGCATTGTTCAGCCTCCATGTGTACGTGGGTTTTCTTTTGTTTTTGTTGCCATTGAAGACCACCCTTATTCCATAGTGATCTGATAGGAGGCATGGGATTATTTCTATCTTCTTGTATCTGTTGAGGTCTGATTTGTGACCAATTATATGGTCAATTTTGGAGAAGGTACCATGAGGAGCTGAGAAGAAGGTGTATTCTTTAGCTCTAGGATGAAATGTTCTATATATATCAGTTAGTTCCATTTGGTCCAAGGCTTCAATTAGATTCACTGTGTCCCTGTTTAGTTTCTGCTTTCCTGAACGATCCATTTCAGAGAGCGGGGTGTTGAAGTCACCCAGTATTATTGTGTGCGGTGCGATGTGTGCTTTGAGTTTTAGTAAAGTTTCTTTTACGAATGAGGGTGCCCTTGCATTTGGAGCATAGATATTCAGGATTGAGAGTTCTTGATGGTGGATTTTTCCCTTGATCAGTATGTAGTGTCCTTCTGTGTCTTTTTTGATGACTTTGGGTTGAAAATCAATTTTATCCGATATTAGGATGGCTACTCCACCTCGTTTCTTGGGGCCATTTGCTTGTAAAATTGTTTTCCAGCCTTTTACTCTGAGGTAGTGTTTGTCTTTGACACTGAGGTGCGTTTCCTGCATGCAGCAAAAAGCTGGGTCCTGTTTACGTATCCAGTCTGCTAGTCTATGTCTTTTAATTGGGGAATTGTGACCATTGATATTAAGAGAGATTAAGGCATAGTGATTATTGCCATCTGCCATTCTTGACGCTATCTTTATGTTTGAGTGGTTATCTACTTTTGGGTTTGATTCAAGAAGGTTATTATCTCATTTTTTCCAGGGTGTTGTTTCTCTCCCTGTATTGGAGGTTTCCACCTATTATCCGTTGCAGGGCTGGATTTGTGGAAAGATATTGTGAAAATTTGGTTTTATCATGGAATATCTTGGTCTCTCCATCTATGGTGATTGAGAGTTTTGCTGGATATAGTAGTCTAGGCTGGCATTTGTGCTGTCTTAGTGTCTGCATGAGATCTGCCCAGGATCTTCTGGCTTTCATAGTCTCTGGTGAGAAGTCTGATGTGATTCGGATAGGTCTTCCTTTGTATGTTACTTGGCCCTTTTCTCTTACTGCATTTAGTATTCTTTCTTTGTTTAGAACATTCGGTGTTTTGATTATTATGTGACGGGAGGTATTTCTGTTCTGGTCCAGTCTGTTTGGAGTTCTGTAGGCTTCTTGTATGTTCATCGGCATCTCTCTCTTTAAGTTAGGGAAGTTTTCCTCCATAATTTTGTTGAAGATGTTTACTGGCCCTTTAAGTTGCAAATCTTCACTCTCATCTATACCTATAATCCTTAGGTTTGGTCTTCTCATTGTGTCCTGGATTTCCTGGATGTTTTGGGTTACGCGTTTTTTGCATTTTGCATTTTCTTTGACTGTTGAGTCGATGCTTTCTATGGAATCTTCAGCACCTGAGATTCTTTCTTCCATCTCTTGTATTCTATTGTTGATGTTTGCATCTATGACTCCTGATTTCTTCCCAAGGTTTTCTATCTCCAAAGTTGTCTCCCTTTGTGATTTCTTAGTTGTTTCTACTTCCTTTTTTAGTTCCTGGATGGATTTGCTGAGATCCTTCACTTGTTTGTTTGTATTTTCCTGTATTTCTTTAAGGTATTTTTGCATTACCTCTTTCAGGATTTCTGCCTGTCGACCCACGTTCTCCTGCATTTCTCTGAGCGATTTTTGTGTTTCCTCCTCATGGGATTCCATCTGTTGATCCATCGTCTCCTGCATTTCTTTAAGCAGTTCTCGTGTTTCCTTTGTAAGGGCATCTAACCGTTGATTCATTTCTTTAAGCAATTTTTGTGTTGCCTCCTTATGGGCATCCGTCTGTTGATCCATATTCTTCTGCATTTCTTTATGCAAATTTTGTGATTCCTTTGTGAGTGCATCTACCCGTTGATTCATCTCGTTAAGCGATTTTTGTGTTGTCTCCTTGTGCGCCTCCATCTTTTGATCCATGTTCTCCCGCATTTCTCTAAGCGATTTTTGTGTTTCCTTTGTAAGGGCTTCTAACCGTTGATTCATGGTCTCCTGTAACTCTTTATGAGATTTATTTGTGTCCTTCTTGTGATCCTCTAATAGCATCATGAGAAGTGATTTTAAATCCAGATCTTGTCTTTCGGGTGTGGTGGGGTATCCAGGACTTGCTGCTGTTGGAGAGTTGGGTTCGGATGGTCCCACATTACTTTGATTACTGTTAGTAACATTCCTACGTTTGCCTTTTGCCATCTGGATACCTCTGGTGTTAGTTGGTCCTGCTGCCACTGGCTGTTGGTTGGACCTCCTGTGAGCCTGCAAAGCTATTTCTGCCCCCCCTGGATTACCAGGATTCCCCTGGCACCGATTTCTGGGGCCTGCCTGCTCCTGAGTGACTTTGGAGCCCTAATGTGCTTTGCCCCAAGTGATCTTATATTGGGGAGGCCTTGCACATCTAAAGGCTCAGCCTAGTGGATTCCTGGAGCCGAGGTCGCCAAAGGGAGGCTGGCAGGCTCCTGCCCTGTGCAGGGGTGTGTGATCTCTCCTGGGGGGGGGGAGGGGGCGTCCCTCTGCCAGGCAGAAGTCCCACAGCAGATCTGGCGCGCTGGTCACTGCAGATCAGCCCAGCACCTGGGAGCAGGTTACACACAAGCTGCCTGAACCCGAAGCGATATTATGCCTGTCTGTCTCTGAGCCTGGTGGTCCCAACTACCTGGTCACTGGAGCAAAGATGGCGGAGGGCACTCTCCGTGGCGCTGCTCACCCTGTGGTCACGATGGCCCGCCGATCTGGCACCCAGACGACCACAGCGCCAACCCGCCCTCGGGCACAGAAGGAAGCCCCAACAGGCCGTGTCCCAAGTGATGTTATATTGGGGGGAGAGCCTGGGTACCGGTCTCTCCAGCGCAGTCCGCGGGAACAGAGGTCGCGGAAGGGAAGCTGGCGGGCTCCCTCCCTGCGCGGGGTCCCTCCACCAGGCAGAAGGTCCCACCGCGGAACTGGCGCGCTGGTTACTGCAGATCAGCCCAGCACCTGGGAGCAGGTTACACCCAAGCTGCCTGAAACCGAAGCGATATTATGCCTGTCTGTCTCTGAGCCTGGCGGTCCCAACTACCTGGTCACTGGAGCAAAGATGGCGGAGGGCAGTCTCCGTGGCGCCGCTCACCCTGTGGTCACGATGGCCCGCCGATCTGGCACCCAGACGACCACAGCGCCAACCCGCCCTCGGGCACAGAAGGAAGCCCCAACAGGCCGTGTCCCAAGTGATGTTATATCGGGGGGAGAGCCTGGGTACCGGTCTCTCCAGCGCAGTCCGCGGGAACAGAGGTCGCGGAAGGGAAGCTGGCAGGCTCCCTCCCTGCGCGGGGTCCCTCCACCAGGCAGAAGGTCCCACCGCGGAACTGGCGCGCTGGTTACTGCAGATCAGCCCAGCACCTGGGAGCAGGTTACACACAAGCTGCCTGAAACCGAAGCGCTATTATGCCTGTCTGTCTCTGAGCCTGGCGGTCTTCATACTAAAGGATATTAAGGAAAAGTGATTGTTGCTTCCTGTTACGTTTGTTGTTAGAGATGGAATTATTGCCGGGTGGTGGTGGCGCACGCCTTTAATCCTAGCACTTGGGAGGCAGAGGCAGGCGGATTTCTGAGTTCGAGGCCAGCCTGGTCTACAGAGCGAGTTCCAGGACAGCCAGGGCTATACAGAGAAACCCTGTCTCGAAAAACAAACAAACAAACTAAAAAAAGAAAAAAAAAAAAAGGAAAAAGAGATGGAATTATGTTTGTGTTGGTTTGTTGAAAGATTACTTTCTTGCTTTAGTTTCCCTCTTTGTGTTGGTGTTTTTCATCTATTTTCCTTTGTAGGGCAGGAGTTTGGAATGATATTATGTAAATTTGGTTTTATCATGGAATATCTTGGTTTCTCTGTCTATGGTAATTGAGAGTTTTTCTGGGTATAGTAGGCTGGGCTGGCATTTGTGTTCTCTTAGGGTCTGTATGACATCTGCCCAGGATCGTCTAGCTTCATGGTCTCTGGTGAGAAGTTTGGTGTAATTCTGATAGGTCTGCCTTTACATGTTACTTGATCTTTTTCCCTCACTGCTTTTAATATTCTTTCTTTGTTTAATGCATTTGGTGTTTTGATTATTATGTGATGGGAGGAATTTCTTTTCTGGTCCAATCTATTTGGAGTTCTGTAGGCTTCCTGTATGTTCATGGGCATCTCTTTCTTTAGGTTAGGGAGGTTTTCGTCTATAATTTTGTTGAAGATATTTACTGGACCTTTAAGTTAAGAATCTTTACTCTCTTCTATACCTATTATCCTTAGGTTTGGTCTTCTCATTGTGTCCTGGATTTCCTGGAGGTTTTGGATTAGGAGCTTTTTGTTTTATGTGTTTTCTTTGACTGTTATGTCAATGTTTTCTATCATATCTTCTGTACCTGAGATTCTTTCTTCAATCTCTTGTATTCTGTTGGTGATGCTTGCATCTATGACTCCTGATCTCTTTCCTAGGTTTTCTAACTCTGGGGTTGTCTCCCTTTGTGATTTCTTTATTGATTCTAGTTCCATTTTTAGATCCTGTATGGTTTTGTTCATTTCCTTTGCCTGTTTGATTGTGTTTTCCTGTAATTCTTTAAGGGATTTTTATGTTTCCTCTTTAAGGGCTTCTATCTGTTTATCTGTGTTCTCCTCTATTTCTTTAAGGGAGTTGTTTATGGCCTTCTTCAAGTCCTTTATCACCATTATGAAAAGTGATTTTACATTCGATTCTTGCTTTTCTGGTGTGATGGTGTATCCAGGACTTACTATGGTGAGAGAATTGGGTTCTGATGATGCCAAGTAACCTTGTCTTCTGTTGTTTATGTTCTTATGCTTGCCTACCACCATCTGGTTATCTCTAGTGTTACCTGCCCTCGCTATATTTGACTTTTCTTTGATCCTGGTTGTGTCAAAACTCCTCAGAGTCATTTTAAAGTCCTCTATCATCAACATGAGATGTGATTTTAAATCAGAACTTTTCTGGTGTTTTGAGGTATCCAGGGCTTACTGTGGTGGGAGAACTGGGTTCTGATGATGGCAAGTAGCCTCGGTTTCTGTTGCTTATGTTCTTTCCCTTGCCTCTTGCCATCTGATTATCTCTGGTGTTAGCTGGTCTTGCTCTTTCTGACTGTGGCTTGTCTGTCCTGCAAGCCTGTGTATCAGTATTCCGGGGAGACCAGTTATTTCAGGGAGGAATTAGGATATAGGGAGCTGCGGCTCAGGGTCAGTTCTGAGGTGCAGACAGAAACCTGAAGGATCCTGTTCCTGGCTGTTCCTTGGTTCCTGTATGCTGATGTATTTGGGCAAGTCCCTCTTGGGCCAGGAATTTGAACAGAAGTAGTTGTCCTACCTGTGCTCACAGGTGTGTTGGAACTCCTGGGAGATCAGCTCTCTCCCTGAGGTGTTTGGTATGGAGAACTGTGACACATAGTCAGTTCCAGGCACAAATGGAAAGGAGGTGGCCATTATTGTAATCCCAGCTATTTGGGAGGTTGAGGCAGAAGGATCACATGCTCAAGGCCCACAGAATCTACAGAGTGAGTTTAAAAACTGCCTAGGCAACTTATCTCAATCTTAAACTTTAAAAAGAATTACAAAGAAGGAGTGTGTTTTAATTCAGTTGGGAAGTGCTTCCTAGCATATGAGATATCCTGTAATCAATCCCAAGTACTAGCATAAAGACAAAATAGGATGAAGGAACAAAACACACACACACACACACACACACACACACACACACACACACACACACGCACTCTGCAGATAGTATATGTTCTATGTTAAGAGCTCTGGGTTTTGAGTAACTTTATTCTACTAGTTCAAATTTTAATACTCGTGGACTTTATAGTCAATGGAATAATATCTTCTTTTTATTCCCTGGACCATATGAATATGAAGTGTTAGATAAAAAGGAGGAATTGAGGTTGCCACTTGGTTGAAATGAGGTTTTCTTGTATTGTCTCTGGGGACTAGGTCATTATAATCACAGGGTCTTCTATGTGAATCAGTAAGGACAGGTGCCTCAACATCAGGGAAGAAGTTGTAATATGAAAGTAGGGGTCAGGGTGATGAGATCTTGGCTTTGAAGATGAAAGGAAAGCAACAGCCAATGAATGCAGGCATCTCTTAGGGCTACAAAGTGGAAGGAAATGCATTGTCCTCTAGAGTTTCCAAAGGCTCACAGCCCTCTGATTCACTGATAATAGCCCAGCCAAACACAATTGTAACAATAAGAAGCATAAGAAAATAAATTTAGGTCATTTAAAGTAGTTTATTACATAAGCAACAGAAATGAAGGCCACTTTAGTGATAGAGTCTAGTTCACCAATTAATCTCTGAGTCAGAGCACATGTCATTTCCTCTTGCTTTTGAAGCCTTTTGAAATCATAAACTAAGAGGCAGCGCTTTATAAACTGAATTCATGCCTAAATTTTGTTCCTGAGTTAATTTATTTTAAATGGAAAATGGACAGGCTAAAGAGACCTTTGATGATATCAAAGACTACACTGAGGGTAAATGTCATATAGCAAGATAAGTCCTTGCCTCAATCTCCAGGTAATAGAGAAGAAACATATATGTTACAGCTTTAACACCAGAACAATCACACAGTGTTGTATTTTTAGTTAAAATATGACTCCGTGGTTTTCAAATGGCATAGTTGTGGGCAACTTAATTAAGCATGCTCTTATAAGAGGTGAAAGAGTTTGTGCCATCCAAATACTAAGAACTGTGTCCAAAGAGTTTGGGACATACAGTAAGGGTCCTGCTTCTTTTATAAGGGGAATAGAAATGACTGAGCCTTCACATTTTCACAGTTTGATCCTTAACTTTGTGCAGTCTTGTTCCTGTACAAGCAGTGTTCATGTTGTCTCTCTGGAGGTCTTTGGCTTTATGTTTAAGGTGACGATGGATTATAGATTTCCTTCTGCCTGGGTCAGGTGCATTGGTTTACATCTAAAACATTGTGTGTTCTATTAGCCTAATTACTAGGGCAAATGATAGATTTATTGGTGACCATTATAAAGGAAGCCAGATGACACGCAGGAAAGTGAGCACCAACCCAACAATCATTTTGATTGAAGTTTTCACCAAATCGTAAGTCAACCCGTCTCAGGGCATTGGATTTCCTGTAAGGAGCAGTGAAGAGAATCAAAGGAAAATCAAAGATGAGAGCCTTATAAATGTCAACACGAAGAGAAAATAAGTACATGTTAAAAATTGAGACTCCTGAGAGAAAAGAAAAATAACTGAGAAAATAAGAACAGAAGGAGTCTAGAGGTTTCCAGCTCTTGGCTCTTATGTGTGGCTATTGCATTGAAGCTGTTTGTAATCATGTTTGCTCAAACGTACTGAGGTGATTTTTTTGTTGTGGTTTTATTTTCTTAATTCTGAAGGTAATCTTCTCTTGAAGTTTGTCTATGGGGTGTTTCTAGTTGGAACATGCCTCAATGATGTCCTGTGAGTGTTTGAGAGAAGGCTGAGTCTAAGAATTAATATTTTAGAATTTTTACTATTGTGTTGGATAACACAATGTGCTCTTATCAGGCAATCTTCTTACTGTGAGAGGTTTCTACTTGAAGTCCATTAAATTCACTACATTTAATTTTTCTAAGTTTTTTACTTACTGTTTTTGGGAGCAGATAACATAGTGTACATTTATAAAATTCTGTTGCTCTGTGCTTTTCTACTGTGGTAAGTATTTGGGAGGTTATAAAGATGTGACTGATTTTGGCTCACAGTTTCAGAGATTTCAGTTGGTTTTTTTATCTGACATCATTCCTTGGACTGTGAGGTGTGGTGATATAATGGTATGAGCTTGGTGAAATAGTCTCTCACTTGATGGTTCCTGGAAAGTAGAGGGGAGAAGAGAGGAGAAGAGACAGAAAGAGAGGATGAAGAATGAGGAGAATGATAACAACAGATAAAAGACACACCAAAGAAATCTTCCCTAGTTTCCATCTTCCTATTTCCTTCTGCTAGATCCCACTTCTTAAGTTTCCAGGATAGAAACAGCCGATTGGACCAGGCTTTCAACATTGGAACCTGGGGGGTACACTTCATACTCAAATAATACAAATACTTTTTAAAACGAGACATATATCGCAGATTTATAGTTTATAGATTTATTTATATATGTACACATCTAGGCATGAAAATATAACATTAAGTCTCTTAATCTTATTCTTTGAATGCAGTGAATTCTCTATGAACACTCAGAATGTGTGTCTTGTTCTGACATTACTACTTCAATAAATAAGAATAATTCCCTTAAAAAAACCAGGCAAATCACACTGGCTATTTTGTATCAAATTTACTATTTTTTCCTAACTACTTAGTTTAGTTATCATTTATCTATAGCTACAGGAAACGGCTTTTGTTTTTCTACTATATAGAATGCTACAAGATAGTATATCAAGAGTTATCAAGCTTTATTTTCCGTGAGCACCTACCTACATTCTACAATTTTAACATATTTTTAAGATAACAAGTTAAACACATGCACAATGCTTGCATTATGCATATATACAGGGATTTTTCACACTGTATTGAAAATATTTGTTTTATACTGAAAAACATAAGAAAAAGTAGGACCTGATGGCACAGATCGCTAACCCTAACTTCTTTGGGTGGAGGTTTGGGGCTCAGGAAGGAAGATCACAAGTTCAAGTCCTTTCTGGGCTGCAGTGTAGTTTCAGGGTCATCATGGGCAATTTAGTGAGACCGGACCTCACAGTTAAAGAGTGAAAAGAAGGCATTGAATACAGCTTGGTAGTAGAGTACTTAAATAATTTCTTAACCATATAATTTAAAATTAGCCTTACACCTTGGAATTGACTATGAATATGGAAACTATGAGTGAATTTCTCAAGTTATCTTTATAACATCATAAGAATACAGTCTTAATATTTATTCACTTTTATGTAGTTTATTATTTTAATATTGATTTATAATCAGTTGTTTATAGAAATAATGACAATCTAATAAATTCAGAAAATTGTAGGACAAATTAGTCTAAAGCATAAGAAATTAAACCTAAATCATGTGTTCATGAAAACTTTCATACTTTACTTTTCTAATAATATTAATAATATGCTTAAATTTAAGTCAAGATTAATAATTTATTTGTCTAAATTTTAAAATAGATGCTGCAATTAAAAAATATAAATTAGCTTGTTTTATATGTTAAATTTGGTTAATTTAAGGCAAGGACTCTGTTTCTAATTTTCTTTTTATCTACCAATAAGTCTTATCTCTTCGCATAGGTAAAATTTTGTCTTTGATTTACTGTCTTGGCAAGGAAAAATCCATACATTAGAGCAGTATGCTCTTGTTTGGGAAATTTTTAATTATTTATTTTGACTAGTTATGCGGAAATGTTTACATCATGACAAAACAAGTTTTTGCTTGAATTTACCTAACGTTGCCCAAGAAACAGACAAAAAGGAGATGAAGTGAGAAGCAGCATGTTTCAGACAGATATTAAATTATCACTGCAGATGACAGACTTTTTTGTCCTTTATAATAAAAGATAAAATGTGGGAACAGGAAAACACATTTCAACATAGACATGTATAAACAGAAGAAAAGAGACGAGAGATTCAAACTTATTATAGTTGATTCAAACGGTTGCTAAGGCATTTTACGATTCCATCAAGCCTTATAATGGTATAACCTCTGAAGTATTATTATGAGAAAGGAAAGACTGCCTGTGTCAAAGACAACTCTTTTTGCAGACAGGTGATCAGTCTGTAGATATCTCTATAATTTTTTTCTATGTCTTTTTCAAATAAGCATCCTGATCAATGTCAAGTTTTCTCAAATGACCCCTGAAATGTCAGATTATCCTGGGTAGAATTATTTTAGAGAGAGACGCTCGTGAGTTAACATGTGGAAGGAGATCACATATAATTGATGGCAGTCAGAGCTGGTTGTTCTGTTCTGTGCTTCTGGAATCTTCTCTAATATGACTTATCAACCATTGGGGGCCCAATTAACCGTCTAGTTCAAGGCAGACACAAATAAAGCATGTTTTATGGCTATGAAGACAAGTCTCAGGAAAGTCTTTAAATATGTATTTTAAATTACCTTTATTAAAGTATAATTTATGACCATACATTTAATATCTACTCAGAGCACAGACATATGATTTGGTAAAACCTATCCAATACAAATTGTGTCCAAAGGATGCTAGTCTTACATCATCATTTAAACACTTTCATTCTTGGGTTGGAGTTATTTGGAGTATGAACCTTCACTCCCTACAGACTTTTTCATTCACTCTCATTAAGGATAAAGAAAAGTTCCAAAGTGATGGTAGGGAAACAAACAAACAAAAACAGCTCCGCCCAATGGTTACCTAGCAACATTCAGTATGAGCCTGGCTTTCTATAAAAGGACTGTTCAACCTCTCTCTCTCTCTCTTTCTCTCTCTCTCTCTCTCTCTCTCTCTCTCTCTCTCTCTCTCTCTCTCTCTCCTTCTCTTCCTCCCTCCCTCCTTCCCTCCCTCTCTTGCCTTTCTCTCCTTCCCTCTTTGGCCTTTTTCCCTTACTTTCTCTCCTCATATGTTCCGGCTGGCCTCTTCCCTTCTTTCGCTATTCTCTCTCTTTCTGCCATTCTCTGTCTCCTTTCTTTCTCTGCCTCTACTCCCTTCTCAACATGTCCCCCCCCATTATGCCTCAAATAAACTTCACTTTATACTTAGACCCATTGTATGGATGGTACCTCAGAGGCCCACTAAGCCACCCCTCCTACCACATCATGCTGCTGCATTATAAAACAAATCAGGGGGGCAATTTCAAGTTTTTTTTAAATCTTCAGCCAATAAAATGTACTTAACGTTTATGAGTTACTAGAACAAAGTTGAATTCAGGTTCAATTTAGTTGAGACTTCAATCTTGTGAGAAAACCCCTCCCCAACCCCATATTAAGATAGAGGAGTCACAGGGGACAAACATCTCAAGACCACTTATAGGTCAATGCAGTCTCAGTGGGACCTCTAACATGGGAGTTGTTGACTACTTAGACATCCCCCAAAATAATCATTGAGCAAGAAGAACAAAGTTTATTTGATGAGAAAGTGGGTGGCCCTGAGAAATTTTCATCCTTCTTTCAAAGGCAGAAGTCAAAGTAAAAAATATGTAGGATTTTCAGGTTTTAGTGTCTAGACTAAGAAAGTTTAAAGTCAAATCCGCTAAGATTAGGGGTTGGAGAATTTATTTTAAAGTAGCTATGGGTTAAGAACTCTAAGATGCCCAGGCCCTTAGTGAACAAACTATCATTCGTGGTAAGTAAGGCTTTTAGTTGGCTTGCAGTCCTCACCCCAAGGAACAAGTACTTTCTGGAACAAACTGTTACATTCTTTTTGCTTTCAGGGTTATTTCACACAGGGACAGAAAATTATGCTGGTTTCAGTTTTCATTCCCCTTTCCTGCCCATCCTCCCCAGAAACTCGGTTCAGGTTTCCCAGAGCAGGAACACTAGATTAGGCTAATAAAAATGTTGTGAAACCAGGGCTGACGTGAAGACTTAGACCTCAAAATTCTCCTATTTGGGAGGCCTATAAACGGCCTGATTCTAGTGATTTCCAATTAAATTAGTATTTTTTCTATTTGTTTGTTCTATTAATGTTTATTGAGTAATATACATATAAAATTATGACAAAAATTTTCCCCTTTAGAATGAATATATATATATATATATATATATATATACATATATATATATATTTATACACACACACAGACACACACACATGCTTTATTGACATTATCTGCATGCTGTATGAGCAAATAACAAGTCATCCCAAATTAATTCTAAATTTATTCCTATTTCCAAGTATGCTGGTTGAGATCGTTATGATAGGCTAAGACAAGGGAAAGGCCCTGACTGAGATAATTATGCCAATGAGCATAATAGCTTCTAAGACAAAGTAGGGAACATCAGAATCAGACCCTGTGTCTTGAACCCATATTATCACAAGCAGTAGTAAAGCAGTGATTCTATCAAGGAAGGTCCTGAATATGTCACCATATATTAGATTATCTGAAAGGTCTACTACAATTGGTAACTTCAGCATAGTTGAGACCCTAATGGCAGCTTCTACGGCAGTGAGTTCCAAGAAATAAAAATCAATGACTATCAAAATTTCAGCCTTAATACCATTGGACTAAGAGCGGTAAAAACCACAGGGCATAACTCTCAACCAGCAGATCTAGGATTCATATTCCTGTGTAGTCTAAGAACATAGCAACTATATCCATGGTTCTTTGACTGTAAGTCTACCTGTACTTAGATACTGAGAGTTCAATTAAAGCCAGAGAGACAAGGGTTCCAGTTACAGAGGAATAAAGGGAAATTTCATTGTTATAATACCAAGGAGAAGTTGGATGGATTATAGTCACAATACATTACAAATAGATTTAGTTGATCCATGAAACAACTCAAATGACTGTATCTGAAGATTACGTGTAAGCAGTGCTTGAGCTCTGGAAGTAAGCCAAAACATAGAAAGAAAAACACCCTTTCTGCAGACTCCTTTCAAAATTGACTGATCTGATTCTTCTCTGGACAAGAAAAAAAAATTCTGTCCTACAAAATCAGAAAGGGGGTGCCTACTACTTTTATAGGTGCTCTGTGTTTCCTAAGAGACTTTAGCAGTCCTGGAAATTTCAGGAAGTGAGGAATGCTGGTGGGGGGTGGGGCAGATGGCAGGTAGCTTTATGGTTTTAGGGGAGCCACACCTATGCAAATATGGAGGGCACATCAGCTTGGGTAACCCCATGTGTCCTCAGTCCCAGGTGACTCCTGTCTCCTAAGGTTCCTCTCCTTGTCTTTGCCTCCTAAGACATGGAATCTTTAGGGGTCTTCTCCTGTAACCTTTTTGGACTGTGCTTTTACAAGGAACTCTGTGGCATTCCTCACAGATTTCTGGGGCCAGAGTTTAAGATTGGGTGGGGGTGGAGGGAATAGCCTTTGAGTATCATTCTTGAATCTGTTAGTTTATTCCCTGGAGCTTTTGTGGAGTCTAAGGAAAAACATGAGCCTGTAGCCCTCCAGCCTGGGGCTGTAAAGTTGTCAGATCTCATAAGCTCAGCAACGTGTTTGGGTCTGGACAGGACTTGGAAGGGAGAATGCAAAAGAAAAAAAAAAGAAGGGGGGAAAAAAAGAGTTTGTGGAACACACATCTGCTGCACACCAGATGGTAGTTGTTATTTTGTCGTCAGTGGAGCTTTCCCCATAATTCTTGTTGCGTTTCCTCTACTGTAGTACTTAGGGGTTTTAAGTCGGGGGAGGGAAGCAAAATATTTGAGGGGGGTGGGGCGGGGGAGATGAATGTAATGTTAAAAGCCAGGCTTTAATTGTTCCACAACTCAGGGTTTACAGAGTTAAGTCTCCCACAACCATTCTCCAACTCTGCAGGGTGTGTTACAATAGGAGCCCTCATTACATAATCACCAAACCCCGGGTAATGTTACACAGTGTTCAGCAGATAAAGGGCACGCAATAATGGAAAGGAGCTTCACTTTTTCTCTAATCTTAGATGGACGGAGCGTATTATGTTACTGCATAAATATTACATGGTCATGTAACAAAATATACTAATGAAATACACAGATGTGAAGCCAGAGTGCAAGGGTTGAGATTGCACTGGGAGCTCTTAAATTGATTTTCCTATTCTTTGCTAATTCACATTCAAACTTAATTTAGCATTTGTGTCATTTTATGAGAATATAATATGTCATGGGAGACTTGACAGTTTTTAATGGGTTTATAAAATGGTACTTAGAGTCAACTTCTGTAACAGTAATATAGACATACAACACCATTGCTCTTCCTCAGCTTGTGTTCCTGTCTACATCTTATTATGCACTTGATTGTTGACCTAAAGGCTAATTTTGGCATAACGGTTTCTCCTACCTTACAAGTACAGTAACTTTGTTCCCAATGTCAAAGGCACAGAGGTTGTGTGTTGGGTTTGAGGGCATGGTGGTTCTACTTATGGGTATTGCTTGCTTAATATTTGTGTACAGATTAGTCAGACTATTCATTTAAATAGCTTCCTCAGATTTTTGAATTAAAAATCCACCGACACAGCACCTACGGTGGAACGAGTTCTGTTGTAGACTCTGATGTGATGGAAAGAAACTGTCAGGGCCTTGTTTCTTCAGAAAGGCAGACCTTCAGTAAGAATGACGGCCCTGATTCTTTTCACTTGGAGCCAGACTGCATTGTGCACCCCAAAGAGCTTTGACAGTGCTAGCAGAGCACATCTTGTTACATTTTCTTCTTTCATTCTGCAGAGCTCTATTTTATGCTAACCTTTCCTCTTATCCTGCTTCTGCTGTGTGATCTTCCAAGGAATGATCATGTTTACTGTGCTTCCAGTGAGGTTATTTGCAATCTTGTTAATGGTATAGTACTGTTACCTAATATTCTGTCAAGCTAAATTATCAATGCAGAATTGTGGAATGTCAAAAGTGGAACCATAGTAACAACAAACAAAGAAACAACAACCAAACAATCAAATAAAAGACTCCTTTTGAATATTGGGAAATTCAGGTTCAGAAACTGCAGAGGATCAGTCATGTATTAGTGGGGAAGTGGGCTGGGTCAGCTTCTTTATTGGACACACCATTGGCTATTGTGTAATTATTGGCTATATGCTCACGGAATAAAGTTGCTTTCGATAATATTTTGTTCTTAAGAAGAAAAAAACAAAATCAAACAAAACAAAGCAGGAGGCTTAAATGGGCATTAACTTGTGAAAATGTAGACACAAATGCCTTGCAGAAAGAGCACCAAAAATAGAAAAATATTTTCAAGCAATTTAATCAATGCATTCAGTGAAGATTCCATTTACTAATTAACACAACAATCAGGCCTTATTTTTTTAGTTGTTTATTTATTTTAATATAATCCTTTAAATTTAGTTTCATTATTTTAAGGCCATAGTGGAATTACACCTTATTATTTATAATTGCTGTTCTTTTATTCTATAGCCCATGAGGTTAATTTTGTAATTCAATTATCAAATAACATACAGTTAGTCATAACTTTTTTCTAATTACTTTAATATCATAGGATATCTTTGCTGTGCTGAGAATATTAATATATGATATTAATATACTCACATAGTTTTTTAAAAAGAAGGGGAACTATCTTTAAAAATCATGTGTTATTCATTCTTTTGTTAATGTAGCAAAATATAGAGCATTTGCAAACAACTGGCTCATAGATTTCGAGCTTTGGGTCAGTGGTCTCTGGGCTGTATTTTTCTTCATCCCGTTTGTGGTGAGAAGGGTCACCTTGTCAGGAAACATGTAGTGGAGTGGTTAACCTCATGACAGACAAGAAGCAAATAGAAGAAGCTTCTGGGGAAAAGATAGTCTTCAAGCACATGTTCTCAGTGACCTATTCCTTCAAATTAATCTCCACCTTCTAACTGCCCATCCAGCTAGTCACCAGTGAGTTTACCAATGAGTTAACTTACTCCTGAAGCCAATGCCTCAGTAATCCAATCATTGCAATGACACCATCTGGGACCTAAGCCATCACTACATGAGGCTGTTTGAGGGGGATGCTTCGTGTCCATTCTTTCCTGAACCCTAACAATTCATATCCATCTTTTGATGAAAAATGTACTTAGTCTATCCCCAAGAGTCTCTTCGGAGTCTCAACAGTTCTAGCATTTCTCAAAAGTCCAAGGCTAGAGTTATCCTTGAGGCTGACTCAAGGCAAATGTCTGGCTATAAACTATGTAAAATCAAAAGATAAAGTTGACTATTCTCAAGATACAATTGCATAGGTGAACATTATCATTTCTAAGAGAAGAACCATTTTCTTTTCTTTTCTTTTCTTTTTTTTTGAAAATGAAAAAGACTTGACTAAAACAAGACTAAAAGTCATCAGGGCAAACCTTAAATATTATAGTTAAATTTTAAGAGCATGTGGTGGCAGTACACGGGCCCAAAACAGTTCAAGAAGCCTATTTCTCCAGCCTTGCTCTCTGTCGTCCACATGGCCATTCTCCTGCATTAGCTCTGCTTAATGCTGGTACCTTTTCTCAACAGTCATGTGACATTCTTGTATTTCTGGGTTTTTGTCATTTACATTACAGTTTCAGTTGTATTTTCAGTCTTGGGTATGACCCTCTCAAAGGCTGCCTGTCACACATTTCCCACTATCCTAGATATGTCTTTGAAATATGAATGGAAGCCCACAGGACCTTAAAGCTCTAATATTTTATATACCCGCATCATCAATATTATGTAGATGACCTCAAGAATTGCTGCCATTTTGAGGAAGACTCAGGAGACTCATTTGAACAGTGGAGGAAATCACTTCTAAGTTCCTAGAAGGCTGAAGGTGGGGAAACAGTTCTCTGAATTGCCTTATGCTATCAAGATGCCCCAGAACTGTTCTTAAAACTATCTTTTACTTTTATACAGTTAAGAATGCAAGGTAGGATCTATCAATCTCTAAAATGGCTCAAGGTATCTTTACTGTTGTTCAGATGCTGTGTACTTAGCTTCCTTTATGACAATAATCTCTTTAGCAACTTTCTTATTCCCAACATTAAGACAGGCTTCCTTTCTGGCCCCCTTGTGAACGTTCCAAATCTGAGTCTCTGTTTATTATTCTTCATTCGTGCTATATATTTGGACGAAAGCAGGCCCTAATAATCATGTCACAGCTTGAATGCTGCATTGCATTGAAATTTCCTTTGTGAGATCACTCAGTGTTTCATATTTAAATCCAGCCTCACACAAAGTTTGAAGGTATGTGCAAAATGTACATGAGATCTTTGTCTAAACATCGCACCAAAATGGCTTCAAACCTCGTTCCCAACGAGTGCTTGTTGTCCTCTAAAACCTCATAAGAATTTTCCATATTATTGATGAGTACAGAGGAGCAAAACTGGTCAGGAAGTTTGAGCATAGGATTTGAATGACAGCAGTTTTACTTCTCCTGAGAACCAGTTCTGTCCTGGGCATAAGACAGCAATGTCTTTGATTCTAGCAGCACTTTTTGTTTTCCTGGCTAGAGATCAGATATATCGAGAAATGTCTATGGATATTGGTTTTATTTTTATTTTTATTATGAGAATTTATATTTTGGAGACAGTGCCTTATGACACTGCTTTGGCAGCCCTAAACTCACAGACATTCCCCCTGACTTTGCCTTCTAAGTGCGAAAAGGTATGTGCCACCCTGGCCAGTTCCTTCCTTCCTTCCTTCCTTCCTTCCTTCCTTCCTTTCTCTCTCTCTCTCTCTCTCTCTCTCTCTCTCTTTCTTTCTTTCTTTCTTTCTTTCTTCCTTTGTTTCCTTCTTTCCTTCTTTGTAATATATATGTATGTATATATATATATATATCATTATATATAATAATATAAATGCTCCTTTCATTTTCCAATATAGTACATAGTAGCTATTATCTACAAGTGGCTAGTGGCTAGTGAACACTTGATATATGACTACTATGGAACAGTGTAATTTGTATTTATTCCTTTTTTTTCAGTATAATAATTTTTATTGATTCTTTGGATTTCACATCAGGTATGTACCTCAATAACACTCACTTTCAAGTCCTTTCATGTCTGCCTCTCTTTTATGACCTCCTCCCTAAAAATATAAAACCAAAACTAAGAATTAAAAACAAAAGTAAAACCAAGTCCAATGTTATCTATGTACTCACTGTAGCATAGTCAAACTCTCTGTGGCTTGCCTCTTAAATAGAACTCTTTCCCTATCAATCGTGTCATCAATTGTGGAAAGTTACACTTTTTAAGAGTTCTCTTTGATGGCTTCCTATTTAGGCTGTTAATTGGGAGGTGGAATTGGTTGGGTAGGGGTTGTCACAGAAATCTTCCATATCCCCCTCTCTCAGCTGTGTATTTACAGACATCTATATCACTACCAAAGTAGCTTCCTTGTGCTTTACAGTCACTGGGAGCACAGATCACAGCCTTCCATGTGATTTCTGGTGATGTCATCCTATGTCCCCCTACGCACCCCACCAACAGCTGCATGGCTTCAGCCTGGTGCACAGACTATGGACATCTGCTTGGCTTTCCGTGGTAACATGGGCCATAGACAACAATACAACCCCTGGCCACATCAAGAGCATGGACCCAGACCGTTGGCAGCAAGGACTGTGGACATCGACATGAGCCCAGGTAGCTTCACTGGCCACTCGAGCTTGGCTCTATGCAGCAGTAGGGCTCCCAGGCATCAACAACACAGTTTCAGGCTCTAGCGTAGACTGTAGAAATCTGCATGGGCTTAGGTGGTAAGACGTACGGGCCACGTATATCAACATGGTCTCAGGTCACTCATACCAACATGGCCTCTGGTCTGCAATATAGCCCCCAGGCATCAATATAACATCAGGCAGTGGGACCGACCACAGATATCCATATGGCCTTGGGTGCTAACATGGATCAAAGACATCAATATGGCCCTCAGCTATGTCGTGATGGACCACCGATGCTCTCATAGCCTTCAGTGATGGCATAGATCACAGGCCTCAAAATGGCTTCAAGGTGTCTACACAGGCCACTCACATCATCAAGGTCCCCTGAGACAGCAAAACCAAAGGACACAAAAGCTTCAGCCAGTGGCACAGACTACCTAAGTTTACAAGGATCTCAATTGCAGGCTTCAGAACAGCCTGGGGCAGCAGCATGGACCACAGACACCAACATGACCTCCAATGGCATCACAGACCATGGTAGTCTTTCGAGGATGTCTAGTCCAGAAAATGAACTGTTCCTCATCCCTACCTCCATCATTTCCCAGAGCCAAAGAAATCCAGCAGTCAGTAGTCTGTTCCGGGGCTGAGTTTGTGTCTGTTTAAGCTGGCAATGACATGTTCCACTGTTCACCTCAGCCATCTCTCATAACTGTCACTGCCATAGAACATCCATTTCTGCCTCTCCACACAGCTCATGTATTGCCCCATTTTTTCTATGTTTCCCATCTCTCCAAAACATATTTGTTCATTGTAGTGACCCAGATCTTTTCTTTTATATAACAATTCAAAATGGCATAGCATCCTAGATACCATGTATGAGGATATATATGAAACTCCAAGACACTGGCACAGAGAGGTAGATGAATATCTCATGAATAGAGCCAGTTTATCCCCTCCCTTCCTTCATGCCTCAACCCAGATAAGCCTTGTTAAGTTCTAGGTAGGGTTAAGACATGTTAATATTTTGGCTCAGGGTTTCAGTCCATTGTTTCTGGGCCTTGGCGAAGTAGAACATTGCACTCAGGTTAAACTCTTGTCAGCAAGGGAGAAAGAAAGAGACATAGAGAAAGTTATCTAGCTAGTTAGAAAGATAGAGGTGTCACTCAAGAGTGAGCTGGAGTTAGATACATCCTTCACAGTCACGCCCTCAATGCCCTATGTCCTTCAATCTGCTCCTATTTCTTAAAGGCAGAGTCAATTATAAATCCATCATTTGACCTATTCATGGATGAGATTGATGTCATTGAGATCTTTCTATCTCTTGTTTGCTCCATCAGCTGGGGAAAAAAAAGACTCCAACATATTAACTTTGGTGTCTGCTAGGGGCCATTTTAAACCATGACATAAAATGAGAAAAGTTTTCACTGAAGTAAATGGATATCAAAAACTGCCTGTTAGAAGTTGTTGATTAAATATTTCTATGTATGAATATGTGAGGTTCCTTGGTTATAAGCTACTATACCTATAGCAAGGAAACAGTGAAATAGAGTAACTGAATTTTTTAAAAATATTTAATTCATTTATTCACAATACCATATCAGTCCTTACTCTCTTCCCAGTACCCCCTTACATTAAGTTCTCCTTCCACTCTTCTTTGAAGATGAAGCCCCTCCCCTCTAGTTGTCAAATCTCGCCACGTCCCCCATCCTATCCATAACTGAATATTTTTAAAAATGAGTTCAGTTGCTATTATGGACTCTGTTCTCAATAGGACATAGGAGACACCACAAAGGTTTAATGGTTATATCATGAAGCGATTGTGTAAACAATCTATAATGTAGAAAGCAATTAAATATTTTATACTTAAATATATTTTACAAACATCTGAGTTAAACATTATCAGTGACAAAAATTGAGGAAAAAGTGTCTATTTTTAAAGAAACTGTATTTCCTTTTTTTGTTAGATATATTCTTTATTTACATTTCAAATGATTTCCCCTTTCCTAGTCCCCCCCCCAAAGTCCTGTAAGCCATTTCCCCTTCCCTGTTCCCTAATCAGCCCCCTCCTGCTTCTCTGTCCTGGTATTCCCCTACACTGCTGCATCAAGCCTTTCCAGAACCAGGGGTCTCTCCTCCCTTTGATGTCCAACAAGGTCCTCCTCGGCTGCCTATGTGTCTGGAGTCATGGGTAACACCATGTGTACTATCTGGTTGATGTTTTCGTCCCTGAAAGCTCTGGGAGTCCTGGGTGGCTCATATCGTTGTTCCCCTTATGGAGCTGCAAACCCTTTCAGCTGCTTGGGTCCTTTCTCTAGCTCCCCCATTGGGAACCCTGTGTTCAATACAATGGGAAGAAACTGTATTTTCATTCAGTGTTCTTGTACTGATTTCCTATTCACTATTAAATACTTCTGATGTCCTATTTGGTTTATATTATATCACTTCAACCCAATGTGAACCTCTCATTCTTCTGAGAAAATTTTATTTAACGGTCTAGAATAAGAGAACGGCTTTGGATTTGATAATGTATACATTATTTTAAAAACAAAATCAGAGGGACCATCATTTTTATCTCTTTACCTTCTGTTATGTGGGTAATGAAATGTAGCCTGAATGCTGCCAGTTTTACATGTAGTGTCTCATTGCTAACACATTTACACTGTTTTTTTTTTCTTCTAAGGTGAACCCAACCATAGCTTATTTTTCTAGTCATAATTACCATGTCTACAAAAGTGGGTTCCTATTTGTGTCTAGTTTGACTGGTTTCTGCCTTATGTTAAGCTCTAGATTTACTGAACTCTTGAGCGGCCCAGTGAGTGTATGATTGTAGACTTCTTTCAAATCACCAGATTTTAATTTCAAAGGCAATGAAAAATACCTTCTATGATTTCATCATAGGATGCTGCTGAGGGCTGTTTCCATCGCAGGTCATTTATATTTTGATCCTACATTTTTAATTTAGACATTATTTTCTTTGCTTAAAGTATTTCAAATTTGGTCAAACTCTGCAGGAGTTATAAATAACTGTTCATCAGGATGCTTACCATGGAGGATTTGGCAGTTGTCAGAGAGGAAGACCTAGAAAGCAAAGAAATCTAAAGAAGTGTTCCACGGTGTGCACAGCTTAGAGAGTACATCACTGAGCTGCGAAGTCAGATAAACACCTTTCCACACCTCTTTCCTACACTAGACACATCACTGTTGTGCTTATCTGGTGGCTCAATCACCTCTAGGCTACTTAAGTGTGATTCCTTTGTTTGACTCTTGTAAACTCACCAGCAGGAACAACCTGCAACTTCCTAACATACTCATGAGTTCTACTGTGAAGTCCTTCATCATTCGTTTATAAACCCTTGGCAAGTACCTACGATTTACTCTGTGCACGAATAGGGATAGCTGTTCCTGTAAGTGTAAGACTTTAATGCCTTGTATTGAAGCATTTCCAAAAGTCCACTTTTGCTCAGGTCTGATCGTTGAGCTGATTCCTTATCAAATGCAAGGTCTTTATGATATAGTAATAATCCATATTCTTGAAAAGTTAGAAAATGGTTAGTATATTGTAAAATCTAATAGCTATTATTAACCAACCCTATATTTTAATTTTGATTGTTTTCACCTAAAGAGATGAAAAGCAGCAATTTGGCGCCTGGCCTCACTGCAGTGCATTCTGTGTGGCTCTCTGCTATCATTGCTCTCCTCTCATTTGAGTTTCTGTGTCTGGAATCTCTGTTTTGAAGTTTGTTCTTCTTCCAGGATCTAGGTATTTTGGAATTTTAATAACAGTAAGGTTTACAAGTTTAAGCACAACTGAAAATAGAATCCAAAGTGAACGTTCTTCCCCCTCAGTCTAACTAAAGACACAACAACAACAGCAACAACAGCAACAACAACAGTAAATGAGTCACTGGAGGTATTATATGATGACTTAGAGCAGTGGTTCTCAACCTTCCTAATGCTGTGACCTTCTCATACCATTCCTCATGTTGTGGTGACCCACAGCTATAAAATTATTTTGTTGGTACTTCATAACTGTGATTTTGCTACTGTGATATAAATATCTGATATATAGAATATATGGTTTCCAAACCCCGTGAAAGGGTCATTCAACCCTCATAGGGGTTGGGACCCAGAGGTTGAGAAATGCTAACTTAGAGGGTGTACACAGCAAAGTAGCTAATTTCCTGGAGAAAAAACTTTTGGTGTCTGGAGCAGAGTGACTTAACCTTATTTCCCTGGAGATGACATTTGCTAAATAAAT